>VZRP01008180.1:342708-376371 GCA_013397995.1 Malurus elegans | reverse complement strand
GATGGACTGACAGACACGAGTGCTGCAGTGCCTCACATGGCACTCTGAAGCACAGAACAGAACAGAGGTGCCAGCAGAAGCTGCCCAATTGAAGGAAATCCTGGAGCTGCCATCCTTGGAGAGATCCCAGCCCCCAGTTCATTGCATTGATCCTGCACAGGTCCTGGAGGGGAAGAAAAGAAAAGAAAAGAAAAGAAAAGAAAAGAAAAGAAAAGAAAGGAAAAGAAAGGAAAGGAAAGGAAAGGAAAGGAAAGGAAAGGAAAGGAAAGGAAAGGAAAGGAAAGGAAAGGAAAGGAAAGGAAAGGAAAAGAAAAAAGAAAAGAAGAAAAGAAAAGAAAAAAGAAAAGAAAAGAAAAGAAAAGAAAAGAAAAGAAAAGAAAAGAAAAGAAAAGAAAAGAAAAGAAAAGAAAAGAAAAGAAAAGAAAAGAAAAGAAAAGAAAAGAAAAGAAAAGAAAAGCATCTCTCAGGTTACCCAGAGGGTGCTGGGAGCACCTCCGAGGGCATCAAATTGCACAGGCTGATTATTCTCTGTGCCAATATGCTTTGCTGAATGCAAAATTAAGACAGCTCGTTAGTATAAGTTCAGTTTACAGCAGGCATAAGATGTTTAAGTGATATGACTGAAATGAGGAAGCCCACAAAATGTTTAGGACAAGAAAGTGTTCTGCTGGCAATAGAAAAGCTTTCCTTTGGATATATTGCATTTCTTTTCTCCAATTTGTTTTGAAAAACTCGGGCTAAGGATTAAGTACCACTAATGGACTCAGTGTTTATCCTTCAGCTCTGCCTAGCAGCCATAATAAACTATAGGTATTATGAGAGATTACTTGCTTTTTTTTTAATCTTTTGAAAACTTCAGAAATATATTTCACTCACTGAACTTCTCTTAATTTAGTGACACCATCAATTCTACTTAACTGCTCTAATAGTTACTGGTACTAATCTGTTTGTCAATGGCAAAACTGTTGTTACTGAGTACAGTTTCAGGACCACATGAGTATAAAAAGCAACCACAAAATAAAAAAAATAAAACCACATTTTGAATAAGATAAATCTCAATATCCAATAATCCAATTTCTTGCAGTGGGTTCGGTGCTTTTCCTCTCAAGGATCTGTATATTTGAAATTAAAAGGGGGATTTTATTCCTTTGTAGTAGTCTTTTAGTCCATGCCCATAAACAAATATGTTAACAGGCTCAAAGGATTTATTACTCAGTCCGAGTGACACAGTCAGTAGATGAACTCTCTAGCAAGCTTCTTTCTTGCTATACTTAAAAGATTAATAACAATGGAGAAAACAGAAAATTTGAATTGCAAGAGCTTAGAGTGATCCACCAGGACAAAGGGAAGAGGATGAATCCCTTTGCTCCCACCCAGGGAACAGATATTCCATTGTTCCTCTGCTTGGTAACTGTCCACAACTTGTCTGAATACCTTTCATTTGGTAAAGGCCAGGAACTGAAATCTTACCATCCGACATGGCAGGAGGACAAGATGGTTCTGAATAGAGGAGCAAGGGAAGGGTTTTAAACAGCCAGCCATCCTTTCAACGACCACAATGAGGCAGGTACAGAGACAGAAATGTCTTGCACAGGCCCCGAGCTGATATTCAAATCCTGGAACAATCTGTGTAATAAAGCAGCAGCGTAATGAAGATCAGCTTCCAGCAGTCAGAATTCAAAACCGCTGTAGCACAGAGCTGCTTGAAAAAATTCCCTCTGGAAGAGATCCGGAGTGTTGACAATTCATTCCCTCCCCCATCTCCAGTTTAAAATCTTACGAAACAGAGAGATTGAAATAGCTCTCCTCCAGAGATCAATGTTTTGACACAGTGCACCTGATTTTATCTCGCTTTCAAACTGCTTTGATTGATTATATCACTGAGTATGAGTTACAGAGCGTGTTGGATATTACACACCCAGATTTAATGCAACTGCTTTTCCAGAACTGAGCAAATCCTGAGTGGGGGTTTCCAAAATACAGAGCAAATCTTTGAATTCAGTCCTAAGCCAAACTAAAGCATTCTGCACAGAAGCCCTCTTCTGAACCTGGAGGATGTATTTATTTGCATTTACATCGTTGCCACAAAAATGATTGATTGCAGTGCTCCAGAAGTCACTGATATGCAGTGTTTTAAATCCATTTGTATCAGATCATTTTCAAATATCTCCTGCTTATAGTTCTATTTTTCATCAGCTTACGAAAAGACAAAGCTGGAAAAGAGTGGAATACAGAAGAAGATGAAGCAATGCAATCATAATGTGGTTCCTTGAATGAGGGAGGCACTGCCAACAGGAAAAACAGAATGAGATAATTTAAGAGCAGCAGAAAGTGCTCCTGATTCCTTACTGGATCCATAGGATTTCCCTCATTACTCACTCTTTGTACAGCTATTAAAAAAATAAAACAGAAATGTTGTCTTTGTACTGAACGAACCACTTCACACCCTGGAACTGGATATCTTCCTACAAAATCATTTCCACCCTGAGTGTAAAAAAAATGGGTATATTGGAATATATTTCCTAATATTAGAAGAACAGTGATTGATAACATTTTGGCCTGGAATTTCTGCAGATTCTGGAAATAAATAGATGACAAATAACAACAACTGTAATGAAAGAAAACTGGAGAGGGAAAAAGGGGTGAATAAGTAAGAATGCCAAGTAACATGCACAAGAAATAAAAGGCTTCTTATATGCAAATAAAATGCAAATTCTGAAACTTTGATTCTGCTAATTTTGCCAATTCTGATAAAATATTCTGTTTGAAAAATAACAAAAAAAACCCCTCATCTTGATAAGTTGTTAAAGGGCTATTTGAGGCTTTTTAAAAAGAACTTCCTAACAATTGTCGAACAAGAAATTCCCTATTTATTTTTACAGCAGAAAAATAAAAGTATTTCCAGCAGCTACTTTTAACCCCTCCAGCAGAGTGAAATGCACAATATCCTCGTCTGCTGAAAGAGGTCTTTGTCAGGCCACAGTGTGCACATTGTCCTTCTCTGCCCCAATTATTACAAAGGATCCCCTTCCCACCAAGGGAAGGAACGTGACAGTGCTCAGCTCGGTGGTGACAAAAATCACGGAGATAAATTCTGTTGTAGTTATTCCAAACTCTTGGCTGAGCCTAAATGGAAATAGCAATGGAGATGTCACAGTCAGGGATGTTATGAGGGTCATGGCTGTGTGAAATGAAGTAGGAAATCAATTCATTCATTTCAATTGTTGTGGGATGTTTTCACAGACTGTTCCCAAATATTTTGCTAAAATCCAGGAAGAATTAATGTTTTCCATAAATATAAATATTCTTTGGATTCCAACAACTGTAAAGATTGATAAAGATTCATTTGGTCATTGATTGGTTCCTGAGAAATAGAGACAAAACTAGAAATAGCAGCTGATTTTGGTATTTTAATCTTACTGATAGTGAATGAATTAAAGTCTGTGATTCTGGAGGAACATGGAAAAAGGCAATAAGAACATCAAGAAATGTGGAAACACCTCAAGAACTGAAAATGAGGTAACGCAAACATCTTTTCTATTTTGTTCTGAATTTTTCCATCCACATTTGCTCAAGTTTAGGTTGTCTCAGGCGTGACTCAAATACCAATACCAATAGGTGAAAAATAGGAGTTGAAAGCATCACAAACAACTGGTACCAAACAAGTAGGAAATGCTCCAGTGAAACATGAATAGTGTCTGGCTGCCTCTGTTGAATGATTTCTATTATTGGATGGTTCTGCTATTTTAATATTGCTCAATAGAGCAGTAAATGGCACACAGCAATACAAAGATGCAACAAAAGCTCAGCGTGAAACAGGAAATTTTGAATTATAGACACAACATGAACTGTATAATTCACACATCATTTTTACACATTAAAGAACATTTTAATCTATGCAAGAGAAGCTCAAGAATGGTGTTTGCAGCAACTTCACCAACAGGTTAAGAGTTCATTAGCACAGTGAATGGCATTTTAAATGTAATGTTTGCTAAAAATTGATAGACTTGGGGTGACTGAGTCCATAAATAACTTCCTTTGCTTGGATGGACCACCTCTAAAACCCGTGACCAGAGCCATCACATTGTGTATACAAAATAAAATTGAAAAAATTAATCAGTGTAACCTTTCCTTTGAAAATCACACTGCTTGATCTAGAAGCTTTTGCTGGATGCATGAGAAAACAAAAAAAAAAAAAGAAACAAAACCTCAAATCCCACATCTGACATTTCCACTGGGTCTGAATTCTGAACTGGGAGGAAACATTTAGCCTATTTTTAAATTTAATTTATTTTCAATAATACCCAGGACTAATGGATATCTATACCTTGGGTAAAAGGCTTCGTTCACTGTATGCTCCTTCACTCAGTTCTACAAAAGCTTCAGTGGTGATAAAGATGATGAAATTTGACATTTTAAATATGCATCAGATATTATAAAAGTAAAGGGAGAAGAGGAATAAAAAACCCACTCAAAAAACCTTTAAATTTTGTAGCAAAATGAAAAGGGAAACCGTCCTGTGGTTTAGAATTATTTTGCAAATATAACTTAAGCAATTAGGTTTTGTTTAATCTCTTGCCAAAGAGCTGCATACCAGCTGAATTTCCACTTTTGCTAGAGGAAATGTCTGCCCTTACAAAACAGTTCATTACAGTTTCAGTGCGCAAAAAGTAAAGCTGAATGTACCAACACAAGTATTTATTTTACATCTCAACCCAGGCTTCTAATTAATTCATTTAAACCCCAGGAAATGGCGTCATCCTAAACTTCCTAACAACTGACATAATGCAGCAAAATATTACCCCACGTAACCTGGATGAAAGCATTCAAAAGGTCTGCTTTCTTCAGGTCATACCTATGTGCTGTCTTTTTTTTTTTTTTATTTTTAAGAGCTCAATATGTATCAGCATGTCTGCAGGTAATTATTAGGGGATAAGCAGCTCTTTGAAATGATGGCTATAAAATAATCTATAATTCATGACCTGGCTTAGGAGAAGGTTGGGAGAAGGCAGCAGGGACACAATGAAAAACTAGTTCAGGCAGCTCCACTTCAACTCCTGACATACAGCTGGGGAAGAGTTTTTGGCTTTTGGTTAAACACAATTTCACAGCAGTGACCCTTCCCTGGCACAAGACAGAAATCCAGAGATATCTCTGGCAGCTCAGCTTCCATCCAACCAGTTCTTCACCTTTTGGCCTTCCTTGTATCCTTTCTTCACGAGGATCTTTGTTCGATTGTCGTGGTTGATATTAGAGATAAAACATGAAAATGTCTCAGAAGCTCCTCACTGTTTAATCAGGTCCTTGGAATGATGTGTCCTTCCCAGGATTATCCATGAGCTATGAATTTACAGTTTAAAGCTGCCACCAATTCGATGGTATTTCACAGAATCATCAATACTGGGAGAGAACTTCAGCCATAGAACAGCCTGAGTTGGAAGGGACCCACAAGGATCATGAAAATCCAACTCTGTCCCTGCACAGGACACCCCAAAAGTCACACCAGAGCATCACCCAAACATTCCTTGAGCTCTGCAGTGGCTGACACCACTGCCCTGGGACTGTTCCAGTGCCCAACCACCCAACACCCAGGGCAAGAACATCCTCCTAAAATCCAGCCCAAATATCTTCTGTACTGCTGTGTTCAAATATCTGAAAATTTACACTCGAGACTGCAAAAATATACGAAAACTTCCTTTCCTTTCCCACGGGAATTCGATACAACATCATGCCCTCCTCAGGATGGAGTAATCTTAGTTGTCTGGAATATATTTTACTGTATGAAGAAAATCCCAACTTCAGACCTGATTTTGTTTTACCTCCAACTTCTCCCAAACATCACACCCCAGCCCAAATGGATTGTTGGTGGATTGGGACCACAGAGGAGCTCCTGAACAAGCTCTCAGTGTCACAGGATCTATAAAAGAACTTTGTGTACCCCAATCAACTCAGCCACACACTAAATACACACAGCTTGTACAATGCCCAGTCAGTAAATGTCTCTGCAGTCCAAGGTGTGCAGGCGTTTCATTCCCCAAAAATGTTCTCAGGCAACACAAGTGAATGGAAGTGTCAAAATATCGGTGCTTTGTGGCGATGCAGGCAGGATTCCCACTTTACATCCACTAAAATCACAGATCAGGCACAGACAATGGGTGATACCACAGCAGGGTATTCAGGAATACCTGTATGTGAATGGCATGCACAATGACAGGAAACAGGGATGAAGGGTTTAAAATTTCACCCTTTGTTTTCAGGGCAGTCAGCTCACACTGACTGCTGAAGATCTCACAAGCTCTGAGGATCTCCACAACCACAGCAATCACATCAACCACTGTTTGCACCATCCACCAGAAGCCCAGACAATTCTGAATGCGTTTTTTCTTCAGAATAAGCATCTAGCTGTTCCTTCTTAAGTGCATCATTTGTCACTTTGTCTTAATAATTTTTTTCCTTTTACTCAATGTTGTTTTACTGCTGAGTTTTCCAGGCAGTTCCTGTTTTTCCAGTTGCCTGTAGCAATTCAACATGCACTCTTTCTATGCTACCATCCCTATCACCAAGGAAATCATGGCACTGCACAGCCCAGGACAGCTGCATAACTCGGTATTTACTCCCAGATTTACAATGTTCTTGGGGATTTTTAACCTCTTTGTATCCCAGTTAAAGGTGCCATGATCAAAAACTGACACTTCCACGCAGATTTTCCATGAGCTGTACAAACACACAATGATAGAGGCATGGAAGTGAGTGAGCTGGGGAAAGGAGAATTCCTCAGTTTATTTTTTACACAAGTTACTTTATACAACTTGAAAAAACACTGCAGGAGAAATGCTGAAATCCATGTACTTTGTGTTTTGCTTGCACGTGGTGGTTCACAACCAACAATAAAAAAAAACAGGGAACAAGAAAACTCCCAAAACATTACTTTAAAACAAACTGAAACATTTTAAAATTAAATAAATGTGCAAGGAGCCACATTTGGAGTAGCCAAATATTTGGAGCTGGCAATAACCATTGTTTAAGAGCCTAAGCTTGGTCATTTAATCGTTGGAATTCCTGTGGGTTTTTTGTTGAAGCAGGAATTATATATTTCCTGATAAAATATGCAGTTTGGCTTTCACAAAAGATCAGTCCATCGATGGCCCTGAAATCCTGTTATATATAGCTTGATGAAATTGCAAAATATTATGTTTCCAGTAACCTGCAGGGTCACGACTTTCCCCCTCTCTACAAAGGGCCTGTACTAGACATCATTTAAATCCTACTTAAGACTTTAAAACAGGATTTAAGTGGGATTTTAAAGATTAATAAACCTCATGTAGGTCTTTTAAACCAGGATGAATTTAATCTGCAATTCCCAGCAGCACATCAGGACAAGCCCAAAGCAGTTTTTCTATACTTGCCCTGTGTGTACAGAATATAAAATGCAGGGAGTGAAAACATCTGTGATTTTCACAACTATTAATTCAGTCACTGCCCAGACAATTAGGGAATCTAATTATTCTTATTATTATTAAGTTATTTCCAGTCTGCTTCAACACATTCATCAAATAAAG
Source organism: Malurus elegans (assembly GCA_013397995.1). NCBI lineage: Eukaryota > Metazoa > Chordata > Aves > Passeriformes > Maluridae > Malurus > Malurus elegans. The sequence continues at coordinate 368,812 of VZRP01008180.1, read as the reverse complement.
GAAAAAAACAATGGAAAGCACCAGGAAGCAAACCTCCAACTACAGTGCCCCAGCAGAACAAGCTGTAACATCAACAAGTATTTTAAAATAAATTCTATATTAGAAATTGAAATTCTATATAGGAATTGAATGTATTTATATGTATTGAAATTGGGTTTGCATCTGAAAAAAGTGGGAGCACTCACGATGTTGTGGGTTTTTTATTCCTTCACCCAAGCCCTGTGTTTCTGGTATCTATCCATTATTTTCTGTGAAGTTTACCAGGGACCAAATAAATTCCTGCTGGGTATGATTTTTACACAGCCAGTGGCAAGCACATTCTATTATAATAGTGTTTCATTAATTACACAATGAAACATGGTCATTAGGTGAGTTTCTGTCTCAAGGAAATACTTATAGAAAAATACTCAGCTTCTTTTCCTCCTTGTTTTGCTGCTCATGCATTAGAGAATGAATGCAAAAAGACAGATGTGATGGGCAGCAGTTTTTATCTCTTGGTGGCTCAGGAAATATGGAGCCCAACTCTTACATAATGAATTGAGAATAAATTTAACTTGTCTGTGTAAAGTAAAGTAATCTGTAGGTATTCTTGCACTGACTGAGGGTCAGGTTTGGTTTTTAATTTAACTACCCACCCTGGCTATATAATAAATCTTACATAAACAAACCCAGGCAGCAGGATTAAAGGATAAACATAACTAATGCTCAGATCCAGAGTCTGTGATGAATGAGAGAAAAAAGCCAAACAAACCCCCAAAGATGCACCAGGCATGCACGTTGCCCTTCATTTTCCAAACTGTCCCTTCTGCTATTTACAGTGCAGAGGAACTGGGAGCAGGATTTTTTACCCCTATTAGAACACCAGACCTGTTTCAGAACACATCCATTTTGCTGAAATTATTGCTGTGAAGGCACACAAAACCTCCCCATCCCAATGCCCAACAACAGGACTACAGGGACACTGTCCCACAATCCCATACTTTATGGCCAGTGGGATTTCATCAGTTAGAAATGTCAATTTGCACTCGCACCACCCATCTTTAGGCCATTTGTCTGAATATAAGTTGTTTGAATATAACTCGTTCACTGGATGCAAGAAAACAGCTTTGTTACCAGAAATTCAGTGGCTTCAGACATGCAAGCCATGAGTTTGTGTGTTGGGAATAACCATCCAAAGGGCAGAGCACAAATACCGCTGGAAATACAACAAACAAAAAGGATTCAAAACCACCCTCATAAAAAGAATAAAAATTACATGTTGCAGTAGTTACTGCCATAGTAAAACACCCTTTCAGAGCTATAAAAACCTGTGTTCTGCACCTCTGCTCAAGTGAGAGTGTCCAGGTTTGGTGTACAAGGCTCAAATTGGATTATCAGATGAAAGAACACGCTTCTCTACTTGCTGTTAACTGCTCTGCACCTCCTCAAAACACAAGTTTTGGAAAGATCAGATGTTTTAAACTCACTTTGTTTCTCTAAATCGAATTTCATGATCCATTTTAACACAGAACTTTCACAACATTTGGGTTGGAAAAGGCCTCCAAGATCAGCGAGTCCAACCTTCAACATCAACAGACAGGAGTACTTTAGTCTGTGGGATATGAGCAAAAAGATAATGCAGCAGTGCCTCATCTTATTGCACATATTTATTTTTGAATAGCAACTGCAGGTAGTGGTTTAATCTTTCTACACCTTGTATACACCATCCTGGAGAAAAAAAAAAAAAAAACAAACACTTACTTTGCATTAATGTAAGAATCATGACTCAAACACATGCCTGGTGAAGCTGTTGACATGTGTCTCAGATCATGGGTAAATCAGGCTCCTCTTCCCCCTGTACTTTTAAGATAATTTCTGCCCTGGCCTTCCAGGCAATGCTGAAACCCACCCAGAAGCCCCGTGAATGTGTTCTTTGAAAAGCTGGGGTTTTTTCCCTGGTTAATGTTACGGATAGTTTGGATGATAACCAAACACAAACCCCCAGGAGATGGCCTGGCGTGGGTTCTTGTACAGAATATTGCTCCAGAGTGCAGGAGCCCAGATTGATTTCAGCTAACCCTGGACTAATGAAATGGTCTGCATCAAAATTCCTGTGTGCTGTATAGGACAGGGTTATTGACCTGAAACTGCAATTCTCAGGGAATGCTACAGCTCAGCACAGTCACAGCTACACATTGCACAGCTCCACACAAATTCATTTACTCATCAATTTTTATTTCCTCAAAATCAAATATATACAAAATTCACCAGAATTTCTTGTAAGAAGGAAAACTTCTCGCATATTGCAATTCTCCATATTGCAGGAAGGAGCGTAATTGTCAACAATACTGATGTAAGGAAAATTCTGAAATCATTTCAGCTCTGGGACTGGGTCTGCAGGACTATCATCTTCTAACTCGAAGATTCTGGAGAGTAAAATGTTATTTTACCTTAAGACTGATGTGGGTATTTGTGAGTGAGGTACTTTCTCAAACAGGTCAAAGTAAAAACCCGTATTTTGCACAAAATGAAACTACAACCACCCAGGTGGAGAAGAATCTCACTGAGGGATGAAGCTGAGTAATTCTTACAAAAAAAAAAAAATCTACAAACAGTATGATCTCTCCAAGAAATCCTAAAAAAATGCAGTAATAAGTTTCTTCCAAACATCTCTGATCCAAATGAACTGAAAACCTGCTCTATCCAACAGGGAGTTAACAGTGGAAGCAATTTCCCCATCAGTGATCACTGACATGTCCTCAGTGCTTCGGAGCATATCTGAAACCTGGAATTTTTATTAATTATAGTAAAAGAGTCAAGGGGAATAAAGCACATGCTTTCTTTTCTCCTTTAATGACCCTTTAGCAGACGCATAAAGATACTAAAGCTTTGTGGGAGAAAGAGGAATAAACGACTTTAATTAAATTTATTCAGTCACAAGCGCGAAATTATCTCAGTATCCAATTTCTCACAGCCAATTGTCTCTATGTACAAACAGCCTGGAACTGAGGACAAGCTAAAACATTTACTTACCCTCTTCTAATTTTCTCTGTGTTTAACAACCTTTCAGACAAGGTCTCCCCACATTTACACAACAGCCACCTGGATCTGCTTTCCACAAGTGGGAACTTGTTGGAATTTTTACCAGTGAGCAACTTCGTCACGGCCTGAAAGGAGCTGGAAACCTTCCCCAAAAAACCCTGGAACTCCATGGAGGTCTTGTCCTGCATCCCTTGAGTAATCTCTGCTATTAAAATATCCACAAAGCCCTCCATAAAAATCAGCATTTTTTGCACAGAGACGACAGCGTAACCACATCTGTCAGCATTTGGCTCAAACAGCACCCGATTCCAATGAAAAATGAACACTGGCACCTCGCTGACACCACCAGCCTGGCAGCTTCGGAGAAATGCACAGCAAATTAAGGATGAGATCAAGCCAAATAATGCTTCCAAAGAGAAATGAATCACTGAAAAATTCCGCAGGAGGAAGAAAAATAGAGCAACACTTTTTTTTTGTAAGAGTGAGCAATTGAGGGAAGTTTTGATAGTGTTACTGATTTCTGCAGCAAGAAATGCTAGGTCATGTTAGGAGAGCCCACTAAAGAAGAAACTGCACGCTGAAACAGCAAAGATATTTTTCTGAAACAAAATTATCTGGAAGAAGAGGATGAGGACAATTTCCAAGAAAAATACTATGAGATCTATTATTGAAAAATAAGCAAATTCTATTTAGGTGTCCCTGCCACATTATTCCATGATATTCAGCAAAAATGATAGTAGCAGTGTTTTGCATTACACAGAATGTTGGGTTATTGCTGGTTTATTGTGAGAGTTTGAAGGATTTTTGTTTTTCAGTTCCTAGTAGATCTGACTTCTTGTTCTCCTTGCACATAAAGAGATTAGTTTCCTGAAAAGTCTTCAGAAAGCAGGCTAATTGAAAAGAGCTTGCATAAATCCAAGGAAAACTACAGGCAATTACAGAAAATTGCAGCTGGTCATTCAGTCCATAACAAAAATAGATATTAAAGCAGTCAGCCCAAGCCAGTTATTATCCCTCTTATTGAAATATCCTGCAGCAAAGTCTGTGCAATAATATCACGTGGAGATTTCCCTGCTGGTGCCAGCACTTTGTGATGCCATCTACAGACCAGGGAGGTTGGATGATGATTTTTTGGACTCCTGCATGTTCTGGAGAGCAAAATACAAGGCTGCTCACCCCAACCATACAACTCCAGAAGCAGAAGGAAAAACAAAAAAAAAAACCCTCTGTTCTCCCACACTGGGCTGAACCTCGAGCTGGTGGAGTTTTCCTCTCCCTCCCTCCATTCCCAGAGCTCCCAGAGATTTTTTTACACAGTTTATTCCAGCTGGGAGGTGACTGCTGCCTCGAAGGAAGCAGAAAGGGCAGGAACTTGTTGGGAAAGCACAGAGCAGAACCATCCCAGCAGAAACAGCAATGGCAAGTGAGGAGAACAGCTGGGGGAGACAGAATGGGGCAGACAGATTTGGGGGGAAGGTATTAAAAAATAAGACACAACAGAGAAAAAAAAGCAATGCAATTGAAGAAAGAAATTCAGTTCGAAGGACAGCATGAAAGAAAAAATGCATCGTGCTACAAACAAACCCAGCTAGTCTGTGAAAAAACAAGTTGTGTTTGCTCACAGCATCACAATGAGGAGAATGACTGACTCGAAGCTATTAAGGACATTAAACCACCATTATTTTAATTTTCTTCCAAGCTTTAACCAGTTTTCTTCACTCCCTGACAGATTTCTGCAGCAGCATCTTTGCATCCTGTTTATAAACAGATGAAATGATTAGTGGAGTTTAGCATGTGAATAAACTACATTGAGCTACTAAAATTGTATTTTCACTTCTATCACCAATGTATTTACTGAGTTTGGATGTGGGTATTTCCAGCTTTTCAGAATTGCAAGAGAAAGAGCACAGAGTTGTACATGTTTGTGATTGTATTGATTAACCCTGCTTAAGAACAGTGTCCTGACAGATCTGTGGTTGTTTCTGGGAGCCTTAAAAGAGCCCAAGTGCTCCATGACAGGTGGAGAGTCACTCAGGCTGGAGGGTTCTGTGAGGAAAGGTTGAACTTTGGAAGTGCTGGCTCCACTCAAACAGAACCAACCCCTGAAACCAAAGACACTTCTTTTTCTCATAAAGGCAGTATTTTCAGTATCAAATCCAACCATGGGACAAACCCCATAAGAGCTTCCACCACTCAGGCTGGCCCACAAAATCAAACTCATCACACAGCAGCAGAGTGCACAAAGTGGGGGCTCATGCAGAGCTTGGTAAAATATTTATAATCCTCTGCTTGCCAACTACTAACAAATTACTTTGAAAATTCTCCCTTCCCTGTGCCTAAAGAGGAATAAAGCCCCCCAAAACACCAAACCAAGACCACAATAACCCCCAGCTTTTATTAAAGTAGCACTAATGATGTTTTTTCCTGCATTAGTCTGGTGATCAGCAGGCAGCAGCCACACGAGAATGTAACGGAAGCAAAGAGAACTGAGCACAAAAAAAGATTAAGGAGAGTGACTAAAACCCTGAGCTGTGCAATTAAAACGTTGACAGAGCCCTAAATCCCACTAGCACCTTTCTCCTTTCCCATATCGCTCTTTCTCAACAGAAAACGTTTCATCGAATCATCAAAGAGATTTTGGTGCTAAGACTTCAGCTGTCATTTTAGCAGTTAAGCCTTTTCAACTTGCTTCATGATGTCAGTGATATTCCAACAGAAACATGAAATGCAATAAATTCTAAGTGTAATCTCATCACTAAATAGACAAACTAATCCTTGCTCCTTCTTTATTTGGTTTACTGCCAAATAAAAAACATGTACAAAGAGTACAAGTGAATTAAAGAATCTGAAAGATTCCCATTGAAGTTAGTACTGAAATTCCAGATATCACCTCTCCATCTAAGAAAAAAGAATTTTCAGCTTCAAAAATTGATTTTAAAAGTGTGAGAATCCTTCTCTTTTAGCCAGTCAGCTTAAAAACCATCGTTTTATGACATTACATGTTTCTGTTATCAAAAAGGCAGAAGAATGTTACTGTTATGTACAACAAATATACTTCATTTTGGCAAATATGCAACAAATATACTTAATATTCACACCTCTCTTTCAGGTTTAGTTTCTTAATGCAGATTCTGCTACAAAGGCAGTCAGAGACTGTAGGAAAACTGTGGGAAACCTATTACTAATAATTCTAAGTCTGGCTCATTGAGGAACTCCTAAGTTCTTCATACTAAAACTTCCTGGCTGATCCTGAATGAATTTCAGTAACTGGTGCTAAAATCCAGAACAGTCATATCTGCGTTCCTTCAAATATTTTTTTTGTCAAATACACATCAGCCCAGTAAGGTCAGGCTTTCTAAAGCAGAGCAGTTCAGCAGAGGCACTTCAGCCTCAGATTGCTCCTCATATCATTGCAACTTCCCAAGTTTTATTCTAAACTTTATGGAATAAGCTCTGTGTCCTACCAGAGAAACTGCAATTACTGTAGGTAATTTACCTGTTAATTTAACTGTAAAATTTACCATCACCCAAAGGTTTCAGCAGCTTTGTGGTGATGAGCTCTGGGAGTGAGTGAGACTGAGGATCAGTGAACACTTACAAACTCCAAAATAGTATTTATAGAGTAGAAAATGGTCCTGGCTTCAGCTAGGGTATATACAGGATAAAGAGGAGCAGATTTAAATGGAATTGTTGGGTAGCAGAGCACACAAAGGAAATTTCTCAGTGGTATCTGATCTGTTCAGGAAGATGCTGCTTAACACATTTGCAGAATCCCACTTTGGAGCACACAGAGTAATTGCTGTTTGCAGAGAGCCCTCTTCCAGAGGAGAAGAATTTTACAAACCCTGCAAAGAGTTCAGGGTTTCAGCTTTTTGGATAACAACCTTAGCACAAACTTGCAAAAATGACAATCGCCTCCAATTAGAGATACAGAAATGATGATGATTTTTCCAAATTATAGAAGACTGCTTTTGCTGTCCACTGATCTTTCAAGGCTAAAATCCAGCATTTATTGCATTATTCCCAAGAGGGATCATACTTGGCACAGGACCATGCTAGAGTGGAAATTTCCTGCCATACTGGATTGTATCAACACCATTTGTCATTGAGCAATAATTCTTTGCATGTAAATATCTGGATGGACTCCAATCAAAACCGTGTAAAACGCTGAACTACAAATATTTTAATCTTGCAGACTGATGTGGAATGTTTGACTCCTGGCCTAGGCCTCCCTCACCAGCATGTGCATTGCTGGTTTTTACCTGTTATTGTGTCACATTCATCATTGTTGCTGCCAAGAGAGGAAAAAAAAACCCTCAGAAGTCTTTATTAAGATCTGCTTTTCTAAAAGGAATAAAACAAAACCAACCACCACGAAAAAAATCCAAACTAAAAATACTGCTTCAAGTTTTCATGGCCATAGCACTAAATAAATGGCAAATTTATCCCAGCAGTGTCTCCAGCTGAGCATGTGTTTTCAGTCTGAATTTTGATCATTTCCTTTCTCTGTACAGCTGTAAAACAATACTTTCTAACCAGAAGATGGTAGTAGACAAGAGATTCTATTTTTAAGACACTCTGGGAAAGTGAATTGGCTCAGTCATGCACAAGGAGTGCCAGTGGTGCAATCCAAAACGACAGATTCAGTGTCAAAGTGTAGAAATGCTCACAACAACTGGCTGAGAATCTGGTTCATACCATGATCTCAATTTTTTCCATCTTTTTTTAGCTGCTAGAGCATCAGTCATGACAACCTATTATTTAGAAAATGTTAAAGTTAAAACATTCAAAACTCCATATGTGTGGGAACATCATCAAGAAAAAAAAAATTAAATAATATAGAATTACAGCATCAATTGCTTTATTTACCTCTGGATCTTCCCTGTAAGATCCTTCATATGAAACTACAGCACAGTTGGCCTCATCCAAAGGCCTGAAAATTAGTTCACTTTCTTTTACCACTTAAACACTTCATCCAGAAGTTAAAGATCAGCTTCCTCAATATTCATAGGAATGGACATTTACAGTATTCATTACTGAGAGGATGAACATTTATTACAACTGCTTTTTGTGGTGTATATTTAAATAGTGGGAACTTTTTCCCTCTCGTGTCCATCCCATCATCTGATGAGGAAGCCCAAAGCCTTCCTAAGAAGAAAGCAAATAAAATCCCCCAGTTCTCTTGCCTGAAATGAGAACTTCCTGGGATAAAAGCTGGGGACTTTCTGGAGGGCTGTGTTTGTTGTCTTTCGTGTTTTTTTTTTATTTATTTTTCTTTTTCAAACCTATCAGTAGTTATTTAGTATAAGCTCTAAATTGCTTCATTTCACCCCCCTCTCCTCCCCATTTCAGTTTGCCTCTAGAGGCAATAAGCCAAAAAAGAATGATGGTTAACTGTGCAACAATGTCATGCCATAACATGCTTTTCTGTAATTTACTGTTGAACCAGCAGTCCTGTAGCCTGTATTTTTAAATCAGCCTTTCCTCTGCCAAACAAAACAAAAAAAAAAAAAAAAAGGGAAGAAGAAAGAAGAATTGCTATGTTTAATTTTTTTTCATTGTAAAATTTGAACTGGTTTTAATATCTGCTCAGGAATTTTATCAGATTTTTTATAGGAAAAAAGATGCTTATAAATACTTCCCTTACATAATCATATAGGGCAAAATTAAAAAAAAAATACTTTGCTCTTATTTTCAAGGGAACAGTCAAAGAGTCAATAAAAAAAAGAAATTCTAACTTCCTTGTCTTTTTATCTTAAAAGACAGAAGCACTATTCTGAACTCAATGGGAATCTGAGCAGCAGCCCCATGTTATTATAGACAGATTCAGAATTAAATACTTCAGAATTCCATCTGCAATCATAATCTCCATGAATTCATATTTCTTGCATTAAAATAACCATGATTTTCCTGTAGGGGAATCTAACATCTTTCATCTGGAAACTTCAATATTTTGTTTGAAGATGGATCATGGAAGAGAAGACACTCTTCTATGGTATTGTGCCACTCAGTTTTACCCTCTGAGTTCAAATTAATTCCCAGATTGCATCCCAGGACATCAAGCAGCCTGTCCAGGCTAAGAGAAAGCAAAGCAAAGAGTTTTCCTCCACGGCAGGAAAGATCTCCAGTCTGGAAAGCTCCCAGGGCTGGCAGAAAACAGCTTCCACACTGACAAAACGTGTCTGATAATTGAATTGAGGGAGCCAGCTGATGGCATGTGTCCCTCTCAGGGAGGTGACAGCAAGAGCTGGCCATGCAGCTTAGAGGGAAAGACCTGATTTTGCTAAAATGTCAATGCAATAAAGTCCTCAAGATACCAGAAATTTATAACTCTCCCCTGCCAAGGTTTATATATCAAGATTACTTTAACTGGCCTTTATTAGTCAAAAATTTAATGAGTGACAGGATTCAAATTAAAAACCAAGAAAGCTTGACCTTTTGCAGAAAACCCCAAAAAAACCCAAGCAGAAGCCCAAACAAAACACACATATTTTAGCTCCTTACTCTTCTCATAGGCAGCTGTCATCTCTGTTTAATCACTGAGAGTCACCCCAAGACAAGGAAATGGCTCTCTTCTAAAAACTGTATTTGCACACATAACAAAGGAAGGTAAAACAAGGTTTCAGATCATCTTAATACACAAAAACCTGGCAAGATACAGATTTTTTTATAGGACAGCAGCTATTTGAACTGTCCTCTCCTTTCTGATTAATTTGAAACAAATGCAAGGAGGCATCAGATTAAACTGTGCCAAGCAAGGATAAAACTGCTTGCAACTTGCTTCTCAAAAATCATTTTGCTTGAAGCCCTGAGCACAAGGCTTCTCTTGGGGTTCTGGGCATCACGTCATGATTCCACAGTGCAGTCTGTTCTGGTGATGTCAGTGCCTTTACAGTGCTTATTAAGCAGCTTTTATCAATGGATTAAGGAACAGCTCAGCTGCCAAGAGAAGCAAAATGAATTTTAGATCAAAGCATATAAACAACAGACATAACAGGTGACTGAGTAACGTCTGTCAGAATCTTGTTCTGTCACACAGAGGGGGGATGTATATAAAAACAACAGTGCAGAGATGATGCACTTCCTCCCCCCCTTTTTTATTTTATTTTTTAATGAGTAGGCACAAAAGACATTTCAAAACGTGAGTTTTCTACGAGTAGATAAATTCAAACACCAAGATTTTTGCCTCAAAGACCATCCAGACAATAGCTTTGGTAATTATTAATTGCATCTTTCATGTGGAAGTGAATTCTGAAAACTAAACAGCAATTTAAATGTAAAAATGAAGTATTCCACTCTAGATAAGATCTTACTAGAGGGGGACTGGTTGACTTCTTACTATAATTTTTTTCTGTTTAACAAAGCCAGCCAAACCCTCTTAAGTGCTCCCACTGCTGCTTTTTATAAAAATAAACCAGTCTGTTATCAGCACAGCAATGCTCCCAAGACAAATTACACCACAAATCATCTTCTGCCAGGAAAACTTCCTGCTGCAGACACACAATGAATCAGAGCAGGAGTTGTACCCAATTTGTGAGGAAAGGGATTTCATGTGAGGTAACCCTGTGCAGAACACTCAGCACCAAAACAGAAACATCTGCCTTAGCAGGGAGCTCTGCCNAAGGAAATTAAATTAACAGGGTTGAAAACCCTGATATGAAATGGGTCTCACATAAACAGCAGGATCGGGGGAATAAATGAAAAGGAAAAAAAAAAAACTTGTCTCATTTATATCTTGTTAAGAATTACTTACTTCCACAAGAAATATTTTCTAATATAAGCAACTGAGTTGTTTGTGGTTTGGGGGATTTTTTTTTTGTTTTGTTTATTTGTTTTTTGTTCTTAGTAACTTTGACTTGGAATAATATTTAGCACACACCTTCTGAAAATTCACAGATTTCTTGAAGAGTGTCCAAGGAAGTCAAGGAGATTTCATTTTGTTCAGTGAGTGATTTCAAACTGTAAAAAAACACATTTTCCCCCAAGTAGATCTGCTCTCTAGCACTCAGAAAGACGTAATCGCTCAGGTCCTTCAATTCCAATCAAGAAACAAATCCCAAAGAATGCAGAAATCCCAGAACAGACATTCTGAGAGCTGAGTACACACTCTGACTGCTCAACACCCCTCGCAAGCACCCTCACAATCCTCATTTTCTGGTGCTGGCAGAATACACAGCGCTGTTTCTGCCTGGCTGTTGTAACTTGCTCTGCAATTCTGTGCCAAAAGCAGAAACGTGGTAATGACATTGAATAGGTAATTAGTAACTATTAGAGCAGTATCCAAACCAGGGCGTAGCCGAGGTGTGAGCATCTGTCTGAGCCACCTGGAGGGATTTGGCTTCCAAACAAAGCACAGAGATGGTGGTGCCTCTGTAAAAGTTTGTGTAAATCACTCGGGTGACCTATCAAAGAGTGAAACCAACCTGAATTTCATGTTAGGTCCTATCACACCAAAAATGCCAAGTAGGAGAAAAATTTTATAGCTTCACTGCCCCTTAAGAAAAATAAAAAACACTAACAAAGCCACACATAACAAAATATAACACCAATGTGGATGGAGCTTTGAGGAAAATGGGCTTAGCAGTCTCTTTTGGTATTTTTAAATGTCAGACATTTGAGGTACTCTGTCGAATTCTCCAGTTTCAGTTGATGTGAGAGGAGCGGGTGAAGTGGTATTTGTGTGTCCCATAAAATACACAAAGCTTTGCTTCCCCAGGCACAGAGCCATCAGCTTTTTTTCACTCCTTGCTACCAGCAGAAGCAGCAATTCCACCTTATTATTCCTCCTCAACAGCAGCGGGATTTTCTTTGCTTCTCCCCAGCTCAAGCAGGGAAGAGGGAGAGATGACAAACTTTTGTGACCATAACTCAATGTCCATGTGACATTAGAAGTGATAATTGTCATGTTCCAAGAGAATTAGCAGAGGATTGGGAACTGAGGAATTTCACCATTGGTAAAGTCTTGTACCAAACATGACCAGAAAAGAAATTTCCAGCTCTTGTTCCTACAGGAGAATCTTTCTGTTCATGAGGTAAGTTTGGGGACATAATATTGCCTGAGGAGTAATAACAAATCAAAATACATTCATTGTTTCAATCAGATGAAGGCAAACCCAGACAGCCCTTGGAGTCTGAACCTTTCCCCTTCCATAGATGCCAATTATAAATCACAGTTTGAGCTTTATCCACCGCACATCACTGCACATTAGAATAAGATCAAGCAAACCAGCAAGCCAGGCCTGCCCAGTTATCAGCAACACTGACTGCCCATAAAAGCTGGCAGAGGATCACATGCTGTTAATGATGAGAGGAACTAAAGGATGAGCAGCAATATCAACAAGATCCCCTTTCCCATATGAAGCTCACTGTAGTTTAAAGTTTGAAAGATGCAATTGAATTTTTCTACCAGGCCATTAATTATTTTAATTCATAGGCAGCTTTTCATCACAGCATGTTTTACACAGATATACAGCTTTTTTTTTTTTCCCTCCAGAAGATGACAAAACAGCACAAAATTGTTCAGATTACACACTGTAAGAAGTCAGTAGGCCAGACAGCTTAAACCAATTTCCCTGGGCTGCACAAAACACCAGCAGTCAGTGTCAGACCAGGAGTCCTATTTCTGTTTCCTGCCCTATCTGCAAGGTTTGCTGCCTGCAATATTAATAAGAAATGCCAGTTACAAAAGACATTGTCCTCCTTGGCAGATGGCAGATGTGCAGGGGTCCCTCTCTAACCAGCTGTGATGCAAACAGGTCTATTTGAAAACATCTTCAATGTTGCTCCAAATGGGTATTATACTTCTCCAGCACTCCATAAATATTTGGAAAAACCTCCTTGATTTCTGAGCAGAGTGGCAGGTAAATAATGCAGTGTGTCAATAGTCTGTTGTTGTGTAAGGCTCAGGGGCATTTTCCAAAGCCAGGGGAGCTGGGATCCCACATGGTGCAGCCTTTGTAAGGCACAAAAGCTTCTGCCAAATCACACTGATCCTACAAACCACCGGCAGATAAACCGCAGCACCTATTGCAAACCTGTGAGAAAAAGAAACCATCATCCTGTTTCTCCCTAATTGCTTTCAGGAAATGGAGTGATGCCCTCTGCTAGAAAAAGAAATCGCTGCCAATTCAGCTAATAGTCAGAAACTCTCCCCATGCATTAAGAGTGTAATTCCAGTTTTTATGTTATTTCCCATGCTGCGGAGCCGTGACGCACAAAACACAAATGCTTCAGCACACACAGAGGATAACGTGCTTAGACAGTGACAAGTAACATCACGAAGAAGCAGGCTCTCCTCCTTTTCATGTGGCTCTGAGTAAAGCCCAGCAGATTTTCCCTCTTCTTCAGCAGCAAAATGCCTTTTTACTTGTGCTGCCCACACACTGAAGGAGTGGAATCAGCAGCAGTGAAGGGATTCAGGAGATTTAAGGCCCTGGTGGCTTTGATTCATGCAGTGTACAAAATTCCAGCCACTATGGGATAGCTGTGCCCTGCTCTGCCTTTCCCCTGCCCTCTCCTTCTGGGAGGTTCTTCCCACCCCTATTCCTTTCCTGTCAGGCAGGTTTTAAAATGGAAAAATTGTCATTCTTAGTTAAACAAATAAAACTAAAATGGAAATGCAGTCAGATAAGTGTATCTATGGAAAGTAGTACATTCCTACCACAAACTTCTGCTCTCTGCAGATAGTCTCCTCTATTTACCCGGCTGCTTTGTCTCATGTATCATTAACAGAACTGTTAATTAGTGTCCCGGGTCTGCAAGCAGTGTGAAGCAATTTTTGTGACTGGTACCTACATCCTGTCTGATGTCTCCTTACTGCTGAAGGTTGCCCAGCCTGACTCTGAGTAACCAGAACAAGTTTGCAGAGCTGGTAGATAAAGAACTCTTATGTGCAAATTGTAATCTGAGATAGACACCCTGCGTTGACAGAGGGCCTTTAAAAAACTCACTTTTCTAAAACAGAATCTAGCCTACCACACAAAGTCAAAATGGAAAGGAAGGGTTCACTGGGAACTTCTCCCAGAACAAGCCCATGAGTCACACAAGTACTGAATGAAGTTTTTGCACACAAGAAAGCCACAACACATCAGCGGTCTGCCCCTTCTACTGCATGTCCAACATAACAATAATTATACCTAAGAGCACAGAATGAGGTTTGGGATTTTTTGCAGGTGTTCATGGAACTATTTTATTTGCTATCTCTTCTGGAGTATTTTGAACAGAATGTAAACCTATGACCAGAATTATTAATTTTACCTTAAGGTTTAGAGGCACACAGTTTTACAGATTACACATGCTTTTTCAGAATGTCAAGAATGCACAGCAACACCTATCCTGTAATCTATTCATATCTCCTTGAAAAGGTAATTGATTCATGTCTTGGAAAACATTTACAGACTATAAACTATATGACATTTGGAAGTTATTAAACACCAGAGGAGATGTGCCCTTCTCAAAGATGTATGACTGTAAATCACACCTCACTTGCTTTCCTGTGTCCAACACAGAGAGTCACACATGGAAAGTGCTTTTATAAAAACACAATGTACAAAAGCTCCTATACACACTGGAAAATTACTGATTGTTGACTGAGATGAAAGACAGTCCACGTCATACTGATGTTCCATGAACTGCCCAAAATCAGTGTTTCATATTGGTTTCAAATTTCCCACCTTTCAATTCAATAATTTGGGTCATAAGTCAATGTGATCTATGAAAGCAGGAAAAAAATGGGGCAGCTGGCTATGGCATATTGACCAGAAATGATTTAAAAGGGGAAGAATAAAGTAGATTGGTGGGCAGTGGATGAGGAGCCAGTAGCAAGAATATCTTCCTGATGGTAGGAAGACAAATGGACATAGAGACAGATGGAAAAAGGCCAATTATTGCATGTTCCAGTACTGAATCATCAAAGGTGACCAGAAGTACTTCAGGGTAGGACAACAGTACCAATTGCAGGCATGCTTCAGAAACAATTTCAAATTAATACAAATGGAAGCATTTCCTCCAAGCAATATGTACATTCATAAACAGGCATGTGTCTACAGAGTTTCTTTGTTTCTCTACAGCTACAAACAGCAGCACAGTTCAAAAATTCGTTTTGCTGGCATGCAAAAAGTTTGTGTTTCAACATGTAGAATTCCAACTTTCAGAAAAAAACAAATTTATGATTAAACTGAAAATACATGCTTAAATCAACTAAGCTTGTATTAGAAAGAGTAACCTTAAAAAAGTTAATTAAAGTTCTGATTTGTAAGGCATTTCCCCCAGATTAGTCAATAGGAATGAAAAACATCCAGCGCAGTAGTTCCTATTCACTTAGACTTCTGATAGCATTGCACAGAAAGGGAATAGCTACTCACTACATCAAACTTCATTTTTTTGAAGGACACGTGGAACTACTTTGGAGCCCAAAGAAAGGACAAGTTATCACGGGCTAAAAGACAAAAAGAGTGGAGCTTTACCTTTTCTCTAAACTTCTTCTTAGATGTCAAATGTTAATAAAAATGAGGATATCTATATTGTCGTCTTCTATTCCCCTTTCCAAAACAATTATTTTTTCTTTATATGCAGTCCTAAAGTACTGTTTCTTCCAAGGGACAACATTTTCTGATGGCTTCTGTTTAACTCTTATTTCACCCAATACTTGCTCTTAATAACCCCTGCATAAAGTGCATTTGTATCATTACATGTATTGAGCACAGCAGCTTTACAAATATTCAAAGAATAGATTAAAAACTTAGCGAGCTTTATAACAAGGCTTTTTTTTTAAAAAGCAGATTACACAGAAAACCTCTCACCAGGGAACCCAGAAGAGGCCATGTGGTGTTTCCACACCCAGTCAATTACAGGATTACCACTATTAGAAACCAAATCTTTCCTTGGGACTATAGGTTTAAGCACATTATGTGAAATTGGTAGGGATCATCTTTGCTCGTAAAATGCCAGTAGGCTTAGTGGCAGCAAATTTTGAGCTAGGCATCTTGGAGACCAGCACAAAAACTCTGAGTGTCCTCTGTAAGAAGACAAAACAAATCTTATACCAGCTTCTACTAGTGCAGAAATGTAATTCCTGGATTTGGAGTTATCTTTTGATAGGGTCATTTATCAGCAAAACCCTTCCATTTTCTCTTCAATGACGAAGAACTTGTGTCCAAACTGAAAAATTAATCTCATTTGTTGTGCCTAAGGCAATTGTTCCTAAAAAACCAGGATTTATTTGGCTATCAAAACTATGTGCACACAGCACAAAATACGAGGTGTTTTGCAGTTTTTATTTTACATAGATCCAATATTGACAGTAATTCAATGCCAGCAAAGTGCCCACTGTTTTTATATTATGGAATGCTGTAAGTGCTTTGGTAGTTAGAGGCCGAAAGTCTATCAGGGATGTTAAGAAGAAAACAAATAATGTGTGTTTTGCAGAGTGTAATTGAAGACCTGCATAGCTGTTACCATCACTGAGGAATGGAAAAAGGCAGAAAATAGGGAAATACATTAGGACAGGCTTTTATATAGAGCAGATGTAAAAGGTTAAATAGCAGAGATAGATGCATATCCACACTTGAGGCCCTGACCCTAATGACATGAGCCCAATCCATAACAGCATTTCGGACTCAGTTTGACTACTGTGGCTCACAGATTGGCCAACCACAAACCAAAATTGCTGTGAAAGATGGTGCAATTTCTGTCTGCAGACACCTCTGGATTATGTACCGTTTTAGGGCTCTCACAAGCTTAATTTACTCAAGCAGTGTCGCAAAAGGTAACAAGTATGGTTGGCATTTGGCCTCTAACTGCCTACCATTCATTATTTCCTCACAAAGGTCAGAACTGATGCTTTATACCTAAAAACAGCTTCAAGCAAAACATTTTTTTTAGGGGGAAAGCTTCAGAGACTAGTTCTACAAGCTTTATCTGAATGAATCCTGCACTGCCTCTTGATTTCCCTTCAGCAGAGACAGTGAGCAATGGGTTGTCCTAAAGATACTCCCATGGTATCAAAAAGGTAAGAGCAAAACAAAACAGAACATTCTAAAATATAGAGAGACATTTAGGCCAGAGAAACGAAGGTGCAAGCATTAGCCATGAACATCCCTCTCTCTCTGTTAAATGTGCTTCAGCAGCCTCAGGGGAGCAAATACACCTCCCACAATATCCCTTCAAGCATTTTCAGAAACAAGGAGGAATGCAATGTCAAGATCTAGAAAGAAAGAAGGTGTTTATAACTTTAATGTTTAACTATGAGCATTGTTTCCACCACTTTTATCCATTTTGCTCACGTTCTTGGCAAAATGCAATCTAAAATTATTTGTAATTTCTCTACTCCACCCCCTGCAAAGTCCATACCTACTTTATCTGAAAAATCAGCTTATCATTAGATCTGTGGCAAATTCCCTCACAGATGGTCTTTCTTTATCTTTTCAATGCCTTAATTGGATCTTTATTTTGTGCTGATCAAGCTTAATAAAGGTCCATTTCACAAGACATCCTTCTCACAGTTATCACATTGTCTACAAATTTTGTTATCAATTCCAAATATTCTTTCTGGAACATTTCTTCAAATATGCTCAATTTATAGCCAAACACTTTCTAATGCAGTTCTGCATACTCTCAGAATACATAAAAACCTTTCCAGATTATTAACAGACTGCATTTGTTAATGTTAAATACATGGGAGTATTTATATCCCACTATTTTCATTGTCATGCTTTCCTTAATTTCTCTTTTTCATATTAGTTCTTAGTCCAGTACTTATCTGCACATTTAAATTTCAAATGGCATTTTCTCTAGGCCTTTTCACATGTGCTTCTAACAAAAATACTGCTGTTTTCTATAAAAATATAATCTCCTTCATGATCCCTAGGTGGACATGGCTTCCTTCTCCCAGCTTACAATGAGGATAATAAAAAACCTTCCCCAGCAATCTAGGGCTGCAAACTATTCCTTCCAGAAGCCTCCCATATTATCACTTCCAAAGCTGTGTAACATTCCCAATTCTAATAGGATTAACGTGTATCAACTGTAACATGAACTAATGAACATGAAGTAGCCCAAAGCCCCTGTGATAGGTAAGTAGATAATTAGGGAAGTTTCCCTTCCACTTGCTCACCCAAATATTTTGCCTCTTACCAAACTGTGGGTTTCACAGGCAAGCAGAAATTGAGGAAAGTGACCTAGAAATTAGTGAAATGTGAAAATTATATAAAAACTATACAGGTTGATTGTACTTCTTTGGAAATGCTACTAGCTGACTATCATCAGACACTTCTAGATACTTGAAAATAAAACCCTAATTCTCTTTCTCAGATGATATTTACGCCAGAATCCTCAACAGAGCTTCAGTATTGTTCCATTCAACACTGCAATGCCTAATTTTAAATGTCCTGCTATGAAATGGAAAGCAGCCCTCAGAGACATTGACATTAGATGGGCTGATACAGATGAGACACTCTGACACACAGGCTGCAGCACTCTCCTGGTAATTTTTAGCATATGATACTGTAATGAATAAGTTTTACTTCAGGCTTTACAGAGTATTTAACAAGAGGCATGTTGTCTTTAGTACTGGTTGAATTTAGTGCCTTTGGTAGCAGTTCTCACATGTTTTATAAAGCATTATGTCAGGCTAGCACTCATTATATACTCAAGCTGCAGTGGAATTGAGAGGCCTCAATTAAGAAGGAATGAAAGAGCACTCAGGATTTTCAGTTAATACCACACATTAAATACCATAGGGGGAAATTTAAAGCTGCTTGCTTAAAAGGAGACATTTAAAAGGGCAATAAAGATTGGCACTGCAGAGGCCATATAGTCAGCAGTGCAAGCAAATAAGAGATGGCAAGGTGAGGACTAGAAAGGTAAAGAAAATAATCCCACAGTACCAGAGAGGGAACAATGGAACAGCAGCAGAACAAGACTAAAAATACTTTAGGAGATACACATGTTGCAAGCCAGTATTTGTTGAGACTAGAAAGAAGATGACCGGAGTTGTCAAGACATGAAATGATAAGGGCCTGAGTGAGAGTTGTGGTCATGTGAGTGGAAAACAGACTGAATCAGACCAAGATGAGCAGGAAGGAGAAAATGTACCACGTCAGCAATAGCAGACAGAAAAAGAAAAATGAAAAGGCACTGAAGTCTGGTGTGGAATAAGGTGTATGATCATGTATATACTGCCCTGATATCTTGGCAGTGTCCACTGCTCAGAATTTTGAACAAAAATCAAAATTCCAACCTGCCAAACACTATGACATTGGGAATTTAGAAGTCCCAGCATAAAACGGAGCCACCGGCAGTAGCTGCCACCACTAAGACACTTTGGTGTTTTACTGGTGGACTGAGCTTTTTTTTTTTTCATTATGAAGCACAATAGAATTGACATCATGTTGAACACACAAAATCCCCAGCTCTTTAATCGAATCACTAAGGGACAGGCTTCCAAGGACTGCAACATTTTCCAGTAGCTGACAGGAACAAGTGTGTAAACTGAGAAGCGGCTCTGATACAATTCAGATACACTGTATGAGGACAGGCATTTAATTTAATCTGCAGACAATTACTGGGAAAGCTGCTTTGTGCAGTTGGCTTTAATTCCTGGGCTGTGAAGTCATGAAACGGTGCTCATCAGAGCAGAAAGGTGAGCAGCATCCCGTTCAGTGAAAGCACAGAGCCATTTTCCGGATGGCTCCATAAGCTGGCTAAAGCAGAGCCTGTGTCCCCAACAAAGGATGCTGATTCCCAGCCACATTCCCTCCCAACCAACCCCAACCACCAGCTGCAAAGTAACTCCACACAAACAACGGTTAAGCCTCTGACTTGTGGCTTGAAGCAATTTCTTTGTCAGACTTTGTGTGAGGACATAATTAGCTGTTTGCCAGAGGATTTCTTGGCCCAGCCCATAGCCTAACACTTATCAAACCAGCAAGGACTACTATCCATTGGGAAAAGGGCTCCAAAACATTTTATTGTCAGAAGCCATTAAATGAAAGACATAATTAATTGAAGAGAAAGTGTTGCTTCAAGGTATTGGGAACCCACTGGATATGTGCCATTCCTGGGATGCTCACGAGAAAGTTCTATAGAAACAGGAAGCAGAAATGTTAGCTATTTATCTGCCCATAACACACCATTTATCAAGGTTGCTCTAAGCCCTGTATTTGCATACTGATGTGTGGCCCTGAGCCATGCCTGGTACGTGGAAAACCTTGGTGACTTTCCTTAATTTACAGAAACAGGAAAAGGAAAACTGGCCTCCTGATTGCATTCAGTATGCCTGGATCTGAAGCACAAGCCAAGCCGATCTTTTTTATTTCAAGCTTGTGCACGTATAACCTGAGAATGTGGGAAAATACATGGCAGAAAATTCAGGGACATTGGTGACTCAGGTTTTGGGTGGGGCAGAGGGGAGTTTTGGAGTTTTGCCACGATGGATGCTGCTGCAGTCCCTGCTGGTGCCAGGGGCAGGATGGCAGATGTGTGCAGCTGTCACTGCTGGGACTGTTCACCTGCCCAGCAAAACTGCCCAGAGAATTCACCTCAAACCCACTAGTACTGGGGAAATAAGACCACACAGAAACTCCAGACAGCACCAGTCTTTAGAATCACATACTCAGTAATCACAATTGCAATACAGTCTCCCTGCTCTGCTCATGAAACACAGAAAGCTCATCAAGATGTCCCAGCTGCAAAAACACAATGGATATTGAAGCATGAGGTTTTCAAGTTGTATAATCCACAGCTGACAGTGACACTGTCGTGAAACCCAGTGGGCTGATTCAATAGTCAAGGAAAATTTTAGACCTTGTATTCTAAATGTTTAGTATCACAGCCAAACATTGTAGGGAGCAACCTGAGCAAGTCATACAACTTCAACAACTTCACAGCCTGACCCCTCACAAGTGAGATCTCATGAATTCAATTAAGCCACCCAGAAGGAGGTGAGATTTTTACAGAATGGAAGTTATGCTTTCATCTGTCTGTAATATCCAAAGCCATGCCCGTCTCGAGCAGAGCCAGCTGGCACCGATGGTGCAAGAACAAACTGTTCTTTACCTGGGCACACAGTGGCATCTGCTGGAAATGGGAAGCATTGGCTGTAAACATGCAGGAACTTCTCAGCTCTTTCTCCTGACAGCCAGATTATTTTGGGTGTTTTCCTCTCCATACTGCCTTCATCTCTCACACAAGTAAAACAAGTGATGGAGAGGCAGGACAGACATTCTGTCAATGAAATTGAGTCTTTTATTCAAATTGCCAGGGAGGACTACATACAGAATAAACCATAATCACATCACAGGATACTGTAACAAATCACAGTTACCTAAACCTATTATACAGAAAAAAACTTGCTACTGCTTCAATGTGAGAAACTTCTCACAAAAACCACTGCTCCTTCCAGTGGCCTTCTCCTATTAAGGGTCTCTAAAATCTCTTGTCCACTCATGGAAGGTTCAACTCTCTGCACTTAATTTATCGGGAAGAATCCAGGCTTTGACAAGAGACAAGGTCTGAAAGTCAGGCGGGACTTTCTGTCAGTCTTTTGTTACAGAGAAATACAGCAATTTGTGATCTGGGATTCTGATATGGATGTGTCTACATCTGTGCTCCTCAGCAAGATACTGTGCTTCTTACTTCCATTTGTTCTATCTTTAATAAGCAGCAGTACACATAGTAATGGTTAGTGGTCATTGCTGATAATTTAATTACAGGATAGCTCTGAACCTGCATTGTTTGCTCTAAACCCACTGCCTTCAAATTATATTGTAAATCCCAATCAAAATTGGAATGGAAAGAAAAAGATCCTTCAGGTTTCGGGTAAAAACTCATCTTTACAAATAGTGTGACATAATTATAACTGCGGCAAGACACTAACACTCCCTGAGTGAATGAAAATTGAAAGTCTTTCTTGAAATGTTTTAAACAATCTTTTCGTATCTATAGTCTAATTTGTTTATTTTATGCCTATAACAAAAAAAAAGAGAGACATAATCACTCTGTCTTTGGGGGTTAACAGAACCCTTGCGACTACTTGTAACCATGGAAATATGAAGAGCTACTCAGAGCCCAACATCAAACTAACAGAGGTGCCTGAGACAGAAAATAGATACATGATGAATTCACAACACATGAAAGCCCATTGAATCTGTACCTATTGCATTAACAACATAAAAAACAAAGTCACAAAGCCTTTTAATTGCTTAAAAGCATATGGCATTTACTATGGCTTCTCACAGAAAATAAAAGGAAATGCCTGTAAAGGTTTGTTTTTAAAGCACTGAGTGCATCTGGACTAGTTTAAAAGCAGAGACAAATAGGAGGTAGAAATGGTTACTATGTAAATAGGAAGAGTAACAATATGCATGAAAGGACTGAAAAAGGCCTCTTTGAAGAAGAAGGGTTTTCATGGACTAGGATTGCCGTGATGGAGATTATGCAACCAATGGCCAGTGATATCTGAGTCTGTCCCAAACACTATAACAAATGTTTTTTTTCATCCTCTGCTGGCAGCCCTCAATTGAACAGACACAGAAATACCTAAGAAAAACACTCATCTGATGATTTACTGACCTATCTGCCTTACAATAATAAGGCATGTGCATATTTAACTGCCTTCTCTGTGACAGTCTAAGCCACAAAACACTGTTTAACCAACCACAACTCCAATCCTTACATACTGTCACCCTCAAAAATGGAAAGAAAGGAAAACACATGCGTTCCTTGCTGTAATAAGCAAGACTTGACCAACAGCAAAAGAAAAATCTTTTCAATAACACATCTCAGAAAATTACATCTACTTGGAAAAAAAATATAACGGAAAAAACCCTACAACATTTGTGCACACCATGTAGATAACACAGGTGCAGGATGACTCAAAGAGCCAAAATGTGCCAGCCCAAGCAAACAGATTCTCTCTCACTCTTGTAGCATTGGTAGCATCAGACAAATTGCTCAGATCTCACTGTGTGACCGCTTTCTTTTCTTTAGCCCAGTGATAAACACAGAATCAAATCTGTCTTCCAGGACCAATTGTAGGTCAAAAGTGAGACCTTCCAGCCTATGTTAGCTGAACAAAACACACATTTCATTTATTGCCTCTCACAGGTATGATTTGCTGGTTCATCACACTGCCATTTATTTTCACCATTTACCATTATTGTTTTTCAAGGTCTTCATTAAATTTTAAGCTTAGGATCAGGTTAATGCTATGAAAAAATGAAGATATCATCGGGACAACATTTTCTCGCAATTTCTTTGCCATCTTATTTGATGATTTTCAATCATATTTTCAATTTCAGAGCCACCTTGGATATGCTGAGTTAGGCGTACATTCATTACACAAACCCACAAATTATTACAAAATCCAAATGGATTCTATAGGGTTACGTAAGGTATGCAGAATGTAATTCTAGTGTTCCGAGAGAATCTTGGCTACCCTTCATATTTCCAATAAGTGTGTGATTTCTTATTTCAGTCATATTTGGAAATTAAACACTCATGAGAAATACCAAATGTAATAGGTAGAAATGTTTGAATACAGGCCAAGTAATTCCCTGCACTGACCTGCCAATCTATTTCAAGAATTGTCACAGAATAGGACTGATATACATCATCATATAGTGGAATTCAGAATTTGATTAACCAGATGCTGTTATTTTCTTTAATAGCTCACGAATAGAAACTGTGGTATAAAAACAATTCAAAACAATTGTTCACTGGGAAAATCTGACATATGGCCTGCTAAGCTGCTCTCCTACAGAAACAGCTAAAGATCATTACTCTTGGCATCATTCCCTACAACAGGCACTGGGCTCATTAAAACAGACAGTATGTGATTGGGTCCATAAGGAAGATTATTTCTACAGATGGGTAGAAATAATGATCAAAACCACAAAGACTTAGGAGAAAGAAGTAGTCAAGGAGACTTCTCCACCTCCATAACTGCTGTGCACTGAAACAAATCAAAGCAGCACCATTTTGCTGGAAATAAAAGGATGCATTTTCTCCTCTTTCTTCATAGCACACATTTGCATCCTGCTAATGCAGGGTACTTCATTTGACTTGTTCTGCTGGAGGATTTCTCCCGAGTAGGAATATCCTGACATGAACAGAGAGTTTGTATCCAGCAGGGGCCACTTGTTGCCTGTGTTTAGTCCCCATTCAATTAGGTGGAAACAAACTATTAATGCTGTCTGAGGCTGAGAGAGGATTGGGATAACCATAACCACACCGTGATGCAATCCTGCTGCAATCCCTGGTGATGTTACACTAGGAAACGTAAACCAAACCTTTGGGATGCGCCATCACAGGACAGGAAATGTTAAGACAATTAGGATGTGGCAAGGATAATCTGATGCAGCAATCGTGCCATCACATCTAGCAAATATTTGCATTTGAAAGGAGTATGAAAAACGAGATTCACTTTCTTGTTGAAATTTAAAGGGTTTTAATAAGTGACAATAGAGTACATAAAAACAAAAGGATATTTATGTAAATGACAATAGAGCACCTAAAAACAAAAGGATATTTATTTAAATGACAATAAGGTACATAAAAGCAAAAGGATATGGCCTTCCCACTGCTTCTTAAGGACCACTGCCGCCAGGGCCTCATTCAGGGTTTTCTGGTGACTTTCTTTGCAGGTTTTGTATAGTTTTGCGATAATATGAAAAATATCTTTTATGGAAATATTTAGGTCACAAATCATAATATTTCAGTTTAACCACAAATATTCTATATCTGAGTTACAAAAGAAAATCAGTGATAATTTCTGCAACTATGTCTGCATAACAAAACTTCTTTTACAAATAAAACAATATTATATCATGATGCACAACACATAGGATCTACCTTTAACCTCTGCGAGAACTCACACTATGTGTTTAACACACACATAGCACTCATCGTAATATTTGCGAAAGCCAACACTATAATACGTGTTTATAACAGCAGCTATGCTGTGATTATGTTCTTGCAACACATCCCCTTTACGCTGTTGTGCGGATTGTCTAAATTTAGATGGAACATGGAGCACTAGATGGCTTTACCATGTTCCATTGCTGGCCTTTCACACATGCTGAACAAAACTGACGCTGTGAGCAGCACTGGCATTGTGGGACACGCTGGGTGATGGATTATCAATGACAGAATCACTGTGTCAGCATCACACATCTCTCCAAGACAAGCGGGAGGAGAAATGTGGTGTGTGACACCTGACAGGGTGTGTGTTCCACACACACACACACACACACACACACACACACACAGAGTAAGGTGAGAGGAATTCCACGGGCCTCCACAGCACCGGGAACCTGCAGCTGGATACAGCGATGGTGGGAGCGGGCTGAAGGACACACGCCGAGCTGAGGGCAAAGGGCCCATGTCCTGAGGCCCAGAGGAGCTGAGTCTAAAAGCGGGTGGGTTATCACACACAGCAGCCGAGGGAGACCGGGCTGCGGCACCTCCCGGCCAGGACAGCCCTGGCTCCCTGAGGATAACGGCAGTCACCAGGGCCGAGCCGGCGCCTCTGGCCGAGGAAAGGCGGGACACGAGGCCCGGGCACAGCGGCCACGCTGCAGCAGCGGCGCCATGACCTTCACACTCGGGCTGTGTCGTCAGTCCCCGCTGACCCCCGCGGCAGTGACGCAGCGCCGAGGGCGAGCCCCAGCGGCGGGGCGGGCAGCCGGCGGCACCGCCGGGGGAACGAGCGCGGGCGAGGCAAACCCTTCCTCTCCGCCCCGGGAACGCCCGCCCCCGGCTGCCCCCGACCCGGCCGCCATCGCCACATCCGGGTCCCCACAGCCCCTCCACCCCTCCCCTCAGCGCGGCCCGGGGCGGGCGGGACCAGGCCCTCACAGCGGTTCCGATTGGCGGCGGCCNGGGGGAGCGCAGCCCCGGCGGTACCGCCGCCCCCGGGAACCGCGGGAGCCCTGTGAGGGACCGGGGGGGAGGAACCGAACCGGGAGATGGCGGCGGTGGGACCCCCCCCTCCCCCGGCGGCGGTGCCTGGCTGTGTCTCCGGGAGCCGGGACCGCGGCGGGGGCCCCGTTACGGGGCGGGTCCCGGACCGGCCTGCCCGGCGGGG
>VZRP01008180.1:308335-342615 GCA_013397995.1 Malurus elegans | reverse complement strand
GGGCTCCGCGGAGGGCAGGGGCGGTCCCGGGGTTTCGGGGGGTGGGGGCGTGCCGGGCTGCGCCCCCTCCCCGATGCGAGTCGGCCCCTGGGACCCGGAGGCTCGGGTGGGTCTCACACCGTCACGGGAGCGGCCCCGTCCGAGCGGCTCTCTGCCGGGCACCCCAGGATCGGGGAGGCCCCGTGTGAAAGCCCAGAACGATGGCGGTACTTGGGGATTCCCTGTTTGTGTGGTACGGTGGCCGGTCCCGCCTGCGGATAGGTGCCAGCCTTACAGCCGGGGGCTCCTCACCGAGCATCCCGGGCACCTTGAGGGGGCTTTTCCGTGGGGATCCCCCTCGTCCCGAGCAGCTTTCCCGGTGCCCTGTCGGACACCTGTGTGCGGCTTTCCTGTCGCAGGGAGAAGGAGCGTTTTCCTTTAGCAGTGAACGTAACACACGGGGAACACGAAGGTGGCTTCCCGAGATCAGGATTTTGCGCTTGGGAAGGCAAGGGAATCACTTTGCATTTTTAATTGCTGAGGTTTCTGTTACTCCGGTGCCTCGATTATAACAGTTTTGGGAAGATTTTAGTACTTGAAAAATAACGGTGAAGGAACAAGTGGGTGTGTTTTCTTGCCTTGGAAGCAAATATGCCTTAAGGATTTTAAAAGTATTTCCTTAGTATGTGAGGTAGAAAGGGTCAGCTGAAGAGCATCATTGTCTGCTTGAATAATTGCGAATCTAACCTCTTTTCAAAATTTAGACTTTAAGTAGAAATTTTTTTATATGTTGTGACTTCAACATTCAAAATACTGTGAATTCAAAATTTCATTTTTTCATTATGCTAGTATTTAAACAACCTGTCCCACCTGTTTATCTTTTCTTTTATCAAAAGGACTTTTTAAATGTGAGTAACTAGTAATGCACTGGCTGCATTTAAGTCTGTAAAGGAGAAAAGAAAGGATGTTTGTTCCAATTAAGTGTTAATTCTAGCTAATTGTCTCTGTAAATGGTCTTGCAGAAGGCTGAAGTTAAACTCTGCCCTCTTCAGAATGTATATTTTGTATCCTCTAGGAATATGCAAATGTAAATGGCTCTTTGAAGCATCAGGAACTACAGACCTTTCTCTGGTTACGCTAAACCACAGCTCCTTATTAAGGGGAAAGGCTTTGCTACTTCTGACTTCTGTGGGTTTGTGCTTCTCATGACCATTCATGGCTTTCTATGCCTGCTTGTAGAAATTGAGTGTATAAAATGATCTACAACCAAAGCATTTTATTCTCCTTTATCCCATATTCTCTTCCATGCTTGCTTTTCCATTGTCTCTTTGGGTACCAGCTGTAGTGTTGGGGGTTGTGTAAGCTCGAGGTTAGTAAAAGAAGTTCCTTAGGAGAATAAACAAGAGGGAAGTGCCACAGAAAATGTGAGGAAAACTTTTTACTCTGGTGTCAGGAAGCTCCGGTGGCTGGAGCTGGGGTTCCACAAAGGCAGACCTGGAATTAGGGCCTGCTGTCATGTCACTGTCACAATGTGCTCCCAAGAGATGTGTTTGGAGACCCTTGCTGGGGATATTTGTAGGGGGACTTCATAGGAGGTTTTTTTTTTTTTTTAAATTAAAATATCTGCTCTCAAAGTTTCTTTTGGGAAACCAGGAACGAGAACAGAGAGCATTAATTGGATTTATTTAGTGGAGCTTAAAGTTACACACAATTCTTTGATGCTGTGCAAGACATATGACAAAGCTGAGACCTGTGAGAGCTGCAGCCCGTGAGGTGTGGAAGGCAGTTTTTCCAAGGGAATTCATATCAAGCGCACTGGAAATACCAGCAGACATGCAGGTTAATATGTTTACAGGAATACAGAAGTGCTGTTTTCATGCTCAAATTCAATATTTTAAGCTCTTTTCAGCTAATTGTTATTGCACTTTAACAGGAGTTACAGGAAAACCTGAAGGAATACGTTATTGTTAAGTATAACAAAGTGAATTTGGTGCATCCTGTAGTGACTTTCTGTTTCAGTTCTGTAACCTGCATGCTTTTCATTTTTTACATTTATCATCAGTTGTGTCCATAGTTCTGCTTTCAATAAAGGGCAGAAAAGTAGTAAAAAGCAGTTGCTTATATCCCCAAATGTTAGGAAGTTCTCTAAAATAAGTTGTCTCAAAGAAAGCTGTATAAAGGCATATCATATGCAAAAGATTGCAAAGAGAAGCCCAAAATAAATACATGTTTTTAATCTTGTGTAGCTTCCTGGTTCTCACTGAGTTTACAGAATGCAATATTTAAGCTTTCTCTATTTACTTTGATACATTAAACATGTTTTGAAACTTTAATTTTTAGCTGTCATCATATTTTGAGAACTTCCCTGAAATAATTGATTTTGATAAATGCAGTAGCTGACTGCATGATGCTGACTGGAACTCAGTTACCAACTTTTGAAAGTTCTGCTTGATCAACCCACCGAAATTACTGTCTCTGTTTTGGAGGTGCTTGCAGATGCAAATAAGGTGTTTTCTAGCATTTTCAAATCTGGTGAAAGAGCTTTCAGTCTAGCTCTTTCAGTGTCTCTAAGAGTTGCTGTAGATAGATTTTGGGTAGCAGATTGATGATGGATGAAAGCAAAACAGAGGTATGCTCTCCCTTTGGGGTGTGTTTGTGTATCTCCATGTGTGTGGTGGTCTTGCATTGCAGTAGAAAATATGTTGCAGCTTTAGTTAGACAAATCCAAATTGATGCTCAGGTGTTACATAGTTGAAGCAGAACATAAAATTATACACTTACAAAGTCAGAAGGCTCCTCTTTCTAAGAGTTGATATAGTGAGTTGTTTAGAAAGCCTGTTTCAGTTTTGAGGGCNTTTTTTTTTTTTTTTCTTTTTTTTTGTGTGTGTGAGAGAAAGAGATCTCAGTTGTGATTATCCAATTGGTTTTATCTGTATTTAATCACTTTGAACATTGCCAGATAACCTGTGAAGTCTATTTAATTGAGCTGCACATTGAATGGGGTGGATATTGAGGTAACTCACTGGCATATTGAACTGCATATTTCACCTACCTTTTTTACCTCAATTTGTTGGAAAAGTGCAGTAAGGCTACTTATCCAAGGCCCAGACTTCATCTCCTTGGAAACCTGATCTTTCACCAGATGCTGAGAAATGTAATTTCTTTTTTAATCCATTCTGCAGAAGAATGCAGATCGAAACAGCATCTTCAGGCTTTGTTAGTCTGGAATATTCATTAACTAAAGAAATAGTCTGACATTTCAGTCTTTGTCCCAAAGAAGATTGATAGTTTCTGTGGTGTTTGATATTATTTCAAATTTGTTTTAGCTACTTCTCAAGTTCGTGGTTTATAGTTTAATTCAGTTAAAGAACTGGCTGACAATAGGTTGTTCATGTGTGAAGTCTTGGATTGTTTGAGGACCCAGCTCCTTCCATGCCTGCAAGGATTCATCTTTCTTCTCTCTGTTCAGGTCATGCTTTCTCCTTTGCAGCTGCAAAAAGGTATTTCTTAGGCAGCACATTCAGAATTTGTAACCTTTTCAGTCTGCTGCCATTTGAGAAGCTGTTATTCCATGTCTGCTATGTCAGATGCACTTCTGGGTCAGCTGCTGATGTCAGAACAGCTTGTGACCCTGTGCTGGAGCCCTGCTGGAGTTTAAAAGGTTGGCTTTGTGTAGGAATGGTGCCAGTAGGCTACTTAGGGAGCAAGAGATCTGCTTGGCAGGGTTTTAGAGTGGAGAACTAACAAGCCACCTTTCTTGGGGCCCAAGGTGTTGATGTTCTCTGCTGACTTTAAAGAGGCCCATTCATGAGTCCGAGCAGCGGAGGCAGATTGCTGTAGTGTTGGTGGTTGTTTTGGCAGGGTTTTCCTTGCAAATGTTGGTGGGCCCTGTTTTCCACAGTTTTGTGGCACCTGGTAAGAGCCCCAGCACATTGCTGAATCCTGAACTGCTGAATTCTTCCCTTTGTGGCCGGGATGGAAATCCACTTTCCCATAGGCAGTTGCTGTAACAGTGGGAAGGATGTGTTTGGTAATTCCTGGGCAGCATTTTTTGGCACTATGTCTCTGAAATCACTCTCATAGAAAGGCGTTTTATAGTAATTCATAGGTGCTCATTCAATTGTAGCCTTTTGCCTTAATTCCTTTCTGTGTCAGCTAAAAATAACTGAATGGAATACATGTATTACAAAGATTGGATGTATTCTTGATACAGGACTACTCAGAAAACTCTAAAGTTTGTATTACACGTTTGGGATTCATGTAGGTTTTGAAGGGTGAATGAAATAAGACTACCAGAGAACTCAGAGATTACTATTATTTTTGATCTCAAGTTTTTTGTCATGGAAACTTCCTTAAAATGCCTTTGCCTTTTATAAATTGCCTAACTAAAAAGGAGAAAATCTGAAAGACTGGTAGAAATTGCTAAATGATGCTGTACTGTAGAATATTTTTCAGGTGAAGTGAGAAGGAAAAGTTCCTTTTTCCTAGAAAGGAAAGGGGAAAATAAAGCTCATAAACTTTTATTTTAACTTTTCTCCCTTTTTTTGGTAAGAATGTTTTTGCTGTCTTTAAAGCTGTTAGTTTTGTAGTTTCCGTGAACTGGTTTGGTTGGGTTTTATTTTTACTTAACTTGTTATGAATGGATTTCATTGTTGTCTGTGGATTTTTCTTGGACCATTACGAAATTAGGCATTCTGTTCCAATTTGAAGCAAAATGATCTATTGAAATACCAAAACTTGTCTCCTTTATGTTGTATTCAGGGCAGGATCATCAGATACTTTGACATGACAAAGTCCCATGGCCAAAAATAATTACCTGGTTTTGATGTCCAGCAATTTCTCTTATAATGACACATGAATCCTTTGCATCATCCATGAACAGCTGGATGAATTTGGACATCAGTTTTTATCATCATTTGAGCTTGGTTTCCATGAACAATGTAGCTACCATCAATGCTCCAAACCCCTTCCTGGCTAAGGATTTCCATCCATGTATCCTTTCCCTGTGCTCCATGGCGGCATTTGTGTTAGAGCAAAGATCCAGACCTGGGAAATCTGCTGTGTCAAAGCTAAAT
This sequence comes from Malurus elegans, assembly GCA_013397995.1. Classification (NCBI taxonomy): domain Eukaryota; kingdom Metazoa; phylum Chordata; class Aves; order Passeriformes; family Maluridae; genus Malurus; species Malurus elegans. The sequence goes on along the minus strand of VZRP01008180.1, from coordinate 337,561 downwards.
TTGTTCCCCAAAAGACTGGTTTGAGATCACTGGGCCCATACAACTTGTGGCTTCATGAACATTTCTCCTTTGGTAGGTTAGGAAACAGCTCAAAAACTGAGTAGTCCTGAAAGAGAAGTGGGAGAGGCTGGAAGTGTGAAGAGTGCTGTTTTAAATGTGTTACACTGCAGCCTTGAAGTGGAAGAAGAGGCTTTGTGACAGAATATTTTTGGATGAAGCTGTGTTGGGTAATTTCTTTCATAAATTGACATAAAAATTTGATGAAAAAAATCTAGCTTTGATGCTGAAACTCAAAAGCCAGAAAAATAAACAATTTCTTACTTTAATCTCTGGAGCTATATAGTGGAGCTTTCTGTTACTTGTCAGTGAACCCTATTTTTCCATTTTTCTGCTGAATTTTGGTTAGTGACTTTGGAAAACCTGGTAACTGCAGTCTTAGCTGGCCTGTGACTTTATTTACAGACACAGACACACAAGAATTCACCCTTAGAATTGCCTGTGTGTGGCTTTCTGTCCTTTTGTCTCAGTTCTGTGAGTGCTTTGTTTGCTCCTTTGTGCGTGTGTGTTTTGTGACGATGACGATGTTTTGGAGCGATGCTGTGTTGGCAACCAGGCACAGAATAATATTGGTGCAAGCTCTCAGGTTTGCCTGGAGGAGTGGCTGGCAAGCGGATTTCAAAGACTTTGAGGAAGCAGAAAAAGAAGCTTTTCTACCATTCCAAAACCTGCAAGAATCTTGATGCACTAGCTTAAAGGAGAAACATTAGGGATAAGTACAACTAGCTTTGATTTTCCTTTTTAGCAAACCTATTTGCATGTTGAAGTGAAGGATTACATTTTTTCACCTCCAAATGCAAGCCAGCATATCCCCTTTAACTCCTCCCTATGATGGAATTTGGCTGAGCCTTTGTTTGGCAGCGGTGGGTGAGTTTCTCTTCAATCATTCCTTATGGTGTAGCTCTGTATTTTCCACACATCCTTCCAGAAGTGTACTCATCACAATCATTTCCACATGCGAGCTTTTCCTTGTTTTCCGCCCTCCAAAGGGCTGGTCACTCCGTTCCTGGTGGCTCCTTGTGTTGTGTTCTGCTTTTATCTTCGTAGTTTTCACATTGCTGCTGTTCAGGCTGTAGTCATCAGTCATCTCAGTGCAGTGGCATTTGATGGTTTCGTGTGCCATCCCAACACAGAGCAATGTTTCATAAACCTAACTGGAATAACACTGATCCGGGTACTTTCTTGACTGTGCTTCTGTCTTTTGGAGAGGGATTTCACTTGGGTGTTGATGAAACAGTCTTCTGGAAAAGGGGCAGATTTATCCAAAGCAACAGCTCACAAACAAAAGAAGTACATTTCGGAGTGTTTCTTGAATGCTTCTATTGCATTGGAAGTTTTAGAGGGTTATTTTGGTTATGATTTCCCTTTAGGAGTTTACCTGTATGTTCCCACATTCAGGTGTGTGTTTGCAAGGGAAGTTGTACGGACACTCACTGGTGAGCTCATTGTGTCTCCCCTCCATTGTACAGTGCTGGTACCTATTTGACTTCCTGAATCACCTTACTGATCTACTCAGACTTGTGGCTTTTTTAAAAATTACTTCTTTACAAGATTAGTTTTAATCTGTTTTGGATCTCTGAACAGTTCACTGTGGGGTTAGGTAAGTGCCAGTGATGTATGGGAGCACCCAGCTGAATGCTGAAGCCAGGAGGTTAAAAACTTGCAGTTACAAAGGGTTAAAAGGTTAAATTTGCAGCTTCTGAACTAATAAAAAAGTGTGAATTCTGTCACATGAATCTCCCAAAGGGGAATCTGTGCTGCACTGTAAAAATCTACCTCGCCCGGTATTAAGTCAACTATCAAATTGATTCATAGTTACTGTGTGTGATCTAAGCAAGGATTAGTCAGTAGCATTGGTTCTGGCAATTTCCTCTTGGCTTGCTTGAGAAATACATGTGCCCTTTCTAACCAGCAGCCAATAGTCCTGTTTCTGTATGTCACACTTCCAAGAGGAAGTGACTGAGGGTGGAAGGACTTTATTGACTGGCAGTTCCCAGGGCAGCCTTCGAGAGGTGCACGAAAGAATATAGGCCTTGGTAAACAAGGATATCAAGTTAGACACAAAGGTAGGTTGATCTATGTAGGGTGTTAAGTATTAAAGTTATGACATAATTTCCTGGACTTGATAAAGTGTGAATGCAAAAACCAAAGAGTTTAAGGAATGAACTGTTTTGCGAACATAAACTTATGGTGTCAGATGAAAGGAACATGACTAAACTTATATTAAGGAGGAAAAAGCTATTCAGTGGATTAATACTTCAGTCAATGAGCTGATAACGTTATCTGGTAGGAGAAAATGAAATGAGGTTTGATAGCAGATAGGTGACTTAGTGAAATTCAGGCTGGAAAAGTTGGAAGTTAGGAACAAGAGAAACTAAGCTTTGGAGCAGAAAAGGTGGGAGGCGGGTAATGGATTCTTACAACACATAGGTTCTTCCAGGATATCTTTGTAAAGTAAACTTTGGCCTGAGTTACAGCATATCAGTGTGTCCTATAAAATAGTAGATGAGGTTGCCTCCTGTTGCAGCAGAGGAGAGCAGAACACATGATTGTACTAGGGAACAGATATGAATGAATCTGGTATCAGTGTTAAGATAAAACTTGCCTGCTTATCTGTGTCATACTCAGTATTTGAGTAGAAGGAAGTGGAAGGACCTACAGAAGGAGAAGGACACAGAAGGCCAGAGAGACATGGAGCAGAGAGGAAGGGACTGCAGAGACTCTTGCAGCAAAACAAGTTAAAAGGTTAAAAATACTACAGGGTATTCTCATGTTGTTATTCTGTAAAGCATAGATAACATGTAATACCCGTAAGTTTTGTTCAGCAAAACTAAAAAGCAAAGCAAACATCACTTTTGGTCACTGTAAATTAAAGTGAGCAAAATAGAACAATTCTTTATTTTGAAATAAGAATATCCTGTTACTTGGCAGAGAGTTTCCAAGCCTGTCACCTCATGTGAAGAGCTGTGTTGTTTCGAGCCTTTCAACCAAACCATTGTCTGATGTCCCTGTGGCATTTGATGACTTTGTAGACCTTGGTCCTGCCAGTTTCTAAGCTGAAAAGGACCAGTTCATTTTGCTGTTCCTTAAGCAGAGCTCATAGCCTGTCTTGTTGCACTGAGCAAAACTAGAAAGTTTTCCATTTTTTAATAAATGTAATTGCTGTGGATTTGTTGGATGGTATCCAAGCCATCCTCCGTACTGTTCAGGAGCTCTCAATAATTATGAGCATTTGTAAGTGGTAACTAAGGGACTGCATTATTAATAATTGGCACAAGTCTGCTATTGCAGAAATAAAATCATCTGAACCTACTTAAGCTTTTTTGAGGAGGAATGTGAACTGTCTAGTGATCCTTCCTAGGTCCACTGGGATCAGACTGCGTAGGTCATGGAATGTTGTCTTTTAGAATAAAACAATGGAAAAACTTTGGGTTGCAACTGTCAGTCAGATGTCCCTTTGCTCTGTGTTGCATCCCTTCTTGATTAGGAGGGGAAGGAGATTGTTGCGTGGATGGATCTTTGAGTCAAACGCAAGAAATCATTAAAAAAGCCCCTAAGCATGCAGCCTTCAATTTTATGAAGAGTCCTTTTTCAGGGTGGGTGGCTGTGATTGTTGTGTTGGGTTTTTTTCTGAACAAGTTTTCTTCTCCAGTTGCCCATGTTTGGTCTTGGCAGTATTTTTTATCTCTTGGGATTTTTTTATATGTTTGTGTGTATCACACATTGTTCTTCCCCACTTCCATTTCCATTATTTTTAATTTTTATAATGATTGAAATGTCTACATAGTGTAAGTATACCATTAAGTGAACTGCTGGTGTTCCCTGATCATTCCTCTGCCTTTATAAAGAACTGTCATGATTTGGAAACATGAGTCTTTGTTCCAAATACATCAGCAATTTTAAAACTTTTTCAGTTTCAGTTGTAATGTAAAAGTACACATTCCAACTTGACTGTTGATTTAAATCAGAAATTATACATTTAAAACCTATCTGGAAAAGGCAAGTCTGAGGCTTGTATCCAGCTGTATCTCTGGCTGCTGAATGTCCCAGGTTTGGAAATTTGGTGGTTCTCAACAGCATGAATGTACAGAGGCAGGTCAAAGGAATGCATTGTATCAGCTATTTCTGTAAAGGGCTTTCCTGTCGCTGTAGGCCTTTCTCAGGAAAATAAAGCATATACTCCCACTGCAGCAGTGACTGCAGAGTTGATAGAAATACTCCTCTACTGTGTCTACATATTCATAACTTGTCATTCACAAAAGAGCAGAGAAAATGTCACAGTGCAGATGTGGATCAGTGGAAAGGTTTCAGCACATCTTGTCTTGCTCAAACCATGGAGGGAGTTGCAAGCTGAAAACAAATCCTGTGGGAGTGCTGTAAAAATCTTGAAAGTGCAGAAAGGTTGTAACAGGGATGTTTTAGCCACTTGCTGCTGTTGAATGGGACAATTCTTCCCTTTCCCCTCCTCTGACATGTCTCCTCCCCTTGCTTTGAGCTGCTTCTGGGTATCATCTGACCTTTCAGCAAGACAGTTGAGATTTCTGACCCCCCAGAAGACTCTGCCTTCTCTCGAGTTATTATTCAGCCTGATGAATTCAACACACACTGCAGACAGGCTCTGGGGACTCTATAAAAGCCTCTGCTGGAGTACTGAAAGGGGAATCTGGGGGAAGAGTGACAAGAGAATAAAAAAGGAGGTAAAGCCATCCCTTTGGCACTAAGATGTTGTAGCAGCTGTTCTGTGAAACTTTGCTATGAGGTATTCAGCAGTATCTCATGCTTATCCTGAGCTAGACAATACAACTTTCTTCGAGCCATATTCTGATGGTTTTTCCCTTGATTTGCTCCAAGTCTTCGTTTGTATGCTGTAATTATGAAGCCTCAAACCTCAAACTGCCCATGATGCTGGCTTTAGTGAAGTGCACATTGTAGGGTGTTTGGGGCTCACCTTGAACATGTACCACATTGCACAGAAATTACAGTTTATCCATAGGAGAGAAGGAAGCATAAAAGTAGCTAATGCTGTGGTAGAAACCAAGAGTATTCACTTAAACATTCAGTATATGGTAAAATGAGCCATCTAACTCTACTTTTAATATCCTGCTAAAGGACTTCTTTGGGTTGTCATTGTGGTTTCATTGTACCTGGAAAAGAAGGAGGCTGTGCTGCCATCCCTTGCCTTGTTCCATAGCAGTCTAAGCACTGCTCTTGGCTGGGCAGAGAGCCGTCAGCCACAGCAATTCTGCTCATAATGTGCTGTGTCAATATTAGTGCTGGCCCGGGGGCCTTGGAGCTCGCCCTGCTTCTCAGTGTTCTCTACAGCACTGCTTTCTGTGGCTCTGTGCGAAGAGCAGAGTGTGGGATAATGCCCAATGTGAGCTGTCATAGCACAGCATTTCTGTGCTGCCTTTCTCAGCCTTAGCAGCAAATCACTCCTTTAAAAACCTGGGTTTCAGGAATGGGTGGCATTGTTGGCTCTGAAGCATTGAGTGAGACTGAAAATGATGTGTATCTTTTATAATGTTTGTTTGTTTATATGTTTTCCATAAAACATGCAAGTGCTAAGTTGTAGAAGTGTCAGCGTTTCACATGTTTGACTTGGATTCAACTGGCGAATAGTGGGACTTCAGGAGAGGAACTTGCTGAGCTTATTTATGGCAGTATTTACTGTTGCTCTACCAACACCACCTTTTCACAAGGGCTTGATTAGTTCCCTTGTGATGTTTCCTTTTGATGGCTGCTCAGAATGAAATATGCAAACAGGCCAATATAAGCTCACTTCAAAGAATAAGAGCTCAAAGGGTCTAACCTTGGCTGAGGAGAAGCTTTTACTAGATCAAGCCTTCAGTAATGGCTGCAAACTAGCACGCTTTGCTGATCACAGGCTGCCCGGGGCTGGTGGACCTGTGAGGAGTGAGTGGGAAAAGAGTGACCTCAACCAGCAAACCCGGCTGTGTGGTGAGATGCATCTGCATATGAGAGGAAGCCATAGGGCTTTTTGTCTTCTGGGAGTAGAGAGAGGAACATAAAAATACCATTCAAACCAAGCAGTATCAATCTGTTGGGAAGATGTGAGGTATTTTGACAGTGGTTCCTTAAGTACTGAGGGCAAAGGAAACTACCACTGCTTTAGTCCAAAGATCTTCCTGTGATCCCTATGGAGTATTCCATAATAAAGATTCTGATGCAGGAACTGCTTGTGACTTGCAGCATCATGCCCATGGATGCTGTTCTGCATCTTGAAATGATTGCAGGGACACCGGGAGTCCTCGTGCTGCTGAGCTGAAATCTCCCTGTTAGCAATGAGTGCACATCAGGAGCCTCCAGCAGCAGCAAACTGCTGCTAGGGACGATAAATAACCTCTCCTTCTGTTTTGTTCCAGTTTGTACTGTACACTTAACTCCAGCAATGGAGTACTGCTGCGAAGGGAAGTCTATGATTTCCTTTTTGGAGCTGTTTTTGGTTCAGTCATTACGCAGAGGGACAATGAGTATCTTTTCAATGACTCCTCCAGGAAACCACGCCACAATTTTCCTCTGTCATTGCGAAATTGGGCTTTTGAGATACGAGACACTTGTGATTCATAATGTTATGAATTGCATTTTTTTTAAGAATAAATCTGTGTACATTGGACATAGCTGCCTCTTGCCTGGGGGTAACGAGACCTGCTGGGGCTTGTGTAAAGAGGTCCTGACTCCGGGTGGGTGCTTGGCTCATGCAGTTGACCTACATTAGCTGTGACCTTGATTTGCTCAGAGGTGTTTGTGCACTCGTGATCAGCTTTGCTGCATGATTAAGCTGGTCACGTGTCATCTAATTTTTTTTTAAGGGGCAGACAGTAAGATTTCTTTTTACTGTCTCATTAGCCTTGTTATGAGGGATCAGAGGATGATGGAATGCAAGGAAGGGGAATCCTGAAGGAAGTAGTCCCAAACAGACTGTAGAGACAAACTCATGGATACAGTGAAATATCATTTGATTCTTCTCTACAAGAGAATTTAATCAGGAAATAGACTCCATAGCATTTTTTCAAATAGGTCCTCAGAGTACTTTGGCAACAAGTTTGGCATCATAAATGGAACATTTGAACTTTGCTTATGTATATGGGTAAATTTTGTGTTCCTTCTCAGAGAGAGTTTTTTCAGGCATTGAACATCCAGCAGTTGGAGGCTGAAAAGACAGTAAAATATTCAATTTCCCAGAATTTTAAGAAAGCCTTGTGGGAAAACATTTCTCTGAACTGTTCACTATTTAGTGGGGCATGTTGATTTTTGCTCTGATCATTGAGTTGACATTTTCTTAACTTTAAAACTCATTTCAAGAGACATGCATGGTTCTTAATTCCTGTAATGCTAAAATGTAGGACTGTGATTGTTAGAACTGGGTTGAGCATTTGGGACATGGTAGAGAAAGGGCTGATGGAAAAGAAATTGAGAATCCTGCTCTTCATTTTTTTCTGCTTAGATGGTCAAAACACTTGAAATAGCCATTCTGGCAGCATCTGACAACAAATGTGTTCATGATTGTGATCATGTGATCATTCATTATGAGCAGAGGCAGTTTATGCAAAAACCTAAGAATGATAAAAAAGGCCCAAGAGGAAGTGATGCCAGAGAGGTTCTTTTTGCCCAAAGCTTGGTCCATTGGAGATGCACATCCCAACTCTTTTGATGGATGGATAAAGCTTCTACACTTTGTAAAGAAATGAATACTTGCTCCCTGTGTTGGAAACATCTATGGCTTTTGTAAACTGTGTCTAAAACAATTCTTTTGAAGGTGTTTTTTAAGCTTGCTGGTTTTCTTCCCATTCAGGTTTTTGAAAGTATTTGACCAACAGAACATGAGGCATGGAAGAGTTCTAAGGTTATCAGCTGCTTTGGGCTGAGCATCATCATCTTTGTCCAAGGGGATTTAGGCTTCCAAGACTTCAGGTAAAACCTCAACTATTGCAGTCAATGCTATTTATTTTCACAGGGTTTCTTCCAACGATGTAATTATTTGCAGTCTAGAGGATTAAATAATGAAGATTAAATTATTTGCATCTAGAGAATTAAAAAGCCAATTACATTCATTGGTACCTGTAACTAGTCTTCTTAGACCATCATTGGGTTATAATTTTGTTTATTTGTGGGGTCTGCTGTGTGTAGGTGTTTATTTCTATGGAAATATTCTGAATTCAGTGGAAATAGGAGTTTAAAAGTTTGTGACCTGTTATAATATGATCTTCAAATGCAGAGACACACTAAAAGAAGTGTTTCCTGTCAGAAATATTTCTGTTCGATAAAAGCAATTGGCTGGCTAAATAAGATAAGAATAAACCTGGTTTAGTTCAAGATCACACTGACAATCTTTAAAAACAATTGTGTTACATTATGTGTTTTGAGAATGGTCATGGTTTGTGTGCTATATTCAATACATCAGTAACTGGAAAAGGAGAAATTACCTGTTATTTTTACAGCAAGAGGAAATCATAGAAACTGTGATTGTTGCAGTTTTTTCAGAATGCTAAGTTTGAGATAACTTTTTAGGTTAAAAATATGTGTTTGCTTATATTAATGCAGTGGTTTTTTGGTTGGTGGGTTGTTTTTTCTCTCTTCCCTAATGTTAGGCAGTCCAATGGCAGACCAAAGGATGGACATATCTTCTACAATTAGTGACTTTATGTCACCAGACCCTGCTGACTTGATCTCCAGTTCCCTTAGCACTTCAGGAATGGACTGTAATAGGAAAAGAAAGGGAAGCTCAACTGATTATCAGTAAGTTGGATTTCTCTTGATTTAGCACTGCTAAAAGGAGGTGGTAACACAACAGCACAGTGGGAAAGACTAAAGAAATATTTATAGCAATTTTTAAATAACTTTTTCTTTACAACCTGCTTTAAAGGTTTTGATAAAGAAGAAGGCTACTATGCACTAAGAGGCAAGTTCATTATTTAATAATAAAAATTAGGCTATCATCTCAATGCAGCTAGAATTGAGGGCTATCACATGGGAGAAAAATTTCTGGGTGATGGGGAAGTGCATTTAATACTGATGAAATGTACAGTGTGAAGGTTGATTATATTGACCATTTACATAGGAAATACAATGTCTGACTAATAGAGGGGCAAGCTAATACATTTATTGTGAAGTGGAAGCAAAACTAGGAATAGTTCCTTTTCTTCACCTATTTTTTGCCTATTTAGTCACTTCCTATCAATGTGCTGCCAACCTTTGCCTGATGAAGTTATTTTGGTCTCTCATTTGAATATGAATCTGAATAGTCTCTCTTTGGAGAGAGAGCTGCCTTATTTTTAATCAGCTGGTTTAATCTTGTATTGATTCTCAGCTGTAGAAAGCAATCCCACCAACCCAACTCTGCTTTAGAACAGGGAAGGTTGTAGTAGAGTTTGCCAAACTCCCAGACCTGCAATGTCTCCTGCACTGGGAACACCAAGAGCAACCTACTCACTGCAAGTCTCTGTGCAAGCCTCCTCTGCATTGTAACTTTGCAAACTGTGGCTGCAGGGGAACTTGTGAGTGGCCACATCCATTATTCATCCAGCCACAGAGTCCATTTGTATGTCATTTAGCACAGATTTTATTGCTGGGGGCCTTTAGATTGTTGGCAGCTCTTTTTACAAGGAGGAGCAGAATTTTTAATCCATGCTGAGGGTAACAATTGAGAATTAGATTCCCTATGCATAGGGCTTCTTTTTAGGAGAACTTATGCACGAAACTTGAAATACTTCTCTGAACTGCTTTTAGTCTCCCTGAAAAGCAGATGTCTCTCTAGTCAAATCGACTACTACAAAATTCAGTGAACAGCCTCAATCTTACCAACTTCCTCTTCTCTAGAAAGGATTTCTCCATCTTTATTCCTCTGGGTAGGAAGCATTACTCAAGTCCTCTTTTCCAAAAGACAGCTTGTTCTTGTAAGTTATAATTCTGCCCTTCAGGTTCTGTGTGCATTTTTTTCAAATGTGTGAAAACACTGTTTCCTTGAATCCTTAGTAAAATAAGTTTACAACAGCTGTAGTCATACCACAGCTCATGTTGTGTTGCAAAATAAATGGTGGCTGGGAAATGTTCCTCTTTGAAAGCAGAACTTAAGGTAGACTACCTTGATCCCTCTTTATATATGTATGTATGGGAAAATGTTCAGAAATGCTACTGTCCCAACTTCTGCTGCTGTTAATGGTTTTTTTACGAAAATTATCCAAGTGTCCAGTTTAATGTGTCACATACCAGTGAAGCCAGGGAATAAGGGAGGCAGAACCAGTGTTTTAAAGTGATTCTTTGTTCACTTCTTGAGCTTCAGTACAAGCACGAGGAGGCATCAGTTGCACTTGCAGCTCTCCACAGCAGCTTTTTAGTTTTTTCTCCTGCAACTCCTCCAGGAAAATTCCTGCCCAACATATTGCTGTCACCTCAACAAGAACTGGTCAAATGCTGTAATCCAAGACTTCATGCATAGGACTATGACCAGTAAATTTCTTTTATTGAGAGCAATGTTTGCAGTTAAATATTGCATGATCTGAAAAACTACCCTGATGCATTAGTGACTTATCTTGTACCTCTTAGATTTTGCTTTTTGGGGTTTTTTTAACAATAAACATCCCAGAGCTAAAAGTGATGTCACAAGTGCTATTTAATTGTGAGCATCAGGAGTCAGTGGCTAAGACAGTAATTTGGATGTACAGATTGGGAGATAAAGAAAATATTTAGTATTATTATCCTTGTAAAACTGATCACAAAGATAAGTGATCTGAGAGTGCAGTGAATAATACATGAAAGGCTACCATGTTTATTTTTAAGAAGGCTCATGTCCAGTGTTGAACAGGAATAGCTGGTATGTTAATGGCTGAGATGAGAAGGCTTTTTCATAAGGCTTTTGCAAAACATAGCCTCTTCTCATGGTAAAGCTCAGTGGTATTTCAGGTCACTTTATGGTCTTGAAGTGATGCCAGCAGTTAGTTTGCATGTAGAAATTCTGTTTAATTTCCTTATGGTATGATAAAGTCTGTATAAAGTTCAGCTTGGGACTTTAGACTAAAGCAAAATGTTCATCTGTCCTGCTGGGCGAGAATCAAAAACTGAGAAACTTGGGATACTTTATTTTTTATTTTTATTTTTTATTTCTGGCCTTAGAGTCCTCTGAAATCCCATTTATCTAACCACAAGGACAACACGCATAAAGCACAGATCTTTCCTTTCTGAAGATGAAACAATATCTCAATGATTTGATAACATAATTTAGGTTAGTTATTTTATTAGTTTTTCATGTTAAGTGTAATGAACTATGCTCTCTCTTCTTAAAAAGCAGAATTAGTCTTTCAGAAAGTAGTTTAATTTGAACAAGCCTGTTTCTTTAGAAAACACTCAATGCTATTGTCCTGTTTTCATTGTGCTTTTCATTTCAAATAGAGTATGAATTAGCTTGAGAATTTCAGCAGAAAATGTAAGACATTATTCTTTTTTCCTATATATGGTGTACTTTATTTTCCTTTCTTTTCAGACTCGATGGCTTTCCTTTTGAGTAAGTATAAATATTTCAGTAATTGGTTTCACTTGAAAAAGATGCTCAGTGTTTTTTCCTTGACTTCTGCTTCCATAGCCTTAAAATTTACAGGTAGAAATTCAACCAGAATTGTGTATATGTCCATTGAAGCACAGTTGTACAGATTTACATAAATCCAAACGTTCTCTTCTTAATTATTTTGTCTTAAAAAACATGTGTAGTCAGGCATTTAGCTTTTTTTTACCAAGTACAACTACAAAAACTTTTGCTTTCCTCTCCTGATTAGTTTTGCACATATGGCTGCAATATTAAATTGTAATCAGGGGGATTTTTTCTATTCGTCATGCCTCCATCCTTCCTTTTTTCTTCATGTTGAAACAACAGCAAACCATGTACCTGCACTGAAAGTTGTACTCATTTCAAATGTGCCTCTTTAGTTTCATACTATATGAAAGAGACTTATATTCTCTCCATGTTTGGCCATTTCCAGTGCTGTGTTTAGGCTATTACCATATTCTACCCCAAAATTAACTACCATGAGGCAAGCTGAGGTATAGAACATACAGGCATCTGCACAAAGTTGGGTTTTCTTCCCCCATCTAGTTAACTGAAAAACATTTTTGTAACAGATGATATCTTTGAACTGCAGCATGTTTTACTGTCAAACACATCAAACTGTGCCATTTAGTGAGTTCTGAAGGAGACACAACTAATTTAAGAAAATGTTATAATGTTACAAAAACCCCACATCCATCTCCCTTAGTCCTTCCAGGTTGTTGTTTTTGTGCTCCTGTTTTTGTATTTATGATTTAGAGATGGCAGGAGTACTTCATTCTGATTTTATGGTAGTTGGGTAACAGTTCTGCCCATCCTGCTGAATTTGTGATGCGTTGCTTTGTTCTGTTTCTCCAGGGAAGGTATGGATACAGATAAAGATGACCAACATGGAAGGTACTGTTGATATAATCATTGAAATCTCAGTTCCAACACAGAATCCTGTCTGTGGATCCTGTTCTCACTGTCACTGTGGGCAGGTGTCCCAAAATACTCCTCTGCTGGGATAAGGATTGCTTGTGTGTGAAAGATTGCTTCAACAAAATGCAGCAGACAAAGTAAAAAACCCTCAAAGTCTGAGGCACAACATGACAAATAGTGATCCTTTCTGTAGAAAGGTTAAATAAACATTCAAATTCAAAAATCTAATATTAATGACGATCAGTAGGTATGTGAGATGTATTAAAAGAATTCGGTTGAGTGCTTTCAGTGCTGTAACTTTGTGATGTCATTTCTCAACAGATTGGAGTATGCAGACCAACAAGGCAGGATAAAAAATGCAAGGTAATGCTCTAAACAAGTATATTAAAAAGAATTCTCTCTTCCTTTTTGCTATGTATGAATTATTTGTGTATGTTTCTTCTGAATTTTTTTTCTAGCTTTGACCTTATTTTTCCATATCCTTGCACTGTTCACATTTTTCATTGAGTTTGCACAGAATTTTGTGAAAATATTAATTTGGTGTGTAGCTTGGTTTTAGTCACTTCACTGCTGTTGATATTGAAGCCAGATATGTTTCTGGTAGTGTTACATATTTCATCTTCTTTCAGACTCAATGGTGGGCTGTGAAAGTGCTAACAGTGAATCTTAATATGGAAAAATATAAACCTGTGCTGTATGGCCAACACTGGGTGTTGTTTTCTGGTAAACCAGAACCTTTCATGTTTGCCTGTAACTGTTTTTTACCCAAATAATGAACACCAAATGTCTGAAGAATGTTTACTGTCCTTTTGACAAGGATAACAGGGGAGCTTCATTATCACGAGGAGGTTACTTTGGGCACTGTTTAATATGCCTCATGTCCTGCTGGTGTTTGTCCCTCTGTGTGCAGGGAGGCTCACAGTCAGATCGAGAAGAGGAGGAGGGATAAAATGAACAGTTTCATCGATGAATTGGCCTCGCTGGTGCCGACGTGCAATGCCATGTCCCGCAAGCTGGACAAGCTCACCGTGCTCAGGATGGCTGTCCAGCACATGAAAACACTACGTGGTGAGTTCCCTGGGGCTGCAGGATGTTCCAGATGGTATTTCCCCAAAGCCACACTTTCTCTCACCCTTTCTTGCCCTTTGCCATATAGGAGTAAGTTAATTAATTTTGGGAGGACTCCTCCCCTTTTCTCAGCATCTGATGCTCAGTACATCAGAGTGTTTTAGTTCATGGTCCAATAAATATCCTGATCTGGCTGGTGAACTTTGGGATGAGAAGAGAATGATTTTCCATCATCAGACCTATTGATCAGTGCTGCCAGAATCCACAGCAGCAGGGCAGGTGGGGAGAGGGAGCAAAGGGCTTAAGGGCAGTGCAAGCACGCAGTTGATTCGGGTGCAGCACTGAGTACTGCTATGAGCAGGCAGCGTACCCAGGTGTTGGATAGAGGTTAGATTTTAGATATGGTATTCCTAGAGGACTTCTAAAGTGTTGTGTTTGTACCGTTATCTCTGTGTGAAAGAATGGAGAGTACTTTGAAAGCTCAGTTTTGGTTTTTCTGACCAGTTTCTGTTGCAAACACTTGAAGGGGAAAACACAGGTTTGGAAGAGTTGAGGTTGTTAAAAATTTCTTTGTGTTCCTAGAGCTTCATATAAGAGTGAATCAGTGCTTGGGTACAATTGATGATGATGTTGAAAGCTTAAGCTTTCAAGAAATAGACCACTGAGAAAAGAAAGGGGTGCAGCTATTTGCAAAAAAGATCCTGCTGGTTGTTCTCATTTCTAGGAGAGCTGATGTCTTCAGTCATATTTAATCTCATGGTTTTGAAAGGCTTAATTCTTCTGCCACTGTCATTAGATGAGGTTAATACTTCATAACACTTCAGTGGTTACTAATTTGACTCTCTTCTGCCTTTATGAAGGGAATAGAATGAGAAGAATTACTCCTTAATAAATAGCTGCCTCACTTGTTGCCAGTTTTGGGGTTCTGGCATTGTAAGATGATGTCATTGTAATGCTGGGTTTTATCTTTGGCTTGGAATGAGAGAACTGATTTGTAAGCTCCTAAGTGGTGATTTGTTTATGTGAGCTTGTCATGTTTTAGTGAGTTATAAGGAGAAGAAATAGTTGGAACATTTTCATTCTTTAATCTCTTATTCTTCTAATTTCTAGTTCTGAGACTAGACCATAAATCAGGGACAGCTTTTGGGTTCAAAAATATGTCAAGAATACTTTTACATCACAAAGGCATTTAATTTGCATTTCTACCTAATGCAGTGCTTGTGTCTTAGCAAAAAAAGCTTCATCCTTTTTTAAGTTAATACCAACAGAGCTGTTGATAGTAAAACAAAACCAAAAAAGTGACTCCCATTTTAAAGAACACCAGCAATGAACAACAGTCTGAGAAGGAGCCAAAGGAAAATTGCTCATTTAAGTGTGTAATAAATTGATGATATGGGAAGTGTTTGTTTGTTTTCTTTAGGTGCTACAAACCCATATACAGAAGCAAACTACAAGCCTGCTTTTCTATCAGATGATGAATTAAAGCATCTTATTCTCAGGGTATGTTCCAGCTTTTAATTAAGAGGTATTAGTATCTGTGACTGTAACTCTTCCAAAGCACACCACCAGTATTTTTCTGCCTTGTATCTCAGCTGAAAAATGTTTTGATTATGGAGGATAATTAAGAAATCTGCAGCCTGCTTCATAAAGTCAATGAGTTTAATGATGACTAGCATTTCTTAATTTAAGCAGAAAGATTGAAGAGGGAGATCTGAGGAAACTGATATTTTGATGGTAACCATTAGAATCATCAATCAGTTATTGCATAAATGAACCAAACTTACATAAATTGTTTTTTTGCAGGCATGGGTTAACTTGCCATGATTTTCAGTGTACAGTGATACAATGAGCACCTTTTTTTGAGGTCACTGGTTTAGCATGACTTAGTATGTTTGGCTGCCTGCTGTTACACAGCTTTTATAGTGTGGAGAGCTTATCTCATTAATCAGGAGCTATGCCAGAATCCACAGCATGTAATTGTTGAAGCACTGCAGAGTCCAGATGAACTGTGTGCAAAATTTAATTTCTGCAACATTGTGACTCTAAAGATAGGTAATTGGGGCCTATTCCTGCATGCTTGTGTGTGACTGAAAGAGAGTACTGTGGAAACAAGAGTTAGTTGCCTCCAGGCACAGAAATAAATATCCAGGTTATGTTTGGTTTCTAAAAGAGGAGCGTTTTTAAATACAGTTAAAATAACATTTTAATTTGAAGGCATTATTAAACATAATCATAATATTATTGGACAAGACATGGGTTCTTTCTTCTCTTGAAAGTTATTTTACATTCTGGGCACAGTGCCCAGAATGATGCCAAAAATGTTTGCAGATGCGAAAAAACCTTCATTGTAATTTCACATTTTGCCTCTTGACTCAGTTATCTCTAAATGCTAAGACAACTCTCCTAGTGTAGAAATTCTGCTGTACACAAAGTGTTTTTAAAGGTTATTACGATGTAATGAGGATGGATAACTTAGGGTTTGACTTTTTTTTTCCCCCTGCCCTAATTAGGCAGCAGATGGATTTCTTTTTGTTGTGGGCTGTGACAGAGGAAAGATACTGTTTGTTTCAGAATCTGTCTTCAAGATCCTCAACTACAGTCAGGTATTCTTTTCCATTTTAAATATGTTAGGTCTTAAAAGATTTTAGAGTTTTTGATAGCCTTGCCTTTATCTGAGGGGTAGGTGTGAGAGAACAGTCTGTCTTGAAATCTGAGAGCTGTTGCAGAGAGAGCTTTTTTCTGCCATGTCATTAAAGAAGATTGTTTCTGGTTTCCATTCAAAGCAAGGAGGTGAAAAGGAACTAAATTTAATTCACTGATGGATGCATTCCACTCAGGGATTTACCCTCAGGGTTGCAAAGGCTTTACCTAATTTGGAGTGTAAGCAAATATTGAAAAATCAGTCTGGGCTTCTTCCAGTAGCTTCACATGGATTTTTCAACTTAGCTTTCTTTCTGTCTGCTCTGGTTTTGCTTGCCTGCTTACTGATGGAAACTGGAAAGCAATTATATCAAAGCCAGGTTTTTAATTTATGCTCAACATAAGGCTTAACTTGGACCATATATTGTGTAAATAATCTTCATTCCTTCTGTCATCTTCACTCCTTATCAAACTGAAAACCTGTATTAGTGTCAAAGGTTTTCCTCAGCCAGCCTTTAGTTAGGTATATACTCATATGTAAATAATGAAAGAGAACATTTTCAATTATGTTTTCATTCAAATGTGTGGTAGAAAAGGTGGGACTGAGGAGAAACCAGAATATTTGGTGGTGGGGAATTTAGCATGCCAATTCTGCAAGACTCTCACTGAAAATGATGACAGAAAATACTGTATAATGTATTCATAACTTAAATATACAGAGAAAACCTTCCATCAAATCACAGAATCGTAGAACTGTTTGATTTGGAAGGGACCTTTTAAAGGTCATCCAGTCCAAACCCACTGCAATCAGGCTGGATCTGGATGTTTGATATTCCTTGGTTAGACTACATGTAAAAGGATTGTTCATGCTGGATGCTAAAATTAAGAGAGTATACTGAAGCCATTATTTTGCTTTTTGACTGAATGTTCAATCTCTACAGAATGATTTGATTGGTCAAAGTTTATTTGATTATCTCCATCCTAAAGACATTGCCAAAGTGAAGGAGCAGCTCTCTTCTTCTGACACCGCGCCACGAGAAAGACTCATAGATGCAAAAAGTGAGTGTTGCCACCTTTGGGAAAAGTATTGCCTGGCCAGAGCACCACTGCTGGGGCTTTGCCTCCTGTCAGTGGTGGGGATGTGGGGGATGCTGTCTGCATTATCCCATGCCAAGGAAGCTTTGACTTAAAGACAGGAAGAAACAAAAACCAAAGAAATTTAAAAAATCGTGAAACAGGTACCTGGAAGCTGTTGGGTTTGGCACAGATGCATTGCTGGAACTGGCTTCACCCATCAGGTATCCTCTCCTTTCCAGGCATCAAAGCTTTAACTTCTTCCATTAGAACATATAAAGCATTGGTTCCAATCCATCATTCCAAATGGTTAGAATGCACTCAGTATTATCCTGGTAGTCCTTAGCTGTCAGCTGAGATAGAGGATTCATTTTATTTATCTATTTATTTATTGCTTAATGCCACTTCCATCAATGACCCAGCCTTTCTCTTAGAAGGTTTTTAATCTTGGAATCATGTCCTGCTGTCTCTTAGCTCTGTTCCATTCTGGTATTTTAAAGTAGTTCTGTATCTCTGCTGCTTTTGAGGTGAGTGGGTGTTTAATTCCCTCTCATAACAGGAGTCTGCATTGCTTAAGTGCAAGGTGGTATCTTACAACTCCAAATTTCCAGGTCATTAAATCTCATGCTTGTCAGGAGCAAAAATCTTCTGGATCTCAGCTCACAGAAGCCACCAGCTCAACTTCAGAAACTGAAGTTGAGAGAGATCATTCGAGGGCAGGGAGCCTGGAGGCTTCAGCACAATCAGCTGAAGTTTTTTCTGGCTCCTGGTTTCATCGGTTGTCAAGCATGAATATCCAGTGCTGCCTTTTTTTTTTTTTTTTGTATGCCTCTGACAAAGTTAGGGCAAAAATAAATACTATGAATTACAGTCTTCCCATCTGCTATGATAGACGGATTGGTAGAATTTCAAGAACTCATACTGGTGAGGAGTACGAGGATGCATGCACGTATTTATTTTTGTGTTGGCATGAGTAACTCAGCACAGCTTGTACTCTCACCACGGTGCAGCAATGTGGAGGATATGGGGTACAGGGCACGCTGACCTCCTGGAGATCACCTCGTTCCAGGGTAATTTTAAAGGAGGCACACTTCCCACTAAAATATTGAAATTCTTCCTCTTTATGTTAAAAGCTCACAAGGCCTGAGAAGATTTTTTCATGTTGACAGGCGTTTGATTTTGCACATCCCCATGTAGAAATGGTACAGTGGATGGCAGGCTGGGAAAAGTTCCTGTGTGTTTGAAATCTGCCATCATCCCTTGGAGCAGTGGCTTTGCTGATCCCAGAAAAGCATTCCATGTCTTCCCAGAGCCCTGTTGGTACCAGCACTCTGCTGTGGGCTCAGAGTGATGTCTTATGGTTGTTTTTCCCACAGAAAAGACTCCCCTGTGAGAATATGATAAAGGTCAGGATTTGCTCTTAGGGCATGTCCACTTGCACTTATTTCTGCAAGGCAGGAGGGACTTCTTAGACTCTAAAGGACTTGGGGATTTACAGTCCCTGTGTAGGTCCCTGCTGCCTTTTTTCTTCCTTCCATCCCTGGAATATCATTGGGGCTCTTCTGGTCTATAGGTGCATGTGTGTTGTGATAGAAAGTGCCAGTCTGAAGGGTCAGGAGCCTCCTGAGTGTGTGTGTATGGAATTCTGTTCTGGCTACGGGCAAGTAATCTCTCTGGTTTTAATGGGTTCAGGGAAAGCACAGTGTTTATTACAGCACTTGTGTGGATTTGTGCAAGCTCTTGCTAATCTTTGCACTCAGGGCCCTGTGTTCTGGAGCTCACTCAGTGTTTCCACAGCAGAAAGTGGAGTCACAAGTGGCAGCATTGGTATGGTCACTTGGGTCCTGCACAGTCACGTTCAGGAAAACCTCCAAAGCAGGACTTGTGTGCAAAGCCCAGTGAGGTGGAAGCTTTGTGGGGTTTGTGGGGTCTATGGCACAGCCATGGTGAGGTGACCCTGCAGCTGACACTGTCCCCACCCCATGTTCTCACAGCCGGACTGCCGGTCAAGACAGACATAACCCCCGGGCCCTCGCGCCTCTGCTCGGGGGCACGGCGCTCCTTCTTCTGCAGGATGAAGTGCAACAGACCCTCTGTGAAAGTGGAAGACAAGGATTTCCCCTCTACCTGCTCAAAGAAGAAAGGTAACCATCATGCTTTTATTGCCAGGGCCAGCATGCCTTTTTTATACGATGGCTCATTTGCAGTGGTCACATTTTTTACATTTATTGATGTTGAGGGCTGTGTCGCTTCTGCAGCGCTTCCAGGGATGGTGACTTCACCACTTCCCTTTCCAGTGCTTTTCAGGGAGGAAATCCTTGCTGCTGTCCAACCTGAGCCTCTCCTGGCACAGTTGAGGCTGTATCCTCTTGTCCTGTCACTGATTCCAGCTGGCTGCATTCTCCTTTCAGGCAGTTGTAGTGTGATAAGGTCTCCCCTGAGCCTCCTCTTCTTCAGGCTAAACACCCCCAGCTCTTCCTTAGTGGAGAGTATCCCAAATTTCCTGCATAAGACAGGACATGCATTATTAGCAGAACTGAAGTTCTCCAGAGCTGTCTCCATGACCTAATTGCTTTCTTGGGTTTTGTTGGTTTGTTTTTTGGTTTTTTTTTTTTGTTTTCTTTTTACAGCAGACCGCAAAAGCTTTTGCACTATTCATAGCACAGGCTACTTAAAAAGCTGGCCTCCAACAAAGATGGGACTGGATGAAGATAACGAGCCTGATAACGAGGGCTGTAATTTGAGCTGCCTTGTTGCCATTGGGAGGCTCCATCCCCACGTGGTCCCGCAGCCCGTGAACGGCGAGATCCGGGTGAAACCCACGGAATACGTGTCCCGCCACGCCATCGATGGGAAATTTGTCTTTGTAGATCAGAGGTGAGAAATCCTTGAACAACTTCCACATCACCATCCAGTGCTGCCTCACTGATAGCTTCTCTTGCAGCAGTGTAAATACCATTGGGAAAATCAATCACTGTCCCCTTTAGCTTTTTACTGCACACTGGGTTGGGTTTTGAGATGGAACTCAAAGCTGGTACTATGCTTTTACTTAAGTGTGACTGATTAAATTTTAAAAAATCCCCCAAACTTCCAAAAATATGGCAAAATAACCCCAGGATAATTTCTGACAATTCATTAAGGGGGTTTTGGATATGTGTAATCCTCAGAAGAAAACGTTTTGCAACTGGACTCTAATTACTACCTATGTTATTTGAAACCTTTTGCAAACACTACCCAGTGAAGTGACTGCAGAGGCTGGGTTAGGCTTTGCTAGCATGTACACTTACATAACTGTTCACTAGG
Organism: Malurus elegans; assembly: GCA_013397995.1. Lineage (NCBI taxonomy): Eukaryota > Metazoa > Chordata > Aves > Passeriformes > Maluridae > Malurus > Malurus elegans. Next base: position 316,944 of record VZRP01008180.1, on the reverse strand, counting down.
ACACATTCTGCTCCATTAATGCTTCTCTGTGTGATCTTTTGTGTTTGTTAGAAGGAAAGCTTTTCTCAAGGTTTATCTCTTGGATATGGTTTGAGAATTTGTGCCACTGTGGTATCTGCTTTCAAATATCAATTTATTAACTAAAAGGCTAATTCTTTTCCAAAAGAAATGACTTGAATTTTCTTAAGTAGGAGGCACATATGACCTGGGTATTTCAATCCTTGAAAATTGCTGGAATTGTCAAGGGAAAAAAAGGAAGCTGAAGGTTGTTAATGGAGAGGTTATGCTGGGCTGGTTGCAGAGGGGTTGCTTGATTCCCTTCTTTGTCAAAAGGGAATGAGACTGCCCAGATGAGACTGTTCCAGTTTCCCTGTGGCTTTGGCTCAGTTGCTCAGAGGAAAAGCCCAGACTCCAAACTCTGACAGAAATCTCCCTGTGGAGTTGGTCTCTGGGGAGTCAGCTGATCTTTAGTACCCTTTGAGAGGAAGTGGAGGATAATTACAAGAGGAAGTGCAGTAAGGACAACATTTATTTTTTCTGTTGCCTTTCGGGTTTGGAGTGGTTGGGTTTGTGGGTTTTGGTTAGGTTGTTTGGTGGTTTTGGTTTTAATTTGATAGAAAGCTTTTGAAAATACCAACTCTTGAGTGCTTGGAGCTGGTGCTCGCTCTGGGAGCTGTGGGAGCATTTGCAGCTTTCTGTTGCTCAGAAAGTGCCATTCTATTTTATTTATAGACAAGTTTTATTTTCAAAAGATCAGAATATTCCCCTGATGTGTAGTTTAGAAGCATTTCTAAAATAAGGAGACTCAGAATACGTTGACCCATTGGATTTAAACACATACTTCTAAGCTGAAAATTCCTTTCCGCATTAATTGAGCCTTACCCAGCCTCGGTGTGAGCTTTAGGAATCTCTGACTAATGCTTCAGATTGAAAAGATTTTTTTTTTCTTTCTCTTTATTTTCTTCCTCTCCCTCCCTCCCCCAGGGCAACAGCCATCCTGGCATACTTACCCCAGGAACTTCTAGGTACTTCGTGTTATGAATATTTTCATCAAGATGATATAGCACATCTTGCAGAATGCCATAGACAAGGTATGATTATTAATAATTCAGGAAAGAAATTTTGGGAACAAAATATTGGGAACATTTCTTGTGTATTAAGAAAACCAAACAAACTTGAAAAGATTGGGTATTGCTGTTTGCAAATGCTTTAGTCAGGAACATTGTGCTGCATGTGCCAAACACTGTGATTATCTTAGACTTGCATGGATTTGTAGGGAATATTTGAGATTCAGGATGGGTGAGGGGGATGAGGCAGGAATAGCATTTTTCTTGAGGGATGAGGGGAGGAATTATCTAGATTTTCCCTGAAGAGGGCTCTGTTTATGTTATTGTGGTGCCTGTTTGACACAACTCACTAGCTTTCTGCCTGTCTTCAGTTTTGCAGACAAGAGAAAAAATTACAACTAACTGCTACAAGTTTAAGATAAAAGATGGCTCTTTTATTACGTTGCGGAGTCGCTGGTTCAGTTTCATGAACCCTTGGACCAAAGAAGTAGAATACATTGTCTCCACAAACACAGTCGTTTCGTAAGTGCTTTTCTCTCAGCTGGTGCCCAGAAATGTGATTGCTTTGCCCTTTTCTCACATGAGATTTGACCTAAATATGTGCACACCTTCTATATGACAATAGGTGTTTTCTCCAGATAAAACATGGAGGAGAGGGGGTTTAGTTTAACAATTGCAGTGATTTAATATCTGGTTGTTAAAGCCTGCTGCAAATAGAAATACTTTCTTTCTTTTGGAAAACCTGGGATTCAGTCTGCGTAGGGTCATACAGGACATGCATTTCTTAGCTTTGGCAGGTACTTCTCCCCCCCACCTTCTTCTTGAGGTGACTTCTCAGCAGAATAATCGCTGTAGAGGAATTCTCTGGTCAGACAAGCCCTTGGGGTGCTGCCCTGCACACTCTGAGGTGGAACAGGACGGTTCAATTTGTGTTGTTTATGCAGCCCTGGCTTCACTGGGCTGACACTGACTCACACTCCCCAAACCCTGAAGCATTCCATACTGAAGCTGGCTGCATGACTGGGGGTTTTTAATTACTGAGAGGGTTTTCTGCCTGTAGGGTTTCCTCTCACTGATCGTTCTAATCCTTAACTCCACAGCAGTACGGTCCTGGACAGTGGAGATGCAGCCTTTCCCCAGCTGGCAGCATCCCCACACAGCATGGACAGTGTGCTCCAGTCTGGAGAAGGTAACTCCTGTGCTCAGAATTATTGCCTGTCGGGCCTTGGAGCAGCTCAGCCTGCCTGCACTGACTGCTGCACTCGTGCACTGAGAATTTGTTAACATCCGTAGGAAAATAAGGTTTAGTTTTGGGTCTGAGCCATGCCTGCTGAGGGTTGCTGTTGTTAAATGTGCATTTCCAAAAGCAGGCAATTCTCCCTTCTAGATAAACAGTGCTGAGGCCTTTCCTGCCCTCTCAGTGTGATCGTTTCTCTGCCCTGGAGTGTATCAGTCTCCTCTCTGACAATCCCCCAAGTGCTGTGCAAGTGCCAAATCACATTTCAATACCAGCTCCTAACTGTTCAAACCTCACTTTCCCCTCCACTTTTCAATTCCTGCAGTTTCCTGCAGTGGCTTTATTTGCAGTCATCAGGTACCTCGGGCTTATCCCATATTGAATGGAATATGCAGTGGCAAGTTCTCGACACAAAGCAGAGAACAAACCTGTTTGGAGAAGAGCCTGTCTGGGCACAGAGCAGCTCTGACCAACTGTTCTGTACCAGCTCTGAACAAGAGGCAGCAGCAGATGCTCAATTCTGAAAGAGAGCAACAGCCACATCGTGAGAGAGTTGGGATCTCAGGGAGTTGGGGCACAGAGGGGTCTCTGAGACACTCAGTGCAAGCCAGAGCTTTCCATGCATTTGAAGCCCCTCACCAGCTGGTGGAACTGTAAATAAATCCAGTTCAGAAGGTCCTGCCGCTGGTCAAAACCTAAAAACAAATGCTTTGTGGGAGAAGGTTTGCAAGCTCTTATCTTGAGGTATCATCTCATTTCAGGTGGCCCCAAAAGGACCCATCCCACTGTGCCTGGAATTCCAGGTGGAACAAGAGCTGGGGCAGGTAAAATAGGGAGGATGATTGCTGAAGAAATCATGGAGATTCACAGGTAAGAGAAAATGGTCTGAGAGGAAAATCATTGTTTTGTTATTGTTCTTTAAGAGGAATTATTCTTTAAGAGGAAATTAAGGAAGTCTGTGTCCAAGCTGAATAAGGAATGATCCAATTGTATTTCACAGACAGCTGCAGATTCCTGTTCAGCATCCCTGAATACAAAAGCACGAAGTTACAGCCTTCAAGCTTTCTGTTGCAAAAGACTGATACTGGAACTCTTCTGCAGTGGTGATGATGACCTGTTTACCAGAAACAGGAGTTAAAAAGAGCAGCTAACTAGAAACAAATCCATTCCAGGCTGTTCTTTTCCCCGTGACTTAAGGCTGTGAGTGGCACAACCTCCAAATGCCAAAGCTATTGACCGTGTGCCAGAAGAGCAATGTTTTGTGTTTGTGTGATCCACTCCGATGCTTTCAGAGTTGTTAGATGTGCATGATGAGCTTGTGCAGCTCCCCCTGGAGCTCTTGGAGCCAGGACACAGTGCAGGGGCCTCCCCTGCAGTCAGGATGTGGGGCTGGGCTCAACCACAGGCTCTTGTAGCCCATTTACTAAGGGACTGTGGGGATCCTCCGCTGCTTCTCGTGTTCTCACCTGCGTGAGCAGCTGCTTTCAGGGGCTACCACTTAATTTCTCTTGGCTAAAAATCCCGGTTCCTCACGGGATTCTTGGGAACTGTTCTTCTTGGGAACTGTGTTCCCTTTCCTGTAAAAGTGGTCTCACCCAGCAGCTGTTCAGTGGTAGCAAATTAACCAGACTGAGCTGCAATTGAGGAACACATTCAGTCTGTTTCCCGTAGTTTAGTTCCTGCTGCAGGCAGCAGACTCCCTTCATCCTCACTTAAGGGAACAGCAGCCCTATCCCTAAGGCTTTGTTCCGGCATGTAGGAATAGGAAAAAGGGGAAAGAGGAGAAGAAAAAAAACAAGGCAGAGCCAATACTTTGAAGCTTAACCATCCCTTTGAGTAGCTGTAAAACACTTAATTAGCCCAAGTGAGTGTAGTAGTGCAGTTACCACCCATGTTTGCATTTCGGTTCAGACCCTGGGTTAGTTCCAGCCCTCCTTCAGCAGCTGTTTTCCAAAGCTGCCTTCTGTTCAGCTTTCCCAGGGGAACTCTGCCAAGGAGAAGATTCCCATTTCCAGTGCTTTTCTCTTTAACTACCCCTCCTCCCTTTAGGCAAGAGATTTGTTGGTTCTACAGTCAACACGTTATTCATTATTAGATATTTGATCAAGCTACAGAAAATGGAAGTGAACCACACTGCTTTGAGCAGTTAAAAACAATCCAGTGTCCAGTAGCAGGAGCACACTGAAGGGTCTGGGTTATGTGACTGAGGCAGCTGGAATTCTTAGCTGGTGGAAATTGAAATAAAATACCAAAAGATGAGGCTTTCCTTAGCAGCCAGTACCTTTTCCTTCTGACCCTGTGAAGGCTGTACAGGAAGAAAACCAGGGAGAAGGTAAAGCCTGCAGACGAGGCAGGCGGGATTTACACAGGACTGTTGATCTGGCTGCAAATAAAAGCATTGCTGCTCCTGCTGGCTTGAGAAACAGAAAAAGGGAGGAAATTACAAAAATGAAGCTCATGCTTTCAGCACCTTATGGCATCTGATACTAAAGTCAGCATTTGAAACTCCCAAGTATCTGAGTTGCTTGTAAATCCATGCCCTATTTTATCCATGTTTTAGGATAAGAGGATCATCGCCTTCCAGCTGTGGCTCCAGTCCTCTGAACATCACCAGCACCCCCCCACCGGACACATCCTCGCCGGGAGGGAAGAAGGTGAGAAGGAACTGCACCCCCAGTCTCGGGGCATTCATGGCAGGGGATATGGGATTGTGCTGATGGGAACCACTCCTGCTGCATGGCTGCAGTGCTGATGGAGCCAAAGCACTGCAGTGTTCCCAACCTGTGTGCAGCTCTGCCTAAAGGGCAGAGAGCAGCATTTCCCAAACACCAGCAGCCTTTGAAATCCACCTGCCCTCTCGGTTATATTTTTTCAGTGGAGCTTCAAGAACAGCTCTTCTCATTTCTCTCCCCTCCAAAAACTCTCTAACACCCCGTGCTGGTGAACACTTGAAGTGCTGCTGCTGGAGCACTGGCTGTGCCTGAGTGAATCTTGCCAGTGTTCCGGGGCTGCTGCACAGTGCAACAGGACAATTCCTGGGCACTCAGGGGTTATTTTTAAATCAGCACTGTGCACCTGCCTCGCTTAAGATTGCTTGAGTAGCACTCAGGTGCCATTTATCAGCACTGAGCCACCTGAACACTTGTCCTGGCTGCTTCCAGGAATCTCTAAATGCTTACAGAAGTTTTGTCCAAGGCAAGAGCACTTATCCAGATCCTTATGCACTGCTTCAGCCTTACTTAACCTTTTTTCTCAGGAATTGTGATGACAATACATAAGAATTGCTTGTACTGGGACAGTAAATATTTCTGTCTATTGCCAGCTCTCTTCGTTCTTGAAATAAACCTACAAGTTGTAACACTTACAATTCTAGTAACAGTTACTATTACTGCTTCTGCCTTACAGAATTCAACATGTACAGACTAGGGGCTGCTGGAATGGCATAAAGGAAAATACAGGGGGAGAGTTGGGTGGTTTTAGCACCCCCTTGATATTTCTCCTTGTTTTGAAGAGTGTTTGTTATAAACCACTGGGTGTTTTGGGAACTCCACCTACCCTATATTAAAAACCCCAAGATAGGACAATTTAAGACTTAATGCGCCATTTCATGCTGTTTTATAGCTTCTGTTTTGTCTTTCAAGATCTTGAATGGTGGCACTCCAGACATTTCTTCAGCTGGGCTGCTGTCTGGGCAAATCCAGGATAATTCTGGTTACCCGTATTCTGACAACTCCTCTATCCTGGGTAAGTGAAGTCACCCATTAACATCCTCAGTACCAGCTAAACACATATGGACATTGTAACGAGATCAGCAGTAACTTCCTTTTAGCATCTGCAGGCTCTAGGGGTGCACAAAGCCATAACCAAGCACTGTGTGTGCCATGGGGGCACCTGGCAGCCTGCTTTGCACACTTGCTTTCTATTGGAAATTTTCTTAGATGGTACTTGGAAGCCTCTTGTGCTGAATCAGTGTGAATTAGCTCAGCTCCTCAATGGCTTTTTATGAGTGCTTCCAAAGGGCTGAAGGCAGGAGGGATGTTGAGGCAGTCTCGTGTTTGAGTTGTCCCTGTGGTATCCCTGCTGCTGCAGCCCGGGCCTTGCACACCTCCATGTCCCCAGTGAGCCCTTCCACCCCAGGGCAGAGAAAGGAGCAGCCCCTGATGGTGCCTCTGCTGTTCCCTTTGCAGGGGAGAACTCCCACATCGGCATCGACATGATCGACACGGAGCAGGGCTCCAGCAGCCCCAGCAATGACGAGGCAGCCATGGCGGTGATCATGAGCCTGCTGGAGGCTGACGCGGGGCTCGGCGGACCCGTGGACTTCAGTGACCTGCCCTGGCCCTTGTAAATGATGCACCCGACACCCAAATATCAAAGTGCATTTACTGGTGGACAGTCTGTGAAACTTGTGGGACTGAGAGGCTTTTATGTAGGAATTTCATAAAAGCTGTGTCAGAATGCAACTCATCCTACCATGTGTAACTTCAGACAAAGTGGAATAACCTGCTACAGTGTTCTGTGTTGATTTGGTTAGCTGTGTATAGCTTGCAATACTTGTATATTTTGGATTCTGTTGTTTGAATTTTTTTTTAAATCACTGTGCAACTCACTGGCATCAGTGGTAGCTTTTATATGCAAATGACCATTTCAGATGTATGGTGTGTTTTTACACTGCAAAACAGTCCCCATGTGGATATTTCTTATACTAATTGTACCATAAAGCTGTTTATTCTTTCTTGTAAGAATCCTTTACTATAAATATTGTTAAAGTGTAATGTATTAGACAGTTAAATATTTTTAAAATAAATGTTTCCCTTGTTCTAAGATGGAGCATTTACTTTGATAAATAAATTTGATAAAACCCTGCTGAAGGTGCATGCTAGAAGCACTTAGCATTTATCATTTCTTTAGCCTTGGGGGAAAAGGGAGGAAAACCAGTGCCTTACATATGCTTACAAGATTTTGTCATGACAGTGAATTCCCAGAGAAGCTGTTATTACTTACTCCTAGATTCAGGTTTATCCTGAGAAAAGCACAACAGGCAGGTAGGTTGAATGAGGCTGATTATCTTTAAGAAATACTTGTTTTTCACTTAATATTAGCCATCCTTCCTTCCCCTGAGGAAAAAAAAGAAACTACTTGCAAAATTAATAATTCACAGATAACTCAAGCCCATTAAAATAATGGAAACTTTATTTGCATGAAAAACTTGTTTACAATCATTAATAAATGAAGAATGAACCATTTCCATTATCCTATTTCATGACACTTATGAAAATGTATTAAATAAATATTTGTGAACAGCTTAAGGTAAGGCAAAATTTAAGATAAAGCCCCTATCCGTTGTTCACAATTTTTGAACACGGCTCACGCTGCAAACGAGTGAAAAAATTCACTAAAGAACTTGAACAAGATGTTACATGGGTCATTGAATCACGTCCTCAATCCAAAAACCCAAGAGTAAGTAGTTTTGTGCTCAACCATATACAATAACTTTAAAAGGGTCAATCTATTCAGAGCAAAACTATGTACAGTTAATACCTTTGATAGAAGCACTTCGTTAGTATTGTGCAATACATTTATAAAAAATGGCTTCAACTTCCATTTCTCAACCATTTGTAAAGTGCTACTATCAATTGCCACTCTGCTTCCTACCCCGTGTCACGCCAGCGGCCCCAGGCTGCGGAGCGGGACCAGGCCAGCTCACAAGTCACCAACGTCACAAACCTACTGGTAAACACAGACACGTACGTCACCGAACCCAGTGCTGGAGCTGTACTCCTGCCAGAGCAACCAGGCATCCCTTTGGGCCGTGCCAGGCTCCTACTGCAATATCCTAAACACCGGTACACAATGGAAAAAGTGGCATTGCAGTGTGGGATGAGCTGAGTACAGTCACTGTAAGGAGCATGCTTGCAGTGGAGGGGAGGTGCGATCAGAGCGGGGGGTTCTGGCCCTCGGCCTCCAGCTCGCTGCTGCTGGGGGCGGGGTGGATGGGCAGGATGTCCAGCTCGTCTACCTGCGGCGTGGGGTGCATCACCACCAGCTGGTCCTGGGGAATATCTGCTGCTGCCGCTGCTAAATTGGTGATGGATTTGCTCTTCACACACTGGAAGTCAACGTGCCGGCTCTTCCCTTCCTCCTTCTCCCACGACATGCGGATGAACGGCCTTTGGACGTAGTTGTAAATCACCTCCGGCCTCCCACCTGGCCGCTTCTTCACCTTCTCCTTGTACGTGGGGTAACCTGGGAAAGACAAAGCACAGCACCATGGGCACTGCTGGGACACAGCTCAGCCTCATGGG
>VZRP01008180.1:280582-307948 GCA_013397995.1 Malurus elegans | reverse complement strand
GGGACACACACTACAGCATCATGGGCACTGCAGGGACACAGCACAGCATCATGGGCACTGCTGGGACACAGCACAACAACATGGGCACTGCTGGGGGACAGCACAGCATCATCAGCACTGCTGGGACACAGCACAGCACCATCAGTTCAGATGATTATGCAGTGTTCAAATCACCCCTTCCCTGTGCCTCAACAATAATGTTAATTTTACACATTACTACAGCATTACAGTGTGGTGCCACAGCTCTTCCCTAGGCCAAACCTATCCACTATTAGTCAGGGTTACAGACAGCCTGTTCTTGTTCAGCTGAAAGTACTTATTTTAGAGCTCACACTCAGTTAAAAGCATTTGCTTTTCCTTGGCAAATTACAAATGTAACTATGACAACTTGGTGAGTGAATGATAGAAATTGTGCTAATTATAAAGGCTGGATTCTAAAATATCTGGGTCAACAATCAGAAGAAATATGTAACGCAAAGCCACCTAGTTCATACATTCACGATAAAAATCAGACTACTCAGTGAGATTTTACAGACCGGCCTCCTAACTTACAAGATGTTTATTTCAGATCAGTATTTCTTTGCATTTCATTGATCCATTGGCTAGTTTTGTATTTCCTGAAAAAATGTTTCTCTCCCACTTAACACGACATTTTTCATTTCACATCCTGAAAAGGATACCAGCCCAAGAACACAATATACGGAGCTGTACAAATGGATTGTTACTTCGAACAAAGCAGAGATTTTGTGTGAAAACAAAAGGGCAAAGGGCATGAGCTGCAAGTCATGAAGTCAGCAGAAACCACCTCAGCTGTCTGCACAGAGCCCAGCAGGCAGACACAGCCTGGACACCAGTCTGGAGCCCCTAATCCGCTTTGCTAACTGGGCCTGTTGCTAGCTGGGTGCCATTACCCCTCTCGCCATTCTGTCACCCGGCCTCAGCAGGAAAAACAACACCAACCACTATGTTTTTCTAACTACAGAGAAAACCATAAAGCAGAGAAGTGCAGCAAACCTTGAAGCCCAAAGAGTGAGAGTACAAGTAGTGCTTCCCTTACCTTCGATGCCCAGTCGGATCTTCTTGAGCCCCCTTTCCTTCAGAACTGATTTGGCCACATCTCTATTTTCAATGTATTTGAAGAATCTATACAACTTCGTGCTGTAAATAACTAAAAATACATTTTAATGAGAAAAAAACCCCTTCTGTATTCAAATATTAAACTTCTAGCCTTAAAACATGAAGGTGTATATTTTCCACTGTTTTGCGTTACTACAGTATTTCTATTTCAGAAGAGGGGGAGAGACTCAAGAACTCCTGAGAAAAACAGTTGAAGACATTGGGAAATGGGCTGGTTGCACATCTTGCAGGGAAATACAGTCCATTTACAGGTGCTTAAACTCATACACACAGCTGTAATGCTCCAAAAATAACAGCACTTGTTTTTTTCCCAAAAAAACTTTCTGGTTATTCTCCCACAGTAAACATGACACTCCTACCCATTTCTCTCAAGCTCTTTCTGAAGAAGTATTTTCTCCTCCCCACTGGCTGACAATACCTTAATAATAAAAATTAGCTTCTCCTTTTAATTAGATTGGAACATAACAAGCTACATGTGCTTCTGTGAAGCAAAATATTAAGCAGAACTACCAAACCCAAGAGGTTTCTATGTTGTGAGGCATTAGGGATGTTGCAAAGACTTTGCTAATGGTGCTTCTGTGCAACAATCTAAATCAGTACACCCACAGCTACCTCTGTCATGGCGTGACTTGGTGGGAACAACGAAGATAAACTTACTTTGTGAATACTCCTCTCCCATTTGTGGGGGATACTCTTCATCCCAGTCAACAACATCATCATCTGTCAGCACAACAATGTGGCACTCCCTCTCCCCACTTTGGGCACTGGCTACCATTAACGGGAGAATCATTTCTTCCAGGTAAAACTCAAATTGTTTGCGAGCACCATCATTTGACAATTCATGCATGAGAGCACCTACAAGAAAAATTTAAGCATAGGCACAATTGAAAGGTTGGTAAATAGATGAAGGCAGCAAGAAGAAACAGTAGATCTTTTTATCTTGTAGTATTACTGCAGACAGGTGTAAAGACACTTAGTCTGTATAAGTTCAGAATTTGACTATTTACCAGAAGCTGAAACTACCAGGCCTGCCCTGCAGATATTAACATAGCCTTGGGCAGACAGAGGAGTGACTTGAAGGAAATCTCCTCAGTGCTTTACTACTGCTAAACATGTGTTATTGCGTGAGACCGCTCTTGGTTTTCCTAAAAGCAACATTATTTAAGCCAGCTGCTGGAAGGGCAGAGCACACAAGCTGTGTTTCATAAGCAGTAGCTTAAAACCAAAGCTTCTCAAAGCCCTGACAGCAGGAGCTGCTAAATCTCCCTGCTAAGGACAGAGTGCTGCAGGCAGCCCTGCTGGGAAGGCACGGGTGTCCTGCACAGCATTCCCAGCAGGAATGCCACAGGCTGGCCCTGCACTGCACACACTGAGAGCACAGCAAGCAGAGACAAGGCCAAGACTGCCTGTGCTCAGGGATGGAGGAGCTGAAGAGAACAGCACGTGCTGGAGCACCCCACTCCACCAGCAAAACCCTGCTACTTCCACCAGGTACACAGCTTCATCCTCCTAAGCAAAGAGCTGATGAAATTACCCTCTCTGTCCTCTGTAAAAAACATACTGCTTAATGTTACTATATCTGTAGTACAAATGCAATGATAGAGTTAAGTATTCCACAGGGTGATCACAGCAGAGAATCAGATACTGAAATATCAGACACATTATTTTTTTAAGAACATAAATCCATTGGTTTTAGGGCTTTATTACATAAGAGACAAAGACAAATGGATTTTGTTCATGTAGTGTCAGCCATCTTTATCTCCATAAAGGATATGATTTAGCGTTAACACACACACACTCTTGCTTAAGTCAATCTGTATAATTTAAATTATTTGAATAAACTCTGTACTTACTCAGATCTCTGCATTTTATAGTACTATACTCAAAGGAGATACAGAGATAGTCACATGCTTCTCTCAATTCAGGAATAGAAATCCCATCAGGACAGCGTATCACTCCAGTCTTGTAGTAATCCTGCAGGAATGCACCAAGAAAAAACACAATGTACTTCAACATTCACCAACAGAAACATTTCATCATTTCATTTATGATGCCCTCTTCACAAAGAAAGCCCCCAAAATGTGGGACAGCAACATATGTTAAACTTTGAGAATCTTATTGTCCCCAAATTTATCAGTTTTCAGAGCTGCATTCAAAGCAGTGAGTTCTGTTAAAATTGTTATTTAAGTGACAACTGCTAATATTGATTAATTTTGCTGTCTTTTATCTATACTTCACTGAGCTCTTCCCATTCCAAGTCTGCTGACACAGCAGTGCAGCAGCTCTATTTCCTTGTGTGGATATTAAATAAGGGGCCATTGCCATCTCAGACTGAAGTTTGCTTTACTCCTGTTACCTGCAGAAAGTTAACTTCCAGTACTGTTTCACCCAATTTCAGCACTAGAAGGGCTGAATATACCTGAATTTGGTGAACTAAATGCATAGGAAGACGTCAACTAATTTCTGGCAGGCAGTAATTTTTGGTTTCTTTCACATGTACTTTCTCTCTCCCTGACTCACATGCTCATGGTCTCAGAAACAGGGGCTTCATATCAAGCATTCTCCCCTCCCTACTAAACAATATAAAAGGCAGTAACTATTCCATCCACAAAATCTAGATATGCAAGTAAGGTTAAATCAAGAGGTTTATACTTGTTAATACTTAATACTTCTTAATAGTGCTTGTCCTAACAGCTCTTGCCCCTAAAAACTCACCAGAATAGCACGAAACACAGTGGAACCAATTCCTTCAGCAACTTCATACTCCCCTTTTTCATTGGGACGTGTAAAGTTGTGTTCTCTGCCTGATCCAAACATCCTGCTCAAGAATGAAAGCAACTTGGGTTAGAATTCCTTACTGTTGCTTTCTTGTTTGTAAATAAGAAAAATAAAATGTAAAAAAATGTACAGAAACTGCAGGGAAAAAACCAGTGTATTCTGTTCGGTTTGGTTTATGCTTTTCACTTAATGATCTATTTTCTGACCACTCTTCAGGACAAGAAATAATATTTAGAAAAAGGCAGTCTAATAGGATACAGGCTTAAGACAAGTAATACATTCTTATTATAGTTACTTTTACCTCCCAAGCTGCTCCTGCTTAGTGTCCTGCAAGCTGACTTTGAGGGAAAGTGGGTTTATAAATAACCTGTGTGTTAGAGCAGTATTTCCATATCTTTATTAACCTACTTTTCAATTAGCAGAAGATAAAATAAGCTTGTTCCTTGAACCAGTCCCAAAGGGACAATAACTCAGCATCACACACGCACAAAAAATCCAGTGCATTAGGCAGCTCCACTTACTCTGAGGCTGGCCATTGAAAAGGAAACTATTTCATTGCTTTATTTCAGCTGATACACTTCCAGTCTGTCTGGATATTTACATGTATGCATTTATCGCATAATATACAAGTGCTTTAAATCAATTATTTAATTCTATTGATTTTTACTTCCATTTATTTCCTTTGACAGTTCAGACAGGGAAGCATTTTTTGCCTTCTCTGTGACTCACCCAACTTTTCACAAAACAGGGATCCAAGGTACAATATATTCCACACTGTGGTGATTTAAACAGAGCAGAAACTGTTTAATCACATTTATTTCCTGTACTGTGGCAAAGAGATTTTGCATATATACATTTTAAATATGTTAATGCATATATGCATTTTAAATATGTTAATATTCTTATATGCTGAGAAACGGCCACATTTTAATGAAAAAGCCAAATCCAAAGTGACACAGACAAACCTTCATTTATTTTCTTTCTTGATGCAAGATTTTAAGTGGTGCCCTCTATGTCTGGACAAGGCAAAGCCAATCAGAATTTGAGCAAATCAAATATAGAATCTTTTCCCACTCAGCAAACATGTTATATATGCTGCTCATTATAGTTTCTACAGAAAGCATTACACACATACTGTGGACTTGCATTCAAGTGTGGATGGTTTTGAGCATTCAGTCTCTCTGCTGAGAGGCTCAGCACTGTTACACTGATTATTTGACATTTCAGAAGATGAATGGGCTGAGCTTGAATGTTGTCAGGGTAGGCCCAATAAGCAAAATGAACACCTTCGAGGTTTTCCTCCTTGCTTTTTGAAAGAGACTGTCTACCCTCACTATGCCACTTTGTTTTATGAAGCACCTAGCTTTAAAAAGAAGAGGAAGAATGAGACAGACTGAATACAGAAGCAATGCCCAGGAAGAGAGAAGAAATTGGGAACATCATGAAAAGTTTATTTATCAGCCGTCATCTCTAGGTAATAGACATGTCTTGGCCTCCCTGCCAAAACCAAAGGAGAGCTTTTTATTTAATCTGACTTTCACTAAGACATTGCAAACTGGCAATGTTAAACATTAGCAAGATCAGCTGCAGCAATACAAGTCCAACAGCTTTTAAAGAGTTTAAACATCCACAAAGTATTTATGGTTCTCTATAATAGTTAGGGACTAAGGAAAAGAAACAAAACCAAAAAAGATACCAACCTGCCCAACATTGTATTAGGTTGTGCAGTGAAGATAGAAGGATCTACAACAAATCTGGTGTTGTCCACAATGAGCGTTACTCGCTCGGAAGTCCTGACATTCCGAGCTCCCTCTTTCACGTTTTCATACACAAACACCATTTCCCCAGCAGCCTTGCAGCTGCCATCTGAGCTGGACTGGCTGCTGTTCCTGCTGCTGGTGCCCATGCTGACAACAGAACCATTTGGGGACGTCTTCTGGGGATGGGGGCTGCTGGGCCGAGATGAACTGTGATCCTTCTCACGATCTTCAGTGGGGATGAGGTGGAAGGAGAAAAAACAGGAAATGAAATTAGAAATTTAAATGAGTTCTATGAGGTTTGTGTCTTTCCAGGCACAAAACACATTAGTTTGAGAAGTACAAATTACTTTGGTTAAATCTATTCTGGTTAAGGACACCTTCAAAAATATCTGCATATAAATGAGATCCTGAAGTTTGTGTCACCTAGACATCAAAACCACCTCACCTTCCCCAGAAGTCTTTACAAGGAAAATTCAGCATTCTACTACTGAAAAAGGAACTCAACACATTACAGAAGCTATTGCATCACAGTTGGTGCTACAGCCCAAAGAAACAAACCATGTTATGTCACTTAAAAGAATCCCTATTTCCTCTATTTCCAAATATCTAAACCCTACAAAGTAAAGGGGAAGTGTTTACTTCATTGTGTTAGAAAAATTAGACTGTTCTTGTGATTTCAACTAAACAAGACCATCATGTAGGAATTCACACTGCAGACTAAAAATAAGTTACAGTTTATCGAAAAAAGGTATTTATTCCCAGCCCAGGGTACATGTAAGAAATCTGTATGCTGTGTCATCAACAAATAATGCTTTTTATTGTATTTCTATAATGAAATAGTAGTCAAGTTTAAAGAATTTTAATCCTGAAATGGTAGAGATCCGCACACACCAGAATGATACTGTCTTGTTGGTGAAGTAACATTCCTGATGCATGGAGTGAGCTGAGATTCTGCTCTTTCATGGGAGGAGTCACGAGATCTGTCACTTGATCTGCGCCTGTCCCTTGATCTCTCGTGTCCACCACTTGCACCATGGAGGCTCATTTTGGTGTAGTCTATTCCTTTAGCAACACGGGATGAGGTGCTGAAAACAGAAATAAGTGAAATCTTCAGCATTTCAACATTTCAGAAAAACATTCTACATGTAAATTTTCAAGGTATTCACACTCCATGGACATGTTTCCAAGATCAGGATTATTCAGATCCATTTTCTTTGTTGCATTCCTGTTCATATTTACAAACAGGCACAAAGACTTGGAACACTCAGTAGACACAGAATAACATGTTTGCTGCTTTGTAATCTACAGAGACAGTGCCTGATCAGCTGAGCCTTCCTGTGAACCTCTAGTCACACAAATCTCTTCCAGAACAGGGGAGTCAAATACAAATGAACATTTTATTTTGATTTTTACTGTTGAGTTGAATGTTCTAATCAAATAGATTAAATTAGAAGTTGGGGGTCAACTTTTCCCGAGTTTTGGCAAACCCTTCTCAGACCACAGGCTGACTTCACACTTTTCCTGCAACTTGCCCTTTCCAAAGGTAGTCAGCCTTAAACTAGTGGATACATCAAGACACACTAGCCAAGAGTTTATTTCTGCACATTCCTTTAAAAATTTTCGGTTAATCTTAGAAGGAACAATCGTAAGCCACCACAACCCAGACAGCAAACATATGAACTGTATTATTAAAGCCACGACCTACCAGACTGTCAGTAACAAGCAGAATATTGTTTTAAACCAGCACGTTTTAATGTAGTAGTTTAGTACAATATAATAGAGAAGATACTGGACTGTGACTAAGTTGTCACATTACTCAATTTAAGATATCAGTTACATTTTGCAAATATTAAACTAACCAAAAAAAAACTAGTCAGATTCAAGATTCAGAATTCCCTTAAAATTTAATATCAACTTGCAACAGCTATTGTTAAATTTACCAAAAATCCTTTATATCTTCTATTTATACTCTTTGAAAGAGAAAAATGTATGTCTGGACAGCACAGACAAGTCTGTGTCCCTGCACCCCACCAGAATTTCCAAAGCAGTTCTTTTGCTATTTACCTTTCAAGTGTGGGCATGACAACACTCCTTTATTTATGGGTTTAACTGAAGAAATTCCCAAAGCCTCAGGTACTGGATAACCCAGACAGACATCTGCACAGCTACAAGGTCTGACAGACAAAGCAGAGTCATAATTTCCCAGAGGAACCTCAATGCCCCACTTGCTTGCAGGCTGCAAACCCTGTAACTCTTACCAAGAGACCTTAGATAATGACTGCAGGAATGCTGTAGGATTCAAGAACACGGAGTGATGACCTAGCTAAGAAAAGCACAACAAATATAAAAGCATTCACTGGACAAGCAGGTTGAGCTGAGTGTCCTCTTTTTAAGCCTCTTACAAGTATTGACAGAAAAAAAAATAATCAAGGCTATTCCATTAGCATGAGATGTTGCAGTTTCAGGTTTCAGTGATTGATAAGAAGAGGAGCTTTGCTCAGAACAAAAAAACTGTGACAGACGAGTGTTCAGCACAAGGCAAGGAATCAGAAATGTACCTCTCACTAAGGCATACAAGCCTCTACCCACCCTGTCTGAATGAGAGCAGGATCTTGTGTCCAACAAAGCACAAGTTTGGTGCAGAGGGAATCTACTGCAATCCTGTTTCCTGCCAAGCTTAAAATATGCTGCAGTAAGAAATGCATCTTTGGGAAGTGGAGTCAGCCAAAGGTCTATTGAATAAGGGAAAAGAACTGCAAGCCTTGTTCCTGGCTCAAAACACTCAGATTTACAGTCCAAGAATAATGATCCAAGCACTTCCATTAAAAGGAAATTTCCTCAGGATTTCCAATGCAATTCTGAAGATACTAAGATTTACAACATTTCAGCGTGGCTAACATGCCTCCTTACTTGTTTTATCTCTCTATTAGAGAAAGGTAAATTCTTCATTTGGAAAGTGAAATGTGCAAAAGTTTGCAAGAGTGAGATCTGCAAACCTCCCTTTCAAAAACATTAACAATTTAGAAAAACTTTTGCACCTTTCCTTTGAGACAGATATATACATACATAATCTAACCATTTTAATAGGCACAAAATATGGCCATAAATTATCAGAAATATGGATTACAGTCTCTAACTCAAGACCAAAGTCTGACCCCTGTTTAAACATGACAATATTCATTACTACTAAGGCTAAACTTCCCAAGAAATTTGTCAATTTTTTTTTTAAAGAACCTCTGTATCTCATCTGTGCATTCATATTTGCATGCTATGGTATAATCAAGGATCCCACAAAAGGGGGTTTTTATGTGTAGAGTACTCAAACACCTACATAGCAGTCTGGTGACAAAACATCTCTGTAAATCCCAATAAAGCCTCATGTGATCAGGCCTCTTTTGAAGCTTTGATCCTAGACCTGATAGCATTTCCAACCATGCTGTTGAGAAAACAGAGTTTTGCAGGTGTCACATTTTATAGTATCAAAATGCATGACTCACTTTCTCAGTAACTAAAGAGCTCTATTTGCTTTAAATAAGGGAAACACGCTAGAAAATGAAACTGAACCACTGTAATGGGATGCAGGCTTATCACACATTTTGGCAGACCAAACACGAATTTCCCTTTAACAGAGAAGACAATTAAAATGTGATTTTTAATCCAGAAAACCATCTAAAGGCACATTAGCCTGTAAGCAGTGATTCACAGTGAGGCAGGGCAAACCCTAGTTAATAATCCCATCCCAGGAGCTGATAAAAACAGGTGCTACAGGAAGCAACACTGACTCAGCTGGCACCACGCTTCCTCCTGAGCCGTGCCCCAAGGAAGGACCATGGCAGGCAGGGCTGTACCTCCCACAATGGGAACCAGGGCTACTTTTGCACCTCTGCCAGCAGTCAGCAAGCCTGGCAGGAGAGGGTCACTGCTCAGGGATTATCTGTCCTGCTCCTGCTGCCAGCCACAGCCATCCCTGCCGAGCCTGGGCTATCAATTCAGCTCAGCACACCACATGAGGAGACGCAGAGGCTGCCAGCTGGAGGAGGACATGATCCTCGTTAGTAAATCAACTGGTTCTGAAACGGACAGATTAGTAAGTAATTTCAAAGGGCTCTTCAAATTGAGCAGGCCACAGCACTCGTTTGCTTCTATGTTGTACTTTGCACCTGTAATGCAGAGATTAATGCTGTGAGACTGACACATCATCTATTCACAAGATGCAAGCCAAAATTACAAGATTTCTGAGAATTCAAGCAGTTTGACTTGTGAAAGCACTGGCTGAATCATGAATCTTCATTCATCTCAGTGACAGCCATCCAAAATATCAATCTTAAACCTCATCACTGTTGAGTCACAGTTCACAAAAAATATTCCTTTGATCTGTTGGATATGTACCTGACAAACTTGAAGCTCCATGTGTTCAATAGGACAAGCATTCAGATCAATGCCTCCTCTGAAATACAACTTTGCCCTACAATGAACAAGACTAACATGAGTTTACATCTGAACAAAGAAAATGCAGAGGTGGAGCTTAGTATGTCAGAAGAGACGGCTTTACCCTGTAATACCTGACCAGGAAAGTTGCGTCACTGAGCTACTCCATCATTACTCTGAAAAAGGAGCTACATCTGTGACCAGTACATATGAAAGAAGACCTGTGACTTCTATTTTCCTGTAAAGAGGATTTAGAAGAAGTTGCAGATATTCAAAGAAAAAGGAAGATGTTAGAACTACCTTGTAATTTTGATTTGATAGAAGGACTTGTTTGTCATATCCTCTTTCTCCCCTCTAACAAAGCCAGTGGGACCAGGAGGTTGATTCTGCAGGGAATGCACAAACCCTTCACTGCACATCAGCAATGCGAGGGACAAAGGACAAACCTGTCCCCAGTGCTGAAGGCAAGACAAATTGGCATTCACTGGGGAGTTGCACAGCTGTGTTGTTGCGGCTTCCTACCTACCTACACCAATGGACACAGGACTGACCAAAGCATAGCTGCCCCACTTGAAGAACACGCAAACAGGAAATCTTGTGGTCCACAGGAGCACCGCACAGACCAGACACCATCAGGACTTATCCGACGACAGCAGTGAAACGCGGTCCGAGTGTTCTAAGTGCCAGGAAGCCATGGCTGCTACACTGTATTCACCCGTAATCTCAGCCCACAGCACCCAGTAGAGCCTGCAGGGTCTTACTTCAAACCTCCAAGAAAGAGATCTGAAACTACAATGACAATCTCACCCCAAAACTGAGTGTTTGCAAAGTCAACTTTCAACTGATTCCCCAGCTGATCACCAACAGTTGCACTCTGGGCTGTAGAAGCCATAAGGCACAGCACCAACTCATAATCACAATTTTCTCCTACATGCCTAATGACACCCTGCATTTAATTTAAAAGCATGAGAGATGAAAAAAACCAAAGAAAACAATATTTTGAACCCCCATTCCTTCAGTCACTAAAGCTGGAAAAAAACCCATATATATGAGACAGCCTACTAACCGAAAGTTTATAAAAGGGAAGAACATCTTGCTTTATAAATTACTTTCCTACAGGGAAAAAAAAACCCAAAAAGCCCCCAAATAAACAAATCCAAACCAAAACAACCTCATGAATATTCATGTATTTTGGCAAGATTCACAAATTCAATATGCATTTTTCCCTGGCTTCAAAGGAATATTGGAACATGTGCACTACACCCATTCAAGAACTTTAAGTCAGTGATAGAAATTATTTTTCCCCTCAGACATGGATCAAAAAAGCTCTGTCTTTGCAAAGGAAAGAGGCATTTTCTTTAAAAGCAGCTGCCTCCATGAAGAAAACCAAATAAGCTCAAGATTTTATTTAAGCAAATCTATTTAATATGATGTGAAGAAGGGGAAAAAAAAAGGTACCATCAAAATGGCAACTTGTCATACTGGTAATGCTTCCTATTTTTGTAGTAAGGAAAGAGCTGTTTTTAAAAATGTAAATGCTCTTCAATTAAATGATGCTTTGGAGTCATCTGTGGAAGAAGAGCTTCAGTTTGTCTTTATACATAACAACAGATTGCTTTGAATATATTACTAATTATTAAAAGAAGTCATTAGACTGAATTAATTCTACTGCCAAAACAATTAGCATGTATTCCAACATAAAAATCTCCATGTGCATCCTACTGAATACTGCCAATAAATTGACTTGTTTTATAAAACCAGCTCTTGTCTACACAAAATTATGGTGCTTAACCAATGTACTTATTACTTCCAAACCCACCCTGAAACCTTAAATAAATAAAAAGGACACAGCAGTGGAATATTAACCAAGAATTTTACTCTTCCCCCCGCATCTATGATCTAAAACTTAACTCTCCTTAAAATATAAACTTAGATCCCTCCTTTGCTAGGATGATTCCCATAATCAACACTTGTAGAATCAGGCTACAGAGCTTTATCCATACACTAAGTTACAGCTGCCAGGCTCCAAGGCTTTAGAAGAAATCCCTTCTGCTCATCCTGCCAGGACTTACACAACGACAGTGCTTATGCCCCTCTTCCTCCCACTCAAGCCTGTTCTTTGTCAGCAGGCGTTTCAATTGACCTGTGCACACAAAGGACAGTACTTTTCCTTTTCCTTATTCTTCTCCCGAATAATGCCCACACATTATTCCTGTTAACAAATACGCACCTTCCTCTTGTGTCTATCAGGGAGGAAACACAGAAGCATGGAAACAATTTCGGAATCAGAGCACAAAGGAATTCTGTTCCTTCCAATAAGGCAGCTTTGAAAGCCAGATCAGCATCCTTTGGCATTACTTGTTAAGTTCAGCATATTTGGTATTTCCGTCATTTCTTCAGTTGTTCACCGCACCATCAGCGAGCCTCACTTTTTTCCTCTATCATCTTCCCCTCCAGGATAAACGCGCGTAGCTCTCCAGTCCATTAAGTGTCGAGAGCCGCAAGCCCCCGTGGATATTAACTGGATTGAATCGCTCGCAGTCCCTGACTCAGCCATGCGTAGTGCAGGGCTGACGTGTGACCTCGCAGCTCCTGCGGGCCGGCCCCAGCGCTCCGCAGCCATTGGGCACGGCGGTGACGGGCAGGCTGGGCCGGAAGAGCCGGGCGCTGGGATGGGATCCGCTCCGCTCCGCGCCGCGCAGGGACCATCTGCGGAGCTATTTCAGTGCTGCCGGCTCCGGGCTCGGGCACACCGGCACCGCCGACAAAAGGTGACCGCAACTTTCCCCTGCACAGCTCTCGCTTGGGCGAGTGATCAGCCCCGACAGGCAAAGCCACGCGAATTTCAGGGGATGGTGCATTTGTTCCTGTAAAGTCTGCCTGGATTAATATTTCAGATGAATTCACCTTTCACTGAGTTCATAAGGAGGTACAGCAAGAGCCTTTTGAGATCGAGACAGCAAAACCTCCATTTTTTAACTACAAGCATCCCTTTTCCAGCAAATCTAAGAAAAATGTACTATTGCAACAATTTACACATAATTACTATATAATTATACTAATCAGTACATTTACTGCTCAGAAACCATTGTGCATTTTCACATCAATAGGTCATCCAATGCTTGACAAGTCAAGACCACTGAGCACAAAAAGCAACAAAGCACATTAAGGCACAGGTCGGTAAAATTTTCTAAAGTTTTTTTGGTGGGAGGATAAATACTACGAGACAGCTATATTTAAATGGTTCTTTTTAGAATGTCTGCAGGGTGTTCTAAGGAGCCACAATACACTGGAAGAATAGCTTAAAAGTCCTACAATAAATAACAATCAAGATGTCATAGAGTGGAAATTAAAACATGATGCAAGAGCTAAAGAAATGAGGAGGATTGTTCAGCAATCGACTGTTGTAATAAAGAGGGAAGTCAGCAGGAAAAACAGGAGACTTGTGATTAGAAAGGCAGGAGAATATCTGCATTCTGGCCTGAAGTGTCAGTGCTTTACACATGGAAGGAAGATTTCTGCTCATACAATTTCAATTACCCAAACCAGTGAATTTTCTCCTGGTTTTAGGGTCTTATGACCATTCAGAAAGCACCCTCCCCATGCCCCAGGGGAAGAATAATCAACAGCCTTGTAAGCTTTTTCCTCTCTTCAGAACAAGTTACAGAAGACATGGCTATAATAAGCTACATGGAAAGCATGCTGAAATAATCTCTCTGGCATTTTTTTGCTTCTAATAGAACAGTTCCTCAGCACAAGAAAAAGTGCAAGTGCACCGGTTCCCTTTATGGGGTCTCTTCTCCACAGCAGAATTAGGATGTTTTTTCTTCTTTATTCCTAAGTCAGGTAGAAAGAACATGCCACGTTTAGATTGGCTCCTAACTCCCACAAAACTACTCCACAGGGCAAGATACACACCCATCAAAATCTTATAGAGACACAGCCCAGAAACCAAACTTGGGGCTCCATGTACGGAAGCCTTCAGACATTCTCATTGCTTAATTTGGGGACTGCTACAGGATCTTCCTTTAGCTCAAAGCAGAAACTCTGTCAACACTTTCCACCCTCAAAATTCTTTAATATTCACATAATTCTAGTCTTCAGTGGGTTCTCTCAACCATGAGTAATGTTCTTCTTAGTAATTCAGTTCTGTTTCAGGAAAAGATCTCACGAGTGGAGTGTGCTGTTGCCAAAGGGATTTCTTAAAGCAGCAAGGACTTAACCTTTAGAAGGGAACACATTCACACCTTATGACTTATGCGAAGCTATCCAAACACAAGACCTTCATAAAAGAATATTGGTTGCCTTTATTTATATATTAATTTCTGCTCCATTTTCAACATGGATGTCAAGTAAAAATCAGATGTGAAGAAACTCAGGAGAATTATTATCCTCCTTAGAACTGCAAAGTACCTCCACTTATTAAAAGCCAGCATCAGAAGTTCAAATTCAAAAGAACTGCGTCCAAGCACTGAAGCTGTATGTAGCCATTAGAGTTTCTAATATCAGAGATTAAAGGTACAAAAAATGAAGAGTTGTCCATAAAAAAACTCTAATTCTGAGCATAATCACCTCTAAAATGCTTTGCGTCCTAATTAAATGTTCCAAAGTCCACCACAAATAATATCTGATAATATCTGGAAAAGGCAGTTTGAGTGCTGAAGAAGTTGAGGATGATTTAGTGTGTGCTTTTGCCCTGGAAGTCACTACGTTTACCTTCTCAGCAGTGTGAATAAGCTGTCATTTCTGAAATGAAGGATGTCAAAAAGGAAGTAAAACCACCACTCCTCACAACTATTTAAGATCATTCACTACACCTTTCAATAAAGATTAATAGACTGGTGTTTTTGAAAGTTATCATTGAATGCAGCCATTTTTCTAGATTCCAAGAACAGCTCTTCCCAGCTCATCTCAGCTTCTTCTGATGGCTTTACATCCCTGTGCCTATAAAGCCTGGATGAGGAGATTTTGATCTGCCAGTCCCAGGCTGCAATTAAGAGCAGACATGTTTGCAGTGAACTTAAAGCAGCTGATGCACAGTACGACCGGAGCCCATGGCAAAAGAAGGCCTCATTATTTTCATGTCATACCTTGTGCAGGCCTGCCCCATGCTGCAAAATACTCAAGTACAAAAATCCAATTTATAGGAAGAGAAGTAAAACCTGTCCTATAGTTGGAAACAGATTATACATTCTGATATCATTCCAGAGAGGAGAAAGGCACTCTTCTGGGGATGGTTCATGTACTTTACAAAATTCTAAGACAAGTGGCACTTTCATTCACAACCCATGAATGCATCCTCCCAGCATGCCAAAATAGTATTAAGGGAAAAAATTCCCAGCATTCAGCATCTGCACATTAACTCCTCATCTACGGACAAGATTTAAAAAGCAACTGAAGAGTTTCAAAGATTCAAGAGTCATAGCAACAGAATCAAGGCAGAGTCACATTTTGTTCATAAATGTAGTAGTGCAGGCAAGACTTGGGATCTAACAATATCTAAACAGAATGAACAAATAAGAAACTATCATAAGAGACTAAAACAGAAGCAGATTTAGAAAATTAAATCCAGGACAAATCTTAAGGAAGAGGAAATTTAAGCCAAAGTTTTTTCACAACTCTAGAAAAAGCACTTAGTACAAGAGAATTAGAATTTAAGTCTTCCAACAACAAAAACTCCAGACCTATTACATGTGGGAAGCTAATAACTGATGAAAAATGGAACAGAAAATAGTGAACAGCAAGACCTAATAATGAACATATGAATTCTGAGACCATTTACTTGAACCTTCACCACTGTTAAGTCCACATATGGTTCCTGAACATTTTCTCCCATCTTATTCAGGTACCTAAATAAAAAGCATCTTTAAGAATTTTCTGTAATAGCTTAGACAAACAAGACTGTATGATTATTTAGTCATCTTTAACACCATATAAGTTCATCCTGACAGGCTCTGCAGATTTGTACCCAGGATCATATGCATTATATTTTTAGTCCTTATCTTCTGCATCTCTCCCTTCTGAGTTTTCCATTACATTGCCCATCTCAGAACAAGAAACAGGAGGAGAGAAAAACAACAGTACAATTTAGCAGGTTTCATAAACTGGCCACTCAGACTAGATGGAACAAGATATAATGCTGACCTGTGCAAGGATTCGATACATTCCCCTTTGGACAGTTATGCCTCATGTCCTTGGCCCCAAACAGACCCATAGCTTTCTTTGCTGCCACACAAGCCCTACACGCAGGGCTGCTCACAGCCCTAGATTATGTTTTCTATGAGTCAAGAAAATTATCTAAGCTATTTTAAGAATGTTAAGACTGGAGGATTAAATGCTCCAAAGCGCCAAGAAGTGACAAGCTAAGCATCTATCTCTTATATTACTCCCTTATTGAAATTATTTATTACAGACCTCTTATTTCCCCGTTATGCTTTTCAAATCAAAAGTATTTTCTTCTTTATGGTAACAAGGTGTATTTTTAGTAAGACAAACAAGACTGGAGTACTCAAACCTTTCAACAAAACAGTTCCAGTTATATCATTACAACTTAGGCTTTCAAATGCATTTTTCTCCTCACACTGTATTTTTCACAGAGACTTTCACTTGTCTGGAGGAAAAGTGACAATTAAGTCAGAAACTATAGTAATACAGTCTGTATTCAGCCACACAAAATCCAATTATTTTTTTCAGGCTTTTAAATAAAGTACACCATTTTCCAATAATTAGATTTTATGAAGTAATCAAATATCTCAAAGGAATAAGGTAACAAAATATTTATCTTTAATTTCTCCCTCATTCTATTACAATGTCAAACTATTATTTAGATTCTCATTCTCAATGATTTCCAAAATCATTTATTTGGGAAAAAAATTAAAATGATCAGATGTTAGCTTGAATACTATATCCCTAGTATATACATTAAAAGTTTCCACAAAAATGCTGTTCAGCATTGGAAACAGTGTTTTTGGCCAGAAATACATCCAACAGCTGCAATTATTTTCGAGGCACAGATTTTGTACCGTCTGATGCGTGACCCTTAAATTCAGATTGCATGAAATGATCAAGAGCAGCCTTTCTGAAAGGCACAGGCCACAGGCATCCTTGAGTTAACTCCTATCTGCATCAAATAATCTTTGCAGAAAGCTGCACAGCTTTTTATTGAAACATTTCCCCAAAATAGATAATCCACGCAGACCACACATGGTCAGACATGTGTCCTGCTCCTCCGGACTGGGTTTACCCAGCTGCAGCTTCCAGCCACTGCACTTTATTACAAATTGGTCTGCTGACTACAGTTCATCACCACAAAGCCATTTCTGTGACTGATCAAGATGTCATTGTTTAATCATTGGTTTTTCCCTATTTCAGAAGATATTTAGTAACTTCTGTATCTTCAGGGAAGATTTTTAACAAGACAATTTGGAACTGTTGACACCAAACTTCCAGTAGGTCCACTGCCCATCCAAGAGCCCTTTTGAGCACATGATGTTGCAGGAGACTTGTGTTCTGTCCCTTTCAGTGCCACAGGGACCAGCAAGCACGAGCTGAAGCATGACAAACCTGGCCTGTGTCCCTGGCTCCCAGCTGTTAACCCCTGAATTTGGTCACACAGAGAGCACCCAGCTATTTGCACATGTCAAACCACTTGGAACACAGCTGTTAAGGAGCCCTCTGCTGTTCCTAACAGCCCCATCATGGGTCACCTCTCCCAGGCTCAGTTTTAGGTTTCATTCCAGATCCCTAGCCATGGGACACAGCACAGGATCAGAGATGAACCACCTGGACTGGGCTCAGAAGGGAATCATCATCGGAGGGCACTGCCCAGCTCTCACTCTCACACAATGTCCCATTCTATTAACATTGGTTAGTGCTGAGGCTGTGCCACACTGGGATCCTAAAAAAGGAGCAGGATCAGCTGCCCACCCAGACATCACCACCTCAAAAAAAAAAACCAGCTGTACAAAGCTACACCCCACAAACCTACCCTGACCAGTAGCACCAGCCACCCTCTTTGGTTCTGTGTTAACCACTCAATTATTCACAGCACAAGCCTCTAATTACATGAGCCTTTTAATTACTGGTGCATTCTTTTTTTTCCTGCCCTCTTGGATTTCTCACAATTATTCAAGAATTAATGACAGGAAAAAAACTCACAGTATTAATTGCCTACAGAATACTTTGGACAACACTTGAGTCCAGTTTATCAGCATCCATATAACATAAATGGGAGATAAGTTGATGTTATTGAATATGCTCCTTAGCTCTTTTCCTATCAGCTTGCCAGTAGGAAAGCTTGAATAACCAACGATTTTAGCTTGTTAACAAAAATGTTTCAATTATATTTAGTACTTCTAAAAGGGCAAAGTACTTGAAAGATACACACTTATTTGGATGCTTAAATATCTTTCCAGCAATATGCTTCTTCACTTGCATTTGCAAGATGACTAACTGCTTTGCTTAGTTAATTTTTGAACACTGTACACTGGAAAAATACTAATTAATTTCATTCATTTTGTCATATCAAGAAGCATTTAAAAAACATTTTTACTGTGAGGGATGCAGGCAAAAGCAAGATATGACACAGCTTACAAAGAAAGTTCTACAGAGAGTGATACTTGCATGCAAGCAACTATTAGTTCCCACCATGGACAAGCTGCACATATTTTAAGAATTCAACTCCTAGCAAGCACCCCGAAGAATTTCATATATTTAATCACTCAATTGGTGTCTTGATATGCACACAAGGCATTTAGTTTTTATTTTTTTTAAAAAAGGACTAAAATGCAACCCATGGCAAAACAGATCTAAGCACAGATTAGGGAAGCTGAAAGGGTCTGAAAATACCTTTTAAAATAATTCAGCATTCGTTGTAAGAAGAATTACAAAGTTTATGACAGGATTTGCCACAACCAGATACAGTAGCCTTTAGGATGGACTTTCAGTGTAGTTTTTAAGATGCAACAGACGGGACACAGCACCTACCTTGAATGTTTACAAAGTTTACGAGGTCTATTATGCAATTTCCGATCCCAATTCTCTGGATCACTGGAGTTACTGTCATAAGGATGAGGCCGTCCTGCCATTCCACTGCCAGCTTCCTCACACTACTGCTCTGAAAAGCACACATGCAGCACTCACACCTACATTAAGAGAGCAGTGTTTACCTTTAAGCAATGCCACACAGGAAGAAAAAGGCATGCAGAATTTAGTGTTGTTAGGTTTTGATTTTTTTTAAATGCAGATTAGAGAAAAATAGGATACACTGAAGCAGAAATTGCATGACAATAATATTTTATACATTTTGCTGGTACCTGCCGAATACCAAAAAGAGTATTTTGTTATATGAAATACAATTCTATAAATGCTTACAGGCAACTTCAATTTTGCAACGATTAATTTCACTGTGTCCAAACAGAAGTCGCTGGTTATAAAATACAAGGCAAACACATCAAGATTTTCTTTCAAATGTATGAAGTTATTTGAAAAGGAGATCCCAAATGTAGAACAGAGACGAACAATTTTTTGTTTTACAATTTAAATGGCTGACCGAAAGGAAAACAGAACTAACGGTTATATCTGAGTCCTCACTTCAAAATGGAATCAAGAGCAATTTAGAAACACTCAATGTGGTCCAGTTTCACTGGCTTATGCAGAAAAGTCACAAAAACTTAATAAAAATAGATATAACTTCCCTTTCTTAAGTGGGATCTGATATTCTCTTAAATTCCCTCTAAAATTCACTCTTAGATCAAACCATCTTGTGACTGTCACCAAGGACAGCCAATCTCAAAAGAGTGGTGTTCAAATCATACCTCTAAGTGACACTTGTGGCAATAGAGTCGGATAATTCGGAACGACCTGGTTACAAAAACGACAAAGTAGCCACAAGTGAGCAGCTGATGATTGCACAGCATCTGGAAAAAAATTGAATTACAGACAGATAAACCTTCCAAGTAATGGAAAGTCTATTATGTTTCTTTACATTTTTTAGCTACATATTGTAGAAACATTGTATCTCTACTCACCCCATCCTTAATATACTTGTATTACATTCAATGAAACTTATCCTATTTGGAAGTGAAGCCCAAAGCAATTGAGACCTCCTTAAAACCAAGTTACTTCTCAAATAAACTGTCCTTTTAGTCATGGAAAATGGAATAACTCTCCTGACAAATTTAGATTCTCTTAGCTAAATTTAGACCCAAAAGTTTTTATTACAGGGGAATGGTAGAGAACAAGCTTCTTAAAAATGCATCCAAGTTTCGCCTTCATGTTCAGTCCTAACCAAGAAATCAGGTTTTATACAAAGCATACAGTTTCCACCACAGGGTTGGGTCTTTTTCCTGTTACAGTTTCCATAATTAAACGCATTTTGATAGGAAGACTAGTATGGTCAGGTGCCTATATAGAGTCAGGAAAAGGAAAAAGCATTTTATTTAAAATTATAGGAAATACTAAACTTTCTCATGCAGAAAAGAAAAAAAAAAGCAGCAAAATGCCTTGATAAGTATTTCATTGTGTATTACCTGGAAATTCAGGTTAGCAAAGCACAGTTAGTGTGTGAGGATTTTACACAGAGAAGGTTATTATGGCATCTACACACATTTATCAGAAGAAACAAGAAGAAACCTACAACTGATGTCAGAACAGAAAAAGTATTATTAAGGAGACAAGGGGAGGAAGGCTGGTTCATAAATCCAGGAGCTACTCCAGTGGCAATACCACGTACAAAACTGAAGTACAACACCATGTACAAAAGCAATACAAGAATAGAGACACTTTGTATCCTGAGTTAAAACACATTGTTCATTAGGTTAGTCTCTCCAGCAAGGTACACAGTAGGGAACAGAGAGCCAAGAGCAGCAATGTCCCATGGACACCATTGCTCCCACTGCGCCATCACACCCAGCTCCAATCTCCGCTGGGCCCTGCTTCCATTCCAGGCTTTGCCAAATCACCACAGCAACTCGGGGCTCATGGAGCACCAGACATTTCTTCACAAGCTTTTCTTTCTTTCTACAAACCCTCTCTTCCCTTTAAAGGCATCTAAAAGCCTTATAGACACCTCAGCCTCTCAGCTACATACCAAAGCAAGTACCTTAACAGGCACCCAGCACCCAGTTCTGATTCTTTGCATAGAAGCATAATTTTAATTCAGCTTTTGTACTGAAAAGATGTGCAAAAGCAGCTGTTTTTATGAGAACTGCAGCTGAAAGTGACCAATTTAAAGGCACTTCCTTAAATTGTCTGGCACTTTCGGCCTTCTCCCCATCTTTCTTACAATGAAAATTCAACATGAGGGTGCAGGTCCACACACACTTCAAAGAAAAAGCCTGTTCAAAGTATGAGGATCAGCTCCTCAATGCTACCTGGCTCCACACTTCACCCATTACAAAGAACAGACGACACAGGAGGACAGAAACAAACAAATGGAACTGCTTCCCATGAACAACAGCATTCCTTTTTCCCAGCTTCCAGCACAGGAGGAAGCCCAGCAGTGGCACTGATGAAGTGCCTGGGTGGCATCCAACTCTGAACCAGAGTACAGCTATGAAAAGAAGGGGAACAATCCCAAGTGTCCAAAGCTACATCTTGTGAAACTTCTTATTTTTTAGCACTTCACACTATGAACAAGAGACAGTCTTCCCTCCATCCTCCACTCCACAGGATCTCAACAATTAACACTTCTTTAAAAAACAATTTGCTGTAACCCAGCCAATTTCGACCATTGCTGATAGCACTTTTGCGCAGATTATAAACAATGTACTTTTCCATTTTACTTTATGTTTTAACAGCTGTTGAAGACTATAAATAAGGAACTCTTTTGTTTTTCTCTGTTGAAAATAATTTCATTTTTCAATTATAAAATGCTGTATAAATTCTGTGAGTAACTAACCAGTCATCCTGATTAATTCTTAAGTGCTTCTGCAAGCCCACTTTTTTTCTGCAATAATGTATCAACTGTGGTTCTTTTTCTTTTTTTTTTTTTTTTTTTTTCATGGATTTCCACTGCAAGCAATGAAGTCACACAGAAATNTTTTAGCACTTCACACTATGAACAAGAGACAGTCTTCCCTCCATCCTCCACTCCACAGGATCTCAACAATTAACACTTCTTTAAAAAACAATTTGCTGTAACCCAGCCAATTTCGACCATTGCTGATAGCACTTTTGCGCAGATTATAAACAATGTACTTTTCCATTTTACTTTATGTTTTAACAGCTGTTGAAGACTATAAATAAGGAACTCTTTTGTTTTTCTCTGTTGAAAATAATTTCATTTTTCAATTATAAAATGCTGTATAAATTCTGTGAAGTAACTAACCAGTCATCCTGATTAATTCTTAAGCGCTTCTGCAAGCCCACTTTTTTTCTGCAATAATGTATCAACTGTGGTTCTTTTTCTTTTTTTTTTTCTTTCTCATGGATTCACACTGCAAGCAATGGAGTCACACTGCAATAAACAAAACATGTTTTGAGGAACATTCTGACCTCGTGTGCAAGAAAGAAACAAAACCAGAGAATCCCCGCAAGAGTACCTGACCCCAAATACTATTCAGTGCCTTCCATGAAATCAAGGAACCACATCTGAAATGCTGGTGAAGACAAATAGGCACTGGGAGCACATGAAATAAAGAATCAAATCCAAATACCCTCAGTAGATCACACAATCCTGGCATATTGGCCAAAGTGGTTGACATTCTAATTAGCTAATTAGCAATTCTCCAGGTATAAAGAATGATTTCACACCCTTCTGCAGAAAGCAGATACTCCAAAGAATCATTACAGGGAATAACAGGAAATCAGGAAGCAGACTTTAACTTTCAAAGCTTTCCGCACAGACAGCTAGAATACTTCAGATTTGCTAACATTACCTTGAAGCCAGAATCATTATTAATTTGTGAACGTTGTAGGCTGCTGAAATACAAGGGAATTGTAATGACTCAGTGGGTTGGAGAAGCCAAAAGTCAGTGTGGCAGAGTCACCCCAGACATTTCAAAATATAATTAATGTATTTACAGCACTACTTGAAGAGCTCATGAATGGATGTTTCACACACGAACTTGTGATGTTGAACAGATTATTTTAAATAAAATTTAAAGCATTTTCAGTTCCGTGCCATGACAAAATAGAATGCACAAAAGGTGCAGAGCAGGTCAAGCAAAATTCAGACAACATCAGATGCTGGACAGAAGTGGACATGCACTTTTGTGAGATGCAGGACTATCATTTTTCAAGGTACTGCAGGTTAGTGGGGGGGAGAATGCTCTCTGGAAATCTTTCAGGAAAGAAGTAAAGCTCATCAAAACCAACATCAATGCATTTCCAGCCAACCAGTCACACTGTATTTGCTGAGAATACTTCTAAGGTGCAAAATTCTGGAGTTTTACTAAAAAAGATGATTAAAATATCCTGAAATTCTGAGGAAGAGGACCAAGATATCTTCTTCTGGCCACCAGCTCATCAGGTAGAACACAGAACCCATGGCTCCAGCTGTCAGTACTGAGGACAACATTCAGATTTCTAACATGTAATACTTCAGGCATCTACTCAGCTCTGAGCTTTGGTCAGAGGCATTTCCAAAAATAGGACAGGTTTCAGAAGCTACTCTGCTCTAACCTTCCCCCTCAGAGAAATGCACTGGAAAGGTGAACCAGGATAATCAGGAAGCTCCAACAGATGAATCACCATCCAGGACAAAACCTGGCATTGGTTGTGACAAACTCCAAGACTCAGATTAAATATTTAATATTACTTTCTGTAAGGGGTGCCAGTCTGCTGTTCACTGTCTCTAGTCATCAAAGCACAAAAGCAGCAACAACAAAAAGGAACTTCCAAGTCAGATTCACTGGGAATGCAAGCATGGTGACATTAAATCCTAATTAAAAAATGCAGTTCAAAGGACACATGCTCATAATGCAAACACCACATACCATGGAAATCCATACCTGCCAAGTGAGTTTCTTGCAAACTAGCACAGACATCAGCCATAATTCAGCCGCCTAAAGTAGCTTTATAAATTATCATTACTGAAATGTTATCAAACTGACACTGATTAAAGCACAGCTAAGAGACATCCTCTGCAATACAGTCTCAACATTAACATAGCAGGTCAGGATTGAAGCTCCACTTAATGAGAAAGTATGAAAAATAAAAAAGGGAAAA
Organism: Malurus elegans; assembly: GCA_013397995.1. Taxonomy (NCBI): domain Eukaryota; kingdom Metazoa; phylum Chordata; class Aves; order Passeriformes; family Maluridae; genus Malurus; species Malurus elegans. Next base: position 283,676 of record VZRP01008180.1, on the reverse strand, counting down.
AAAATTGAGCAGTCACAGGAAGCTGATGATATTCCTATCTATAGTAACATAAACAACAGATACCCCAGTGACTATCCTGCAAGCTTTAACTTTGTAATTCCTCAAGGGAACATGATGATAAAACAGCTATTTGACACTGGAAGCCTAAAAAGCAAGAGGCAGACAACTCTCAGCTCCCCCTCTGTATTAGGGCTCATTGCGTGAAACCTGCCCAGCTCTACCTGTACAAAGCTCAGTGAAAGGAGGAACTTCTCCCTCCAAAAGCAGAATAGTGGCTATCAGTGTAGGGGAAAGGAGCAGAACACAACTCCTTGCCACTCCTACTGGCCCCATCCCTTGTAGCCCTTCAAGACACAGAGAGCAGGGCTTCATCATGCTTGGCACCAGGGATGAGACGAAGAGCACCAGAGCATCAACCATCTTTCTTGAAGTAACAAGCAAGGTCTGTACCCATGGCTGTACCCAGCAGTGATAACATATCTCAGTAAGCAAGATAATTCACAGAACCCTGAAATGAATTCTAAATTAGCTTTTGCTTTTACACATATTTTAAAGAGATACATACTTTCATTGATAAGCAACAGCACCAGGCCAAGATTTAAAGCAGCATTGCTAAAGGAAAGCTGTGCTGAAAGAAACTGGCACGGAATGAGGCTCTGGTTTTTGTGTATGAATACAGGACAAAGCAGCCCCAGCCTGAAGCACACAAGCTGCAAAAACACAGTTTATAACAAAATGACAGAAAACCCAACAGTGATGACATCTGTTACTAATTTAACACACAATGTCATCCACACATCAGCTGTTCACCATTTTCAAATGCAATTGTGCCTAAAAGGAAAAGTGGGCTTCAAGAAGGAACTTATGTGGGATATGAAAGCTGCTTTAGCTTGTTGTCTTTCTTAACCCCCAGGTTCCCTGGCATTAACACAGAAACACAAATGTGCTGAAAACACTTCCAAGAGCAGCCTCAAACAGCACCATCTTCACGGAGGGCAATGACGAGCACAGGCAGGATGCATGATGAGTTTTGGAAACAGAAATGGTACAAACCGAGAGGTAACACTCAAAGGCTTTTGGCAATCTGGGTCTTAATATGAGAAGAAAATCTCTGTGATGTTTTGCAAGAGACCCAGTCCAAGACACACTGTCAGACCTGCCAAACACAGTGGAACAGTCTTCCTTAACTACAGGGCAATGTATGAAAAAAGGGGGAAAAAAATCATCCAGTTCCTTTTGACTGCACTTGTGTTCAAGCTACAGGAATTCCGGGTAATGGGCACAAGATGATGCAGAGACATGTTTTTTTCAGATCAGATAAAAGATAACAAGTGTGAACTATCAGATTATGAACTGTGAACAGTGTGAGGTTGATAATTTGAGTTATATCTCTGGGATACCTAACTCAATAGCAAACCTAGGAGGGAAAGAGAGCATCTTCCAGAGAAAGGATCAATAAAGCTGAAGCAACAAGAGATCTAGGTACTCTTTAAATGAATCACTGAAGGTGATTCATGAAGAATATAGGCAAACAAAAGTAAGAAGAACAGTGTCATCGGTCAAAAGACTATTGAGAAGCCAGATTTCAAGCACATATTCGAATTTGTAAGAGGCAGCCAACAATGAAGAACAAAAAGATACAATGCTCAACCATTCTTTTAGACAAAGAAGCCAGGCAAGTGACAGGAACAAACCTGGAAAAGGTCGGTGATGGAGCTGGATCCAAATTCTGAATAAAAAGGGTTCTAAAGTGACACAATGGATGGGACCAGAGATAAAGAGGAAGGAGTTGCAGACAAAATAGCTACAGACAAAAGTGAACTTAAAGAAAAAAACTAATGACAGGCAACTGCAACACGTAATTGTACTATGACAGATTCATCACACAAACAGCTGATATTTTCTGCAAATAAAATATAGTTACATAGAAAAAAAAATTATAAAGATACAGAACTCATTATGAAATCATTTGAGTGGGCAAATGACTACTCGGGGATTATGTAAAATAAGTGTGCTCAGGAATCACACGACGGCTGTCAGGCAGTCCTGAACAACACCACTGTCTCTGTACAGGCCTCCCAGCGACTGCAGGTGCTACCGATAAACAATACAAGATGAAAACGGGGAATTCAAGTCGCGCCCAGCCTGCTCATGACACCTCCCGTCCCAGAGCTGTCGGGCAGCACGGCAGGCGCAGGTAAATCTGTCTGCGGGGTTTTGGGGCTGAGACAACTGCAGCACGCGGCCGCTGGCAGCAGACGGCGAGCTCCCGGAGCCTCCCCCTCTGGAGACATTCCCAAACCACCGGCACACGCTCCGGTGCCCCCTGCTCCGCCTGACCCTGCCCTCCTGAGGGGCTCGGCCTCGGGGATCCCCGGAGATCCCTGCCGCTCCTCAGGACTCTGTGGAAGGGGAACCAGCGACCGGTCCGGCCGGCAGGAGCCCCGGGAAACCGGGCTGAAGGGCGCAAAAGGCCCGTGAGCCGCCGCGGCCACCCCCGGCCGCCCTCACTCACCGGCTCGGCCGCCCTCACTCACCGGCTCGGCCGCGGCCACCCTCACACACCAGCTCAGCCGCGGCCACCCTCACACACTAGCTCAGCCGCGGCCACCCCCGACCGCCCTCACTCACCGGCTCGGCCGCCCTCACTCACCGGCTGACCCCCGGCCGCCCTCACTCACCGGCTCGGCCGCCGCCGCCGCCTCCCGCCGCCGCTCCGCCAGGCCCGGCAACCGCCGCCACCTCTCGCGAGAGCCCCTCGCACTCAGCGGAGGAGGCGGTAGCAGTGCCGGATCTCGCGAGACTCGCGGCGCGAGGCGGGGCGCGCGCGGGACGCCGTTGCCAGGGAGCGCCCGGCGGCTCTGCGGAGGGACCGCCACCGGGCCGGGGGGGAGTGAGGAACGGCGGCCTGTGAATAAAAACCCAGCGGAAAAATCCCCAAGGAACTGAAAAATTAACAAAGCCGAAATCACAACAAGTCGCGCAGAAACAAGATGAATCCTCGGCAGAACCCTCCGCCGCGTGTGGGGGCGGCCGGTGTGAGGGGCCGGGGCGCTGCTGGAGAGCGAGCGCCGCCCGACGGCAATGGGGAATG
>VZRP01008180.1:263355-280457 GCA_013397995.1 Malurus elegans | reverse complement strand
CTGAGGAGCCGGGATAGCCCTGAGGAACCGGGATAGCCCTGAGGAGCCGGGATAGCCCTGAGGAACCGGGACATCCCTGAGGTGCCGGGACATCCCTGAGGAGCCGGAAAATCCCTGAGGAGCCGGGATAGCCCTGAGGAGCCGGGATAGCCCTGAGGAGCCGGGACATCCCTGAGGAGCCGGGATATCCCTTGTGCAGCCGGGATCTCTGTCCTCTGTGGAGCGGGGATCTTCCTTGTGAAGACAGGCTCTGTCCTGCGCAGGCGGGCTCTCCCCTGAGGAGACGGGATCTTCCCTGAAGAGATGATAGCGGGCCAGCTGCCATAAAATAGTTTATCTAGGTGAGCTGACGTCTCTGGTATCTCAGCCTCATCCTAAAACTGACGTAAATTACAGCTGTTTGTTCAGCCCTGTAGGTTGTATAAAGTCTGTGTAATCTGCATTCTGTTTAAGAAAACAATCAGTGGACGTGGCTCTCATTCCAAAACACTCCGGCAGAACTATCCTGTCCCGCAGTTTTGGCACCCTCTGTATACTCAAATGTCACAGGTGGCACTAAACCCTTCCCACTCTCATGAGACAGGGGAGGGAGAATAAATCAATACCGAGTCTCAGGTACATTCAGATCTATAAGAAAACATTTATCTTTTTTTTTTTTTCTATATTATTCTCTAATGCCATCATTATAAAATACAAGCAGGGCTTGACTTCATATCAGGTGAAAGGACTTTAGAACTTCTGCACATTGAGGACGGGAGAGGAAGAGGGGGCAAGAGACCAAGGACTTGTGCCTTTGTTGTACCAATGCCCCATAAAGGATGGCAGCTTTGCCAAGATAGACTGCAACCATGAATCTGTTACATGGAATCTGGAATTCTCTTTTCCATCATTTAACAATGGCTAGAGAGATAAACCACACGGTTCTAGAAACCCAGCAGCAGAACAATGAGGGGCAAGCAGCTCGCACAAAAGCTGTCAGAATGTGCTAACAAGGCGAGGAGTCAGATGCCACATGTTCAGCACTGAGCCGAGCAGCAACACCAAAAGGCAGCATTTACTGCAGGCAAAGTCATACTGTAAGTGTACGCAAAGTTTAAATATTTGTGTAATCATCTTTCTTCTATTGAACAGCTGAAGATTAGGAAGTTATTTTGAAAATAGAATTCTTTTTTTAGATCAAAATTAACCAGATTATCATTTTGTCACTTGAAGATTATATGCTTCCTACATGTGTGATTATTCTAAGGGGACATAAATAGGTTTGTGCTAGGTAAAACACCATTTGTTTAACCACCAGTATGATTTTGTGTGCGGGAAGGATGAAAGGAAAAGTAAAAGTTGCTCTCATCCTTACTTTTGTACTTATATTGCTGCCATAAAATAAAACAGCTTACCAGTCTTGTCCCAAATGCCAAATTATATCCAAACAGCCACAGATCAGTCAGTTCTTATGCTTTAAAATAATGTCCAAGAGAGCTTTTGGTCCACTTTATTTGGTAGTACATAAGTGAGACATAGTTACAAAAATGCGATTTGATTTATTGAAGTTAGCACAGATGTCTGATGAAGGAATAAATAGAAAGTGCACCTTACGGCCTCGATGCTACAACCAGACAATTGGCACAGAACCCTTGTGCCATCTGCTCCCAGCAGCAAGGCCTTTGCATTGCTAAAAGGATGGCCAAGATGATGGGCTACAATTCACTAGATGCAAACACATCTCTAGCCTTCAGCAGATTGTTTATATTTGTAGTGAGTTAGGAGGGTTTTACAAGGCTCCCTAAGGTGTGCTAGACATCAAACAAACAAATAAGAGTCAGCATGGGAACATCCATGCTGCCACTTTGGCTTAGAGCAGCAATTCATCTGGGTTTGAGCTGTGGCAATGGCAAATTTGGAGGCAGTATTCCTGCTGGGAAAATCTTCTTATTCATCAGAAATGATTGAGGCTCCTAAGAACATATGTGCATATACCATGCAAAATAATGTTGTATTTGCTGCTTTTTAAAATCATAGTTATAATTGATTTTTTTCCAATCTATGTCTACATTCAATTCTTTGTGAGTCTTACTTAGCATTTGAATGTGTTAGAGCTGATGTATTCTCTCCCATTTTGATTTATGCATGATAATACTTCTCATTTTGGGGGTTTGGAAATCTGAGATCCCAATTTTATGATAAATTGCATATGGAAATGGGTAATTTTTTTAATGAGAGCCACTGGTCTCACAAAAACAATTGCTTACACATGAGGCCCACCACAACATACAGAAATGTAGAGATAGAGTTTACAGAGAAAATGAGGGACAAAAATCATATATCATAAGATTTTTGTTTCAATTGTAGTAGCCTGGTATAGAATAATTTCCCAGTTCTATAGTTAGGGCCATGCTTACATATGCGCTACCATATCTGCTCTGTTTCTGCACTTAATTATAGGTTATCATCTTTTAGAGGAGGGGAAAGTAATCAAACCTTCCTTTCATTTCTGTATTTTGCAAAATTCTTCAGAATTTGTTTTAATTTCATCCTTTCATACTTTAAGATTAAGCTTTGCCTTCCCATTCTTTCTTTTATGTTTGCACTCTTTAATCCTAAATTATAACCATGCAGTTTTTACTATGTAATTAATGTTCACCTGATTTTAGGCCTTCTTCTGAATATAGGTGTGGGTTTAAGTTTTTGCATTTCCATTAGTAGAAAGTTAAACAAAGTTTAACTCTAGGCCTTGTTCTGGGGACAGGCTCCCCTGCATTACTCCTTGCTGGTTAACAGTACAAGCAGGCCTAGGGATTACATACAAATGCTGCCCATGTAAGAGTTGTAGAACTGGTCTTAAATGATTTTTCAACCTTCTTACTGGTTGGGGTTTCTTCTTCTTTTTATGCTGGCAATTTTTTATGCTGGTAAGATACATGAGCCAAAAGATTTCCAGACACTAGCAGCAATGGTCCTGGGTAGACTGTAAATACATTTTATTATTTGGTTGTGAAATGTCTCACTCAGTAGGGCTGCTACCTTGAACAAAGCCTTTAATCCTCACTGCAGCTTGAATAAATATTAATGAAATGCCTTACTTGATCAATGCTATACGGACGTGCTTATGTGGACAGACAAATACTCTGGCTTTTCTCATTATGGCTTTGTTTTAAAGAGGACATTCATGTAAACCTTGTCCAGATCCACGGATTTCTTCTGCATTGCTGCCCGCAAATGCTCTGGGAGCAACCTCCGGCCCAGGACAACGTCATCCTTGCTCCGAGGCCTCTGGGTCCGAGCGTCCTCCAGGGCACTGTGCACATCCTGCAGCTTCATCTGCAGCCAGTCCTGTCTCTCCACAGTGTGTCGATGCTCACCAAGGTTATGCATTAACTGCATCTCGCTCACTGACCTTTTCCTGCAGCAAAGGAAAGCAAAGAAAGAGATTCATGGTGGCCCTTCTTGGATTCCAGAACTTCACTCAAAGACCCAGATTTGGGAACTTTTGTGGGCTATCACAATACCTGCCTGTCTGGTTTGTAAGGGATTAAAGGACATCTGGAGAAGAGAGGGAGGGTGGGTGGTGATTTGATATTGGTAATGGATGTATCAGTGAGAAGGCATCAATAATGTGAAGTAGTTCAATTTTGTGGCAGTGTGGTTTGACTATATATTTATCACTTGTTTTAGCTATTGTGGGCGAGCTTACGGCTTATACAAAATTAGGTAAGTGATCAATAAAACGGTGGCACTTATTCAGTGGAAGTTTTCTGTGATCACTAGAGCTAAGGAAGCACAATTCCCTGTGGATTTGGGTCTCAGCTAGATTCTCACAGTACAAAACATGTTCACCTGTACAAATCCCCAAGAGATGCAGCTTACCCCATTTGAATAATAAGAGAAGATTTACATGATTTTTCTCCATCTACTCAGCTGACTATTTTCAAAAACTACATGAGATCTCAGAGTGTCTAAGATCTCTACAGCTGTTTCTAGAGGACAGATCACAGCCAGCTTGGCCAAGGGGTTCAAAAGCACAGACAGAACTCTCACAAACTCAAACAGACAAACCACCACATTCTCAAGAGCAGCGAAAACCATCCAGTGTGTGATAATGTACTTACATCATTGGTCTTCCATCAGAGGTTGTAAAAAAGCATATGGCACATAAAATGATTGCAGCCCGGGCCAGGTTTCTTATAGAAGTCATTTTGTCTACAAAGGTAGGAATGGATATATGTGAAGTCTGTAATTCAAGTTATTTCTGTTGTTTCCAAACAAATTTAAATTAGAAAAAAAGTTTCCAAACAACAGAGAAGAGCTTTTGAAAAATATTTTTCTTGTGAAATGGATTATAGCAAGGAATGCAAATGATGGATTTACTTCTAATACCAATTTTGTGAGAAGTGTGCTGTTACTTCCTGGACAATTCCACAAAGTTTTGTCAGCCAAAATGATGCCCTGAATCATCATCATCATCATCAAGGTACCTATCTCTTGCATAATTGGGTGAAAAACACCATGTTCTTCCAATATTGTTATTATTATTACCATCATCATCATTATGACTTTGTAGCCTTCAAGTCCAGTGAAATACTTGTGTATAGCGATTCCAATTAAAAGTTTTGTTCTTTTCTTTATTTCTTTTGCATATTCTTTAGAATGTAGAAGCTGACACTTTTCCTGACAATTTTGCATAGAAACATGACTACTGAGTTATGATATTCCCTGTTGAGTTATAGAAAAGAAATCAAAGTTAAGTCCCCCATTTTTTCAGCGATAATCCTGCATTTCCTGTATGAATTCCCTTCTGATTTTTACATCTTCATCAGAACAGCCAATTTGACATATATTTAGAAAATATTTACCTTAGATGATGCTACAATAGGCAGAAATAACAAAGTTCCAGTATCAGTTTCCAGTTTGGATTTTCAGTATTGGCTGTCAGAAAAGGCATCTTTTTGTTACCACTTAAGAAATTTGATATGGAGTGACTGAAACTTAAGAGATATAAAACTCCACAATGCCATTTTTGCAATAGTTTTTGCCACTTTACTGTAGATCAGAGAAGCATTTATCATGTGGTCTCTTACATGGCAGTATCAATGAGGTTCTAGCAGTCCATCTAACCCAGTATTATAAATTCAGGACTTGAATTCACTTCAAGCTATTTCTCATTCACTGTCTCAGATTTTTCATTTCACAAATTTAGTTCAGATATCATAAGTTTGATCTTACTAATATTTACTTATTTTATAAGATTGTCTGAAAAGAAATTTATGCAGCTATGGGGAAAGAATCAATGATTAAATATTCTAGTAAGTCTTCCAGAGAACTTGGAAAAAAGTAGAGTGTACTTACCAGATAGGATGTTAAAGAGATTTCTGGCTTGGGTATGTCAGCAGATGGCTCTCTCTTGATGTCAAGTATATTTAAAGACCACTGAATTGGTTTAGTGGACCCCCTAAATGTGACTTTAAAATAGAGCCTCTAAGTAACTTGGAAGCCCTTTTATTGTCTCAGTTGATGTCACTGTCACACACACCCTCCTGACCCTTCATGTACCCACCCTCGGATGCTTTCATTGATTTGACATTTCATTTACAGGGTAAAGAGGTCTTGACAAAAAGAAAGTCCTGGGAAGCTGTGAAGAAGTGTGACTTTTAAACTCAGAATTGTGCCCAAAGTAACCTGAGCTCTGAAGCTATTGGAAGGATTTGCTAAGAAAACTTTGTGTTGTTAAATGCAGGCAGGTAAACCTTAAATGAGACAGTAATGTTAGTAATCTACAAATGCAAAATTCAAAGAAAATATTGAAAAGATAACATCTATAATACTGTGGGAAACAAGAATAGTCACTTCAGGTCGGATACCAGGTTTCTTTGTGTAAGAATATAGTGGAAAGGAGCAAAAGCCCCAGGAATGATAGACGATCATGTTTTTAATGAGAAACTGGTGCCGTTGAAAAGCTGTTCAAATGGTGTTAGACCCTTGCTGCTCTGTTCTGCCTATACCTGTGAATATCCCTGAATATCCCAAATGTGCTAAGTAGAACAGAGGCATTTGAAGCAGCTGAGATATAAATTAGTGCTTTATACATTTTGGGAAAGAAACACAGATTTCTGCCTACTGTCTAAGAAGTGAAATGTGTGAATCAGCATTACTTTCTTATATGCATGAAGAAAGATTATTTTTTGCTGTGAGATATTTTTCCTTTGTTAGGTATTTCTTCTGACTTACAGTGTATTTCTCCAGAAAAATTAAAAAAAAAAAACCCAACGAGCAGACAGCCCACAGGCAAAAAACAGTTTGCACCTGTACATTTTAACACACAATTTGGAAGATATTATTGCTTTTATCATGAATGCTTTTTACTTATGTAATATTCCTGTTGTATTTCATAAGTTATAAGATTACATGGGGAAAGGAAGAGAAGAACCAAAAACTCCAAAAAGCTCTAGAGATCTCATGGTTCCCTCAGTCTATAGACGAGTGAGTAAATTGAGAAGTAATGAAGCCATTCACTTGAACAAGTTCAGAAAAGCAGAGATAGCTTCCAGCATTATATTGTCAGCTGTCAATATCCTTCTCCCTAAATGCAGCATGCAGGGGTTTATGGGAATGTATTTTATTAGAAGATCTGTATCTCATGTGTCCACCAGGATATTAACCTGAAGACTAAAACATGACTGAACTATTATTAAAGGATGTTCCTAGGTATGATGTGACTAAAAATGTACAATGGAATGGCATAACAGGTGAGGATTTTAAAGTCCCACACAACTGGTAATGAAAAGCCCCCTTTTTTAGATTTTACTGTAACATATGCAAAACCTTTAAGGAAAGTCTCAAAGTAATTATTTTACAGAGGCCTGGCATTCATATGGAACCTTTAGTATGTGACAGCAAAGCCTGAAGTAAAGGACAAGTGTTAGAAAATCTAGTGCCATTTTTATTTGAAGGTAGTGATGGGTTATACTTCAAATTTCAAGCAAATATGGCTTCATTTGATGTCTTAAAAAAAGGCATTTCATGATCCTTTATAGGTATCATGTGCACATAAATGCAAAGGCCAACTATGGATGAAAATTTTTCTTAGGATTTTTTTTTGTTAAATAAGAACTGACCTATGGAAGACAATTTTTTCTCCTCTTGGAATAAGAAGAGGGAAAACATTGTGGCTTCTGAGTTTCCATATTCTGAAAGTAGCAGGCTAAGAATGAGCCAGTGCAGGAATCAGTGGGTACAAGAGAACAAGGGTTTATTACAGGAAAGGCTTCTCTATGCCAGGAGGCATTAGGCAAGGGCATGGCACTTCTGAAAACCGGGGCTAAAGAACTGAAGGTGCTGGAAGCATAGTGTGGGAGGGAAGAGCTGATCACAGCCTTTTCCACTGACAAGACTTCTTGTTCAGCCAGAAACCTACCCTTCCCTGACCTTCCCTTATAGATTGTGCAGATATCTGAACCAATCGGGCATGAAAAAATCTGTGTTGCTTTGTTTGCAGGTGGTGTGTCACTGACGTTGAATTTGTGCCATTGGATGTAATCAGACTCCAGGGTTGAAAACAAGGGGAAAGTAATTAGACAGATTTTACAGCCAGGTAGGTGAACAATGAGCATATTGCAAAAATTCTGAATTAGTTTTCAAGCTTTTTTTTGTATATTCTATTCATTTTGTCAGGGGAAAATATTATACTGCATCTTGAAATTAAACACATCCTGAAGTACATTACTGGAATATAATTAGAGGACACAAAACTTTCTAGAATTGTACTGTTTAGTGATTAAAGCATATTTCCACAAATTAATTATGTAATCTGGTGTATTAATATTCCTACATAAATCTTTATCTTCTCTATTTGAGGCTTCAGTGTTGCAGACAGATTATTGCAGTGCTATGTCCAAAAGCAGACTTTTTTCACATTGCTCGTTCCAGTGTGTAGTAGATAAAATCCTTTCTGACTACTGCTATGGTTTAAAGAATATTAGTAGGTCATTGAGCAAGGGAACAAAGTAATTGATGACACACAGGATGATTGGTGAGACAACTTTCTAAATGTGTCCAAGGAATGTTTCTGTCTTGACACAATGAAGGGCCAAAGTGACAGTCAGTAAACTCTTTAGAGCTTCATTTGATTGACAAGATTTGTGGCTTTTCAAATACCACAGCAGCATGTTCAGTAATTTATGTAAGCAATGTTGGGTGTCTTCAGGCGGGTTTTGGGTTCATGCAGCCAAATGAAGCTTCAATCCCATGACAGTCTCCAATTAGATAAAAAGCAGTGCCAGGATTTCTCAAAAGATCACCTATCACAGTTTTAGTTCGTATCCAATCTGCTTCATACAATGGGGTCTTAGTTACTGACAACTGTGCATTTGGAAATAGCTCTCCAGTTGATTTCTTCTCCAGTTACATAAAATCTTTCATTTGGGAACCACTATGTTCCTGAATCTCCCTGTTTTCCTTCTGAGGAAAGTATGTACAGATGATGTTTGTTTCTACGCTATGCACATTTAGACAAAGATGGATTAAATGCAGACATCACTGAGAAAAAGATGAGAGAGAGAACAGAAGCTGGTAGATTCTAGTCCCAATCACCTGATTTAAGTTCACTTGCATACCTGAGGAGATGGACTGAACGCTGTTATGCTAATTGTGATCCAGATTATTTCTAGAGTTAAATAATTAAATAGAATATTTACAATGGATGGACACTTCCTTTTGCTCTCAGCCATGATATCTTACATAGATGTCCAGTTTCTCATAGAATTTCTCTATTGACCTATCATGGGCATGCCAGGCTTTGATGCTATGATCAGGAATGCACGAGTGCTTGCTCTCTGCATGCCACCCTATATGATGGCTGCCTAGAATTTCACATAGCATTACATGGCTGTTTTGAAGACCAGAATGGAGGTTCCTGCTTACCTCATCTGTCTCTCATGAGAAGAATCTGAAGCTTGGTGAAACAACCCAGAGCAGCCTGGAGGAGTCCTAAGATGTCTGTTAAGGGAAGTCATGAGGATGAGCTACTTCTGAGTCTCTACAGAGACATATTTCAGTGGTCAGTAACACAAATGCTGTTGTGCATCCTGAACAATCAGAAAAGCAATAGTTTCAACAAGTACATATTGGCACATTTTTTTAAGTTCTGTTGGTAAATTGAACACGAAATATGTAAGTATTTATAGAATTGTGAATGAAATTATAGGTTTTTATTTGGATTTTAAATTTACAATAAATTATTTTACAGTAAATAATTAATAAATATTAGCCCTCATGACACTGAAACACCGTGCTGAATTCAATGCTATAATGAACAATACAGTACTTTATGACCTTTTCCAGTAGACAGGAATCTGGTATAACACTCAAAACTTCTGTTGGATCATTGGATGTTCAGGATCAATACCAAATTTGATCATGCATATTCATACACACACATATATAGTCATATATAGGCCAGAATGTGTAAAGGCCCTTGCTGGCTCTGAGTGCTTTGTGCAGGCCTGAGTTCCCTTTCAATGCCATGCAGGGCACTTGGAGCTCAAGTGAGGGCTCAGGTTCTTTTGTGTCATCTGTGAAACCACCATGGCACCCCTGACAAGCCACACAGGGAGACCAATTTTTAGAGCACAAGTAATCCCAGAGAGAAGCACATCTAATACTGAAACAGGGATGAGTTTAAAATCCACTCCCATCTCTTGTCCAGACAGAAGAACCTCACTCAAGACTTCAGCATTCAGGAACCTTCTCTTCAGGCGTTCACAGACATATAGATGCACATTCTACAAAATTATCTTTTAAGGAACATTTAGGACATCTATTAAAAAGGGTTTTAGTATTAATTATATTAGGAGCAGCAGATACCTGTAAGTGTCAGGTTTGACCTAACAAAACCACTGTAAGAACGAATGTGCCAACTCTGCATAAAAGAACCACGAACACTCAGGATGATACAGGATAATACAAGGAAGGACAGCAGGTTTCATGCAGGTAGCCACGTCTTTTTCTATCCTTTCTACTGAAAAGACATTTCAAGTTCATATTCCCATAGATTTTGCAGCCACTGCAGATGAGCAGATAGCATCCAAGTAAGCAATCAGGAGCCTGATGAAATCTCATGGGAATGACAAGCACAGTTCACAAAGGAATGATGGACATTTCAGACCTTTTCTGCAATCCACTGACTATCCTGAAAAAATCCTAGTCTATAGTCAGCTGAAAAACTCATAAACATACAGAACTGGCATGAAAGAATGTTTTGTTTGGGTTTTAAAAGAAAACGTTGTGCTATATGCCATGTAAACATGCAAGAAGATGCAGAGTCTCTAATAATGGTGATACTAAGAATGAAAAATATATTGTATTTAATACAAAGCTTTTCATTATTTGAGCTATGAATTACAGCAAATAAAATGCCTTATGTTATATGTGAAATAACCCTCTCCTAAGAACAGACTTTTCACCAGTAGCCACACAACTTTCTTCCTGTTGTCCCCTCTGTACTCTTCTTACAGACCCCTACCAAAACATATGTCTGGTTTTCAATATTGAAGAAAAGATGACAATGATTATATATATAAATATTTATACATAGAGAGCAGAATCTAGAAGAAGCAGTCCAAGCCTATACCATCCTTCTATAAACTATTCCTTCTCTTCCTGTAAGTTGTATGGTTTTGCGTGACTTAAAGATTGAGAACTCTGAGTATAGATTGTAGTTTTTCATGAATTCTGCACAATTATCATCCTGTAGCAGTAACAATGGGCTTCGTACTTTTACAGTGATCCTACAAATGCATCCTAGAAACAGAGAATCATGTGAAGGAAGGATCCTAAGCCATCTTTCCTAGCAGCCTTGTGAAATTCCAGAGCAGAATAATTTAGGCAATTGCTGCGTTAGTTTTCCCAAGATCAGTGCCCCTTCTGTCTCATGCATCAGCAAACCTAACTGGAATCTCTCTGTATATCTGTAACACAAATGACCTGAAAACCAAAGGCATGGCCAGAAGCTGATAGGAAATAGGGCATACTAATGTCCCAACAGATGCTGAGGTGGGAGTTGCATCCTAGACCCCTAAATCTCTTTGTATCTGAGAGATCTATAGACATGTGATGTAGAAATTCACCATGGGGCACAGAGAAGGTGGCTTGAGTTCTTCTGTGCTGGCATCTGTGCTGTAACTGTAGGAACAGACTCTATAAATAGCACAACCCAGTTACCTTTTTCAGAACTTTGGGGATGGCTAGTCCCCAAAATAGAAGAATTACATAACTCTGTTCTCTAAACATCCTCATTCACTCTGCAAATTGGGTTCTTTGCACACCACTTTAAAATTAGTGCATCCCTCTGGTTTACACTCAGCACTTGCTGGAGCAGCTGTTGCGTTGACACCAACTCAAAGGAGCAGTGTTAATTTTCAGCATCCGAGGATTTGGGCCTTGGTTGCAGATATTTATGAAAGAACATTTAAAAAGAGCAATCTGAAATATCAGACTATAACACTGATTCTAAAGTGAAACCAGGTGGGGTCAAAAAGGCACATTTTTGATGCACTAGGTTGGATTCCCATGGCAGAGTTATATGAGGGGGAGCAAATATTCAAACAGAATTGTGCGTATTTGTAAGGCTGTCCTTTAATTTATGGTGGCAAGAGAAGCCAGAGAAGTGGTTTTTCCTCTGGAAACCATAAATATTTAAGAAGCATCATATACTAAAAGGAGCATTTCCTTCTGGAGTTCTGAAATCCATCCTTAAAGGAGCCACTGTACACAAATGTGAACCTAGAGCCCTTTACGTCACTGCTGCAGTGGCCCAGCAGCCTGATACTGTAAAGAGAGGACACTGCATTGGAATGGACAGATCTACAGGCATGCCCAAATATGACCTCATCACATTGAGGATATATTTAGAGAGCAGTATCCTTCTGGAAAGAGTGCTCTACAGCACTCTTATCACAGTGCTATCGCTAATGCCAGAACAGCTCTCTTGCTTGTGGTAATTCTTATCAAACAAAACCAGGATAAACTATGTCCACAAATCTCAAAGCTGAAATCTACCTGGAATAAATAGAAAATATTGCCCAAGGGTACTGTATCAGTGCCTGTGATTGGAGATACCTTTCCATGACATTGTGGTTGCAGAGACCAAAAGCTGAACTGGTGTGCAGTGAGAAGTCCTGCATTCCAGCTATGGGGCAGGCCATAGTGCTGCAGTCTATTGCTGCTCTATTCTCTAATGTTCACAAGCTTTTGGCACAAGTGATTTGACATCTGCAAGAGGCAGTGATTTCCTACCCTACTTGGCTTGCAACCTATCTTGTCTTTTCTGGGATTGATCTTCACTGAGGAATTGTGCAAAATCTGCAGCCTGGATATTTAAGCTTCTTGGGTGTTACAGCATTTTCACTTTATGTGTGTCCATGTTTTGCACTCTCCAGGCACACTTATTTTCTTTCCATCAGCCTTCATTATTTCATCTATGTCTTTTGAGGTTCTCTCCAGGATTTTTATTCCTAATTTTTAATCAAATCTATGGCGCACTACATACCATATATCTGAAGAAATATGGGTGTATATTGTTCTGCTTAATTTATAACTGTTCTTTTGAAGCCTGATGTAAAAGCTCTTTGCAAAACTATGAATGCTGATTGGAATGATTGTAATTTTTGGGATTTCTGGAGAGCCTCACACTGACAGCTGTTATTTGTGGTGCCAATCCCACCTCCATGTAACAAAACACTTCTTTGTATTATCTCACTGCACAACTATGATAAATACTTGGGCACAGCCATTTACTTACATCCTAGTCCTTCAGTGATGGTGAAACACAGGTGTTAGCTCAGCTTCTGTGCTGGCATTGTAAATAGCATTAGACTAAGTAGGTGATGATATCACATCAATATTTTGCATTTCCAAAGAAACATCTCACATTTTTATTTTTTTGAGTACAGTCCATGAAAAAATGTAAATGGCATTTCAAATTTCTCTGTTCAGAAGAGACCACACTCTATGTAACATCTTTAAAAGTAGAGGCTTTCAACTACCTCATGTTTCACAGAAACACTTAGATACTTGGGTGTCCTGTGGCACAACGGCCTGCTCAAAGCAGGACCAACAGTTAAGCAAAGGGAAAAAATATGTGCAAGACATGCAGACTACTCAGATCACAGTTTCCACCATGTCTCTGCACTGATTTTTCTATTTAAAAGAGATTCTAGGTTGAGGTAGTTATGTAGCAGCTCCCTATGAATTTTTTTTTTTAAAGGAGGAAAATAAAGCAAATACCATGTTTAAAGATATTTAGAGAGATGGTGATTGAAAACAGTAAAGTTTAAGTTGAACAAAGGAAACTGAGCTAGGCATTTCAAATGCTGCTTAATTATAAGCCAAGTGATAAAGTAAGTAGAGAAAGAAACAAATAATGCAAGGTAGGTAGAGGATCGTCAATATTTAGTTTTGTTTACACTAAGCAAAACATTGAACAGAAATAACTTCTGTTCCAGGGGACAGTGAAGAGGTTGTATCACGCTTTGAAAAAGATTCTTGGGGAGATCCGGTGTATTATACAACACTAAGATCTATTTAGGTAGATTGGTTGCCTTAATAATTAAAATGCAAATCACTGCAAGAATAACCAACAAAACAAAGAAGGTCCTACCTCACTCATCTCTCAGAATTAATTGAACATGCTAAAAAGTAGTAGATGGAGAAGATGGATCTTGAGTATGACCTGATTTAGAAATTTCTGTATTCCTAAGAATATCACATGTCAAGAAATATCATCCACTGGAGCATGAATTCCCATGCTTTCTGTTTTCATCAGAAAAGGAATCCAGACACTGAAAAATTATTTATGTGAAAGTAAAGAACTTGTGCATTTAAATAGTTTTTTAATCAATGTGTTTTACCTCTTTTAGAATACATTTTTTGGCTGCAAATCTGCTTTGGCAAGTTTCATAGAAAATTATTGCAGCTCAAGGAGTTTCAGCAAGCACTGGCAAAACATTCAAATACAAAAGCTTTTGGAAATCTGATGCATTTGCAGCATCTCAACAACAAGTGTTCCATTATAATTAAAATTATGCCATCCATCATAAATATTTGCAATCAAGGGTAGATCTGCTGAGATGGAGGAATCACAAAGGTCAATTTGTGCCTAACATACATTTTCCTTGCCTCGTTGTATCATTACATCTGTACATCTAATTGATTCCTCCAGATATCTGTCTGAGAACCAGAAAAACAAAGCAAAAGTACAAAACATTGTGCGGGAACAGGCGTCATTTGAATTTATCACACCAAATCACACACGCAACAAGGAGAAGCAGCACTTTCTAATGCTTCTCTGTTTGCTCAGTATGTTGAATAATTTGCTCAGCACATGATATGTTGAATAATTAAGTTTGCTGACCCAAAACAGCTGTGACAACACTTTGCAAGAGTTCGGTGGCAGCAGCTTCCTTCAGCATAAATTAGATGGACCAAATTTTTTTTTTTTTTTGAAAACCAGACTGCCAGGATGTTGGGTTTTTTTTCCTTATTGCACTTTTATTTCCAAAGTGCAGAATCTCATGTAAGGTTCCTCTGAGAACACTGCTCCCACAGTCCTAACATTCCTGCTGGGAAATATTCTCCGTGCCAGTGATCTCAGAAGGAAAATCTGGCCTACAGATCAAATTCCCTAGCTTCCAGCTTTCTGTTTTGAGAGGCAACCAGGTATTCCCTGGTAAAGACAGTGCTTTAAATGCTGTAGAGGCAGGGATGCACAGCAGGGAGCTCAGTCTCGGCTAAGGCAGTTTTTTAATAAATCCTGATACCTGATGTGAGTGCTATTGATGTCATCCACGGACTCTTATTTTGTTCAAAACCACACAAGTTTAAATTTAAAAAAAGGCCTGTAAATTGTGGCCTGCAGAGCTGGTGAAATTTTAGGGAGGCCATGGGTTTCTAGGAGACTTCCTCTAACTCTTCCAAGGATAAGTTCTGGAACTTAGGGTTTAACTGATATTAGGCCTGGGGACCTTCTCTTCTATGGTTGTTTGTTTTGATGACAGCCACAATAAAAGATACAAGAGCCCCATGCACTACCAGCAAGCATAAGGGTTTACTTGCTGGGGAAATGAGAAAGAATGGTAAGAATCTTGAGGGGAAATTGCTTATCTTTGCTTGGGTATTCTTCGGTTCTTGAATATATTAGGAAGATATTTTTCTATTACTGCTGCCCTCTCCTGGGCACAGGGGACAGCAGGTGCACAGTGAGTGGGTTTTCTTCTGCTACTGAAACCAGAACTACAGATTCCTTATTCATGTCATTGAGAGGCAAATCTCTCATGTGTGTGAGAGGAAATCATATAGCCAAAAAGCCTAGTCCAAAGAAAAAAATATCTGAGCAATTTGCTTGCGAACAATACAGAATATAGAATTATAGAATCATAATATGGGATTGGGTTGGAAAGGACTTTTCAAGGTCTCTAATCCAAACCCCAATCCAAGGTGCGGGTGGGCAGGGACACCTTCCACCAGACCAGCTTGCTCAAATCTCCATCCAGCTGGGCCTTGAATACTTGCAGGGATGGGGCAGCCACAGCTTCTCTGGACAACTTGTTCACCACCCTCAGAGTAAAGAATTTCTTCCTAACATCTAATCTAAACCTACTCTCTGTCAGTTTGAAGCCATTCCCCTATGTCCTGTAAATAGTGTCTCTCCATTGTTCTAGCAGGCTCCCTTCAGTACTGGAAGGCAGAAATTAGGTCACTCCAAAGCCTTCTGTTCTCCAGAGTGAACAATTCCAACTCTTTCCATCCCTCTGATGATCTTGGTGCCCTGCTCTGGACTCGCCCCAACAGGTCCATGTCGTTGCTGTGCTGGAGAGCCCAGAGCTGGATCCTGCACTGTGTGTAGGGAATCAGCAGAGCATCATCACCTCTCTCACCCCGCTGCCCACGCTGCTTTTGCTGCAGTCCAGGTATGAAAGAACCTTTCCATAGTCACTGTGGTAACAAAGAGAAACTGGGCCAAGTTAACCCTGCAGTAATCCCCATGAAGTCAATGAACTGCGGTTGCACAAAGGCTCAATCTGGATTGTGATGTAGCTGATTTCTGTGTTCAATTGAAGTGTTGACAGGTGAACTCCTACAGATTTAGAAAGAATGTTTTAGGATGTTACCACCTACCTGTTGACTTCTCCTCCCAGCTAAGTGTCACTGCCACAAATATTGACCTGCATGAATTAGGGTTATGAATATTATCAGCTGCAGAGCAAAGACTGACAGATTCCTAAACAGAAAAAAAACCAAACAGAAACGAGGCCTATATGAAAAAGATTGTAAAAATTTGAGAGATATTAGACGTAAGTAGCAAGAAGATGTAGTGCTAGTGCTTCACATGATATCTTACACAATAGCACATCAGTATTCTGATGCAGTAATAAAATCTAAACCTCAGAAATCAGCTGTCTCCAAAGATCTGTTCAGTCTGAAAACAGACTCTGTAAAGATGTTCCTAATTCAGAACTGTCACATGGTTTTCATGAAAATGGGTATTCTAATACTTTTAAAGCACGCAATTAACAAGCTTTTGAATATGTTTTTCTTCCATTTTCTTAGGACTTGAGCTATATAATTTGATCCAATGTAGAAGACTTGGGAATCACTGATTTATATTAATTTTCCCACTTTCTTCTTAGTTTCTCCACTATAAAAACCCACCCCCTAAAACTCAAGGCATACAGAAACCAAATACCCTGACAGTTTCCTGTTTACCACTGAAAATAAAATTTTAGTTGGATATCTTTGTTCTTGTTTCAGCTGGGTTGGAGTTGATTTTCTTCACAGTGGCTGTTGTGGGGCTGTGTTTTGGGTTTGTGCTGAGCACAGGGCTGATATCACAGAGATGTTTTTGTTTTTGCTGAGCAGGGCTCACACAGAGCCAAGGCCTTCTCTGCTTTTGTGCTGCCGTGCTGGGGAGGAGACTGGGGCTGCATGGGAGGGTGGGAGGGGACACAGCCAGGACAAGGGACCCCAACTGACCCAAGGGATGCTCCAGCCAGGACAGGGGACCCCAACTGACCCAGGGGATGCTCCAGCCCGGGCCAGGGGGCCCAAATGACCCAAGG
>VZRP01008180.1:249134-263329 GCA_013397995.1 Malurus elegans | reverse complement strand
AGCGATGTCAGGGCACCCCAACTGCCCCAGGGGATGGCCCAGCCAGGACAGGGGACCCCAACTGACCCAAGGGATGCTCCAGCCAGGACAAGGGACCCTAAATGACCCAGGGTATGTTCCAGACCATGACATCATGGTCAGTATAGAAAATGGGAGGAAGAACGAGGAAGGGAGGGACATCTGGAATGATGGTGTTTGCCCTTCCAAGTCACTGTTACTGTGATGGGGCCCTGCTCTCCTGGAGATGGCTGAACTCCTGCCTGCCCATGGGAAGCAGGGAATTAATTCCTTGGTTTGCTTTGCTTGTGTGCATGGCTTTTGCTTTCCCATTAAACTGCCTTGATCTCAACTCATGAGTTTTGTAGCTTTTGCCCTTCTGATTCCCTTTGCCTTTGTTTTTCTAGTTTGTAGTGCTGGATGATCACACATTTGGAATTATGTTATTTGGTCACAAAGTTATTCTTTAACAAATGCCCATTATATGCTTTAGATTTGTCAAAGTGGTTTGCAAGAGAACCGTCAAGCATGTGATACCTAGGAAGTCCAATAATCCTTTATCAGATATGAACTATATAAAGCAAAACCTCAAAAATCATCCAAATGGAAACAAATTGTTTCACTGCATGTGAATTACAGAAAAATCTGCGATTATTTTCTCAAAGCATTTTCAAATTCAAAGCAGTTTTGCAGGTTTATTGCGATTGTGGGTATCCTGAGCCTGCTACAGTTTATGTTGTTTGCCTCTAGATGGTGCTCTCACGTTGAGATTAATGAATAATAGCGAAATAGTTCTCTCAAAGTCAAAATCGCCAACATTTTCAAAAGAGCAAGGAAAAAATTTGCTAGAATGCATATGAGTGTGCCATATGGCAGTTCCAGATAACTGATGTCTCCCAGATGGCTTAAGTGATTTTAATTCTCGGAAAATGAGCACTAGAGCTGCACAACACTTGATAAAAATGCACAAATTCTAGACAAATCTAAAGCATATAATGGGCATTTGTTAAAGAATAACTTTGTGACCAAATAACATAATTCCAAATGTGTGATCATCCAGCACTACTGGATGGTAGTGCTGGAAAAACAAAGGCAAAGGGATTTAGCAATGAAGCTCAACTCTTCTAAGAACAAACTCCATTGTTCCCTGTGTGGTTTGTATGGATCTGTATGTGCGTCAACCTCTTGGTGCAAGTATCATGCCAGAAAATAGAGATGATTTACGTGTCCCAGAGATTTCTGACAATGTCCATTGTCTTTAAGCAGGAGACAAGTTTTAACATAATTTATGAATTATGAGGATTCTTTCCTGTTTTCAACAAGCAAATAACCTTACTCATGCACACTCCTTCCCAGGTGTCATTCATCAGTAAGAGGCTCTCTTGATTCCACCATTTGCTTCCTAATTCCTCTGCCATATGCAGCTGTGACACACACGGGAACATTTGGGTTAAAAATGAAGCAAAGGAAGATTTTGGAGGCCAGCACTTGTCTTGCTGATAAGTCTGAAAATTAAATTGGCTCTTAGGGTATGAGAAGCTTTGCCTACTTTTTGTAGTTACCTAATATACATCTCAAACTTTTTTTCTGCCCTCTGTGCCCTGTAGAGATAAATATGCAGAGTTCACCAGGTTCCTTTGCTTCTAGGCTCACATTAGACTAAGCCTTATTGCTACACACCATTCTTTATTCCTTTGCTTCCTTTCCTTGAGTTTAAGCCTCTGTTCATACCAGCTGTTCCAGTTCTAGGTAAAAGGGGACACCCAGTTACTCATGGTGAAGATCAGGATGCAGAATTCTTTGCAGCTGTCAGTGTTGCCACACATAAAGAGTCTATTTGTTGTCAGGCAGCACAAGATCAGAGCTGCAAATGATACAAAGCTGGCATTTAGTGTGCCCTTTACCTTTAACATGTGCCCTTTTGTTCAAATGCGTTGAACAAAAGCAACTGAGACTCCAGTCCATGCTAACCTTGCTTAATAAAGAAAAGAACGCTGAAACTTGAAGATTGCAATGTGAGGCATTCTAGAAAATATTGTATGAAGTGTAATTTCCTGACAGAAATCCAGGCACAAGAGCTGCTCTTCTTACCTTAATGTGACACTGCTGATGAATAAAGCAGTACAGAGAGAATGCTCAAGAATATTTGTTCCCGATGGCTCTAGGATTGAATTTTTTTTTCCTGCATGACCTGACATTAGGAGTAATTTAATTCTGTTCTCTAGGATCTGCTCTATCAGTCACTTTTGAAACCAATCACTTTACAGAGAATCATAGAATCATCATGGGATATCCTGAGTTGGATTAACATCATCAAGTTCAACCTCTGGACTTTTGCTCTAAATTTTTCTGCCTGGAATAATTCAAAACCCCAAATCACCTAAACATAGTAAAATTGTAAAAGCTTTCCCAGCGAAGTCTCAGACAAAGTTATGGTGCAATAAAAGCTGTATGCTTCTTCCAAACATGATAGAAATTTCCCTAACTCAATACACCAAATCTTTTTCACCTTTCAGAATTCAAATACATCAGGAACTCAGTGCACACAGAATTGTGGAAATTCATGCTCTAATATTAATATTCAGTAGTGACTTTGATGCTGGAGCAGCTATTACCCTGAATTCTTTGTTTGAAAAGAAAAACCAAATGGAAGGTACAAGTCTTTTGAAAAATTTCCACTTCTCACCAGTTTTATCTGTAGAACTACAGATATAATTGACTAAGAAGTATTTTTTTTTAAAACTTCATTAGGAATGAGGGGTGCAGATTAGATGGTTTTTTATCATTGCCTTTAGTATGCAATGTCTTTATATCATTGTCTTTAGTGTTGCAGTATCGTCCATATCAGTAATAGTATTAATCTTTCAGAAATACTTTAATAGTTTTCTCTGCATGAAAAGCTGAGGTGGCAGATGCCCCTCACATGTAGACAGTGTGCAGAGGGAGAGAGCAGGAAGAAAGGGAGTGGAGATGAGAGTGAAATGACAGGAGAAGCCTGACTGTGCAGCTGCTCTTGCACTCAGTGTCCAGACTGGCAGGTACAGAGCTGTAATCCCCTTCCCTGGGACAGAGCCCAGGTCTGAAGCAAGAACAGAGCTCACACACAGAACCCAGACAGACAGAGGCAGATTAATGATTTAGAGGTTTAAATTACAGCAAACATGGGGTCCGTGTGTCTCTGCCACGTACGGGCAGAAAGCATTCATGAGCAAACCTCAGCTTGAGTTGCTGCTCCAGCTCTTTGCCTCGAGGGATCATATTGTGCAAAATGTACACCTTCCTCCAGGTCAAGGCACTGGGGTTGATGTTGCCAGGGGCAGTTTCTGGCAGTTAACTGCTCTTAGGCTAACGAGGTGGTTTGAAGTCACTGAGAAAGGAGCTGAGGCCTGTAAACCATGTTAAGTGTTGTATGAACATGCTTTATGATACGCATAGTCATTTTCTGAGTCAGCTTTGTGAATTGAAAGACATTTCTTTCCTCCTTTCTAAGAATAAGCTTCATAGTTTCCTTGAGAAGCATAACCTTAGTTTAGCATGACTCACACAGATACATGTGCACCCATTTCATTGGATTCTATTTTCTAGGATCAGTACGTCATACAGAGCATCATTTATTGTCACTAACATTGAGTTTTTCATCAGTAACAACCCTACACATAGACTTTGCTCTGCTTGTGAGTAGCTCATCACAAATATGACGTGGTATTCCTGGGTCTGGATGGCTTTATTAAGTATACAACTTCTTGTCCATAATAAATTGGATGGACAAAAATGAATTAAAGAAAACTGATATCCCAGCTACTTTTCTGCTCTCTGGACAAAACCTGCCCAGAATTGTCACTGTTTGCTGGGAGACAAGCAAATGTTTTGAAAGAGAGCTGCCTTTCAGACAGAGGCAAACAAAAAACACTTGTGTGCAAGGGGACATGCAGGGTCAGTTCTGATCCCACAGAGCAGATCTAAATCAGGTGCCCCTCTGTCTCCACAAAAGAGTGCTTAAACCTAAACGACCAAAATTCTTAAATAACTATGCTATACATATTTCATTCTTCTACTTGTATCTTCTGTCCAAGGTTGTAGGACTTTCAGCTGCAGCCTTTCCATGTTTTCAGCTTTTCAGGAGCCATGACTGAATTTGCTGAAATCTTTAGATAAACCTAATGATGTAACATTTTTATATGTATGTAGGACAGAGTCAGATTCAGTTTGGCTTAGAAAGAATAGCAGCAACTGTGGGTTTAGCAGCCTGAGAGACTGACTGTGAACTCAAGGATAAGGCTGCACTAATCAAACACAGTAGCCTGCAGTATGAAAGCTACTAATGCCCCAGTAACTTCCCAAAAGGGAAAGCAAAGGAGTCCTTCTAAGATGAATGCCCTGCAACAGGATCAACCCTTGCAGAACTTCAAAACCAAATGTGTTTGATGAAGAAATGGGCTGTGACCCCAGACATAAATTATAACAAGATTAGACTGCCCAAAAGTAACATGAAAACAACAAGCAACAGCACCTTTGACTGGATGGCAACACAGAGCACTCGTGAAGAAATACTGTGATGGCCGGGATAAAGAGCAACTGCAAGTTGTCCCAAAGGGAGATTAAAGTTTTTTCAGATGTCCAGAAAAAAAAAGGTGAATTAAAAATTGTGAGGAGGGATAATTAGGGCAGCATTCCTTGAGAAGGGAACTGTGTGTGTATCTGCTGCAGTCTGAGCTATCAGATAGCCCAGGCAGCTGTGCTACCCCAGGACTGGAGTCGGTGTCGCTGCACCCTCACTGCTCTGCACTCCAACTAATTAGGTGGGCGATGACAGATGGAGCTTTTTCAGCTGCCCAGGTGGTCCAGAACACATTACAGCTCAAGCTGAACACATTACAGCTCAAGCTGAACACTTTATAGCTCAGGCTGAATGGCTCTGCTCTGCCAGGACCTACCCCAGGGTGTCTGTGCTCTCCAGCTGTGGGTGCAGCCAGGCCCTGAGCAGGCACCCCTGGGTGACAGGGACAGCCCTGGAGGGGGAAAGGGCTCTAAAGGGAGGGCAGGAGGAGCACAGTGCTGTCTGTGCCTCAGACTGGAGCACAGCTCCATTCAATGACATGCCCAAGGGAAGAAGCAGACACTGCCTGTGGCTCTCCGGACAGCTGCCTGACAGTCTCCTAACTCTGATGAGCATTTGACCCTGGCAAGAGAGCCACCAGGTCAGTGCTGCTGCTATGCTTTGAGAAGTGTCTGCATATCTATCTTCCCTCTGTCAGTGCTCTAACAGACAGAGGCATTTCATGCTATCCATGCAATGGAAGCAGAGATCACAAACCCTGAAGTGTCTTTAACTGCCACTCCCATGATTTCTGCCTGGTGTCACCACTGACAGCCAGAGCTGTGTTGCTCTATCCTGACATAGCTGGTTTTTCTATTTTTCAGAGCTTTCTTATTTTGTAATGCATGGATTGAATACTAATTTCAGTATCTCCGTAATGTATTTTGTTCTAAATTAGTGCTGCGTGCTCTAACCTGCATTGTAGCACGGGGCTTGGAAATTACAGAGTTCGCTGTGGTGTGATTGTATTTGAGTCTTTGCTCACAGAAGCTCCTCAGAACTCACCACCTACACACCAGAGCAAAGAACAAAATGAAACACGCAGGCACTGTGCTTACAGAGTGTCTAGTTAATTCCAAAACAACTACAGCTCCTTTGTCATGCATTAACATTTATAGAAACAATAGATGAGATCAGTATAAATTAGAGTAGCCAAAGGAGTGGGGTTTGCAGCCAGAGAAAAGAGATTTTTTTGAGTTGGTCAAGCCTTGGAATTGCCCCTGCTTTCTGTGGTTGGTCAGACCAGAGGAGGTCCCTTCCAACTAAAATTGTTTTGTGATTCTAAAAGACTACAAGAGACTACTGAGTGACCAAGAATATTATTTTCTGTTCTAACAAGGCTAATGCTAAGGTGCATTTAAGCAGCCCTCTAATGGTAGCTCAGCTGAGCATAACCAATGTGAACAAAGCATTTTTCACTGTTAGAATTCATACAGCTCATTGCTTGAACAGATATTAATCTTAATAGGGGTGTCTCAGCATCAGTGGCATCTTGCAACCATGTACCATAAACAGATTATATTGCTCAACCTCTGTAAATCTGCTCAGTGACATTAGTGACGATAATGATGCCAGATGAGCCAATATTTTCTTTTCTCAATGTTACCCTAAATGTGGCCAATAGCAGATGCTTAAGGAAGCACAGTATAAGAAATAAAGGCAGGGTCAATGACTCACATGAGATTCTAGATAATGAATAAAGTAAATAAAGTAAATAAATCTCCGAATGGTCCTGGGACTGTGCCTAAGAGCCAGAAGGTAAGCATACACTGGATTGATTCTTTCTTCTTTGTGCCACTGTATCTAGTGCAGTACCATTTAGGGACAGTTTCCAGGCTCTGGCCAGAGATGCTGGAAGAGTGAACACTTCACAGAAGCAGTAGGAATTACTTCAGCACAGAATTTGTTTTATCATGATGTAGTTTTCTAAGGCAGGATTTGCATTTTTCCATACTGTAACATGTGTTACAACCTGGTATCTTTAGCAGGGATCTTGCTCTCATTCTCCGGTTGAAGCTGTAATTTGCCATGAATCTGGAAACCTTGATGAAGAATAACAAAACTTCGTTCAATGGATAATGGCATCCCATAAGTGTTGACAGTGCACCTATGAGAGAACACATTTATTTTCCTGATCCATTCGAGGATTCCCCCTCAAATTAAAGGAAAATTTGTGTGATTCTCCATTTCTGTGCCTGATGGCTTTTCTATACACCTTGTCCATCTCTGCAGTATGAAAAGTCAAAAGCACATCACAAACTGATTCAAGAGTCAAGTGTCATTTTTACAACTCCATTTGCTGTTGATGGCTGGTCTTCAGCCCTTCCTCATCCATCTACACATCCATGTGTTTGAAATCCTTCCTTGCCCTACTTTCCATTGCCTTTCTCTCTCTCATTCTTTAATTACTTTTCTTTCTTGGCTCTTTATCTACTTTTTTTTTTGCCATGTTGAGCTATCTTTCCAGGATTAGAGAACACAGAGAAATACAGAAAACTCTACAATGGATATGTCTTTAACTTTCTCCTCACCACAACCAGGATCAGCAGCTCCTTGTATCACCTGAGTAAAACCAAAATAATGTAATACTTTTTGAACATGACTCTAGGGTGGAAAGCACGGGGCAATTAGCAACAGCAATTAGGGCTGCAGAGAAATAACATTCCTGATCCCAAAGACACGGTTCTCTGGGCTATCCCAGCAGGCAGAGTTAGCACAGGCAGTAGTGTTGCATGAGCAAACTGGTGGCCAAAAGTCACAGTGAACCTTTTCTGCACTCAAAGGCCTCACCCAGACTGTTCCTGGGGTCAACTGAACAAGCAGGAGTTTCTCTTGACCCACTTCTCATTCAATGCAGGCTACAAAAAATAAGGGATCTCATTTCTCTGCTCTCTTTCTCCTCCTTTGCTGGGGTCTCTTACATTCTGGATTGCCCTGCTGCAGGTATCCACAGGACACTCCTCAGCAGTCTCAGTCTCTCAGGTCAGGGTGCCAGCAGTGGCACGGAGGGAACATCTCCACAGCCCAGATCATCCCCTTCAGAATGGGATTTCACCCATCCCTCTCATCAAATAAAGGCACATACATCTCTGTGCCAGTTCTTCCAGTACTGCAACCCCATCTTGAGAGCATGGCCATTTGGGGATGGAGACCCCGGGCAGCAGAACTGGGCCCTGTTCTACTTCTGCATCTTCCTTTCATAAAGAGGACCCTCAACACTGATTTGCTTCAGCCTTCTGATGGTTCATCCATTGCCAAGTTGTGATGAATATAATGTAACATTATCAAAACAATAAAAGGTACAATAAACACCAACAAACTGCAAAGTGATTATGTCTGAGGAAAGGATTATTTCACAGGTGAAAGCATGAAATGGCTTCCTTTGAACAGAACAAATGAGAAATACATTAATTACTTTAAACCTACACAATCAGAAAGCTCGAGAAAAATGCTTTGGAGAAAACACCATTGAGACAGGATGTTCTGCTTATATTAAAGGATATTATGAAACTGTTTAATAGAACAACAGGAAAAAATGTGATGTAATCATCATGAGCAATAACAAACTTAAAAAGTTGATACAGTTATACAAAGGGAGAAATTATCACCCTTGTTCTTGTGAGCCAGATGTGATTGTGTGTTATCAGTCCTTGAGGACAATTTATGAAACTTGTGCAAGAAAAGGGTAACTAAAACAGAAATGAAGGGAAGAAGTGGCTGTGAACTCAAAGGTATGAAAACTTGGGGTGGATTATGTAGCTACTAAGCAAAATAAAGAAGATTTCAGCATTTTGATACTGTAAGCTAATAAATAGTATAAAGAGGCAAAGTGAAGCATGAAATGAGCTGGCATAAAAGGAAATAACTACAAGTAATGTTGATATGTGCATACATGATAATGAAAATTCACTAATAAAGTGAAGAAACATCATTGACACAAATAAATAATGACTACACTAAAAGAGCCTATGGCCTAGACTACTGGAAATGAGAAGAAACTTTATTTATATACAAATGTGTAGTTTGACTCTTGAAAACAAATAGAACCACTATCTGCTAGAACCTCTGTTTGACATGACAGGAGACCAAAATATACTCTTCAAAATCACACTTCTTATGAGCTGCTGACATGAGGTATTTATGAGAAAAACAAATATAAGCCCAAGTTGCCATCAAGAGATCTGTTTTCAGTAGAGGTGTGAAAATATTTTTGCTGTGTAATATCTCAGTGAAACCGGAATATTGCATAAAATTACAAATTTAATCTGAAAAACATGAAAAGATGGACCCCTGCAATGGTTAAGAAAGAGATTCCTTACACAAGAGAAAACTTGCAGATCATGGCTCTTCTAGCCCTGTGAAATGAAAGCTGAAATGGGATAAGACTGCTCTCTACACGTGTCACTCCAAGAGTGGTTTGTTGGCTAAAAAAGCAAATGCTGGCAGAGAAACAAAGGTGCATATTGGCAAAAGTATTTAGACTGAAAATTGAAGGACGACTAAAAGAAGGTAAGAAGAAGCAAAGTACAACTGTGTTAAAAATCACACAGAGTCATTTTACAAAGCTGCCTGGGACAGCTGAGCACCATGAGCCCGTTTAGCTCCCTTTAATCCTCTGTGTCTTACACAGCTATCTGTCTTATATTTTTTCTTTTTCAGCCAGTCTGCTGTGTTTAATTGAGCAACAATTTTCATTTCTTCAATATGCGGTTTCTTTTCGGAAGTCTATCCTGTACAAAAATTAGTTCTTTATAAACTGTTTTATTTTTGTAATGTGACCCAGACAGCCCCGTTTTTAAATGATGTGATGAGCCAAGCCTCACATGATCAAGTTATAACTAAACTTCTGTCATTCCCCTAAAGGATCACTTCCCCCTGCAGCACTCCTCATGGATATCAGCCTTTCCTAGCAACAGTTTCTATCACCCACACATTTATCAATATACTCAGTGTACTAAACTGTAATTAGGCATATTGATGTGCCAAAAGGCAATGAAAAAGAAGAGAAAAAAATATCAGATGTAACTATCACTAATATTAAGCTGACATGACTTGGCACGGTGGCCAGTGCAGTTAAGAGGAGTATGAAATGAAAGGAATATAAAATGAAAATAAGGAGTATGAAATGAAGTTTCATTTTCAGATCTAAAGGCGGATATTTCTGTTGGTTTTAAATGACGTGGCAAAGACTCAAATGTAGAAATAATGTTTGTGTGTAGTCATGCAGGAAAAGATAACCATCAGCCAACAGCAACCTTATAAAGTTCAACAAAGGAAATGCAAAGCCCTACTCTGGGGAGGAGAAACTCAATGCACCAGTACACACTGGGGACGGAGTGGGTGGAAAGCAGCTCTGTGGAAAAGGCCCTGGAGATGCAGGAAATCAGCACACGGAGCAGGAGCCATCAACTGTGTGCTGAAATACCAGCTCGGGGGAAAGCAGAGATGGACTTTTCTCAGTAGTGTCTAGTGACAGGACAGGCTACAAAGAGGAATGCAGAATTTCCATTGAAACAAAAGAAAAACCTTTTTTTTGTTATTGTAAGGAGGTCAAACACTGATACAGGCTGTCCAGGGAGGATGTAGAGTTTCTGTCCTTGAATGCTCAAAGCCCAGCTGGACACAGCCCTCATGAACCTGGTCTAGCTGGCTCTGCGGACTAGACAATCTCCAGAGGTTCCATTCCATTCCGTGTTTCAGTCATCTACTGAATATTCATTATAATACTAACAGTCAGTCACTCCCCAAACCCAAATAATGAGCACATTAGGGTGAAAAACATATAAAAGACAGTAGAATGCCTTCAATGGCAAACAATATATTTGTTACCCATCCTGTTTGTATGCTGATATCTATTATGCAATATATTAAAGATTAAATAGAAAAACCATTCAAATCACTAAATAAGTTAATTCATTAGGAAAAGAAAATACTGTATCAGCTCTTTGGACAGTGAAATCACAGGTTTCCTCTCATAAGGTGTTTGCCTGGATTCGAATGTTAAGGTGTCTTTAAATACACTAACCAGCTTTAATCCAGAGCTAAAAATAAGTTCCTGGACTTCTCCTAAACTGGTTTAACTACTTTTGGTCAGACCATTATCTTTTAACCATAGTACCTCAAAGTAGAAAACAAATAAGCTTTAACTGTGTTAGTTACTGCTCATACCAAGGCAGGTTTTGAGCTTCTATAGAGCTGTTTCTTTCCCACTTCATCCTGTACAGCAGTAAGTTTGCACATTTCAGCCTATATTACTCTGCTTGAAACGCACTGTAGCTTGAGGACAAGAGCTGTTAGTGTGCAGTACAGCACAAAAAATTCTTTTTAAACACCTTCTTTCCATATGGTTGTTATCCCTGTCAGTGTGAACACAAATGAAATATTACTTCATATGGTCTAAGTTTAGTGGACAGAAACTGTCAGTGGCCTTTCCTCTGGCAGCACGGGAAGTGACATTTCTTTTGACTAATCTTTTAATCAAACAGGCTGCATTCAACATCCCTACAGCCTTCACAAGTAGCTAGAGCATGGTAAATAGTGCCTTGATTCATGCAAAACACTTCATGTGTGTCCACAGCTGCCTGAAACAAAGAAACACAGCTATGGTTTGCATAAAAACTGCTCCGTTTCTGAGGTCTATAATGTATATATAGGTATACAGTGTGAAGTTATGTGCAGAGAAACAAAGTTTCTGCATGAGCACTGTGCTCCTGTAGCATGGCTGTAGCTTCTACTGATCCTGGCTGGCTTTGGTCTGGCACACCAAAGGCTTTGTCCTCTCACACTCACATAAGTGACGCCTCTTTCAGTCTCCAAAGCAGGGACATTGGGGAATCTAGTCCAGGCAGGGGATGCAAAATTAAAGATTTCTGTGAGCTGGTCAATAAAAAGAATAAAATAGTTACAACTGTTGGTCTTGCTTAAAATTAGAGAGATGTAATGAAGCATCTTGTTCCTGTGAATTAAGTAACTTGTTAGTATTGCTTAGAGAAGTGGATCAATATAAAGATATGACCTGAATCTCTCTTTTTTTTTCCCCTTGATAGTGACCATTTAGGGGTTTTTCTCACTCTCATGGGTAACAAACTAAGATTTTGACTTGCAAACACTTGCAGTTCTTTACCTATAGATTTCTATAACCTTGTTTCATGCTATCTCTTTGTGCTGAGTAATAGAGTTTCAAATAGGACTGTGTCTTTTTGTTTTTTTGTTTGTTTTTTTTTTTTTTAATTATTTATTCAGTGTTGCCAGACTAGGCCACATTGGTGTTGATATCTTCTCTTTCCTATGATGAAAAATTCACAATGCTACCTTGAATAACTAGTTTGGTAGGTTCTTTGAGACGTAACCATATGTTACTCCATTAAAATGCAAATGCCTCATGATACTATGTCACTATGATGTTTTCTCGATGAGAAATAATTTAGGAGGGACAAATTAATTGTGACTTTAAAGGTGTGATCTGGAAAAAAAAGGAAACTGATTGTCATCTCTCACAGTATTCCCATAATTCCTGTGACTCTTGGGATCCTGAATAAGTTGTATAGCATTGTGAACTCCTGCTGTATCACCGTGGTACCCTGCCTGCTTTGTCAAGACATTTTGTCCTAATGCACTGTGAGACTGATCCAGGCAGATAAAAGCACACTGAGGCAGGTTGGAATTTAGAGCTCACAGGACAGAACTGCAGAATGCACTGATGATCAGCACAAACCCAAGGCAGTGTGCTCAGAATATCTTCTATTTCTGTTCTGACAGTATTTGAAATAATTTTGTGATACTTTGCTGTGTTCTGATACCAATTGCTTTATTATAATAATTATTATTAACAACCGTTTACACTGAGTGCATTAGTTAATCCAGTCTCTGCATTACAACTTATCATTGATGAACTACGACAAAGATCAGAGGATATGGTCTTCATTAGAGACGAAGTCTAAACCTCCACTGTTTCTTTAGCTGTTTTCAAAAACGAAACTGGACAAACGACACTGTTGTTTCCACACTGAAATATTGCTGGGATCTTCCCTGTGACTTCCGTTTGCTGTCACAGACACATTTTACTAAGTGATTTCTAAAAAATGCACCTAAATTTAACTGCTGTAGTAATCTGAGAAACTTTAATATGCATATACCAGCTAGAGATTTTTTGAAAAGAAATTATCTTAAGAATTTATGTGTGCTGACTGCAACTGTCTGTGCTGCAATGGACTCTTCTCTTCTGGAGAATCTGAAATGGAAAGGACTCATCCCTATAGTCAGTAGGCTGCCGACTATGTGTCAGGATTTCAACAAAATAGGAACCCTTGGTGTGTAACAGGGTATACAACTGAGTTGTAAAACCTTTCAACAGGACTGTGGAAGATTTAGACTCAGATCTTTGTCCCTGCTAATCTGTTTTTCCCGTATGGCTGAATGATCGTGTAGTCTCAGCTTCAGTGAGCAGGTTTTCCCCAAGGGATAGTCTGTGAACAACTGTCCACTAAACAGTTATGATAAAGAGTTCTCAGTTATGTGATTTTAGGTATT
This sequence comes from Malurus elegans, assembly GCA_013397995.1. NCBI lineage: Eukaryota > Metazoa > Chordata > Aves > Passeriformes > Maluridae > Malurus > Malurus elegans. Next base: position 250,206 of record VZRP01008180.1, on the reverse strand, counting down.
CTGTCAAGAAGTACCTAGAAACCAGGTGGAACTAGTATAGAATAGATAAATCATGAGAACACACACCTGAAAATGAGTATAACATAATCATTGAGTGGTTGTGAAGGATCTGAGCGGAGCTCCCATTCTCATGGCCCGGTTCAGGCAGGCATTCTGTAAATCCAACCTGCCCTTGCACAAGCCAAGACTGTGCTTACAATTCTCATATAATACTTTATTTGTACAATAATCCGGATAGTACAGGTTGCACAAGCTTATATAAGGTGTTTCCTAACTTTTAAATGCCTTTTCTTTTTTTTTTTCTCCCAGCTGATGCATGTCCATCTGTGCAATATTCAGTTGTGAAACCAATGGTATATGGTGGCAGGGCATGGCATCATGGCACCACAGCAGCAGGGCATCACGTTGCACTGTTTGGTAACAAACGGTGAGGCAAGTGGGGCACAGTGACTTTTGCACACCAACACAACAGCAATTGATAGGTCTCTATCAACAGCAATCCGATGAGACTGACACTGAGTTCAGCGCTTTGGGGGTAACAGTGGCAGTGCTGGGTTGGCGGCTGGTCTCGGTGATCCCAAAGGCCTCTTTCAGCCTTGGCAATTCCATGATTCTATCACGATTCCTTCCTACCGGCACGGGGTCTCGCTGCAGGTGCCCGCAGGTTCAGGCTGCTCCAAGTCCCGCGGTGTCGCTGCCGTGGCCTGGTGGCATCTGCGGTAGCTGGGGCTGCTTTCCAGAGCCTCGGCCGGCTTGGAGCTCTGGAACGCTTTGGACCCGCGCTGGTTTGTGATGGCAGCGTTTGGGGCACGGATGCACAGGGACACACAGGGATGCACACGGACACACAGGGACACACAGGGACACACACACACCCACACAGGGACACACACACACCCACACAGGGACACACAGGGACGCACAGGGACACACAGAGACACACAGGGACACACACACACCCACACAGGGACACACACAGGGACACACAGGGACACACAGGGACACACAGGGACGCACAGGGACACACAGAGACACACAGGGACACACACACACCCACACAGGGACACACACA
>VZRP01008180.1:23625-248813 GCA_013397995.1 Malurus elegans | reverse complement strand
GGGGAAGGATGGAGGGATGGAGGGCGGCGGGGAGTTCCGAGGCGCGCCGTGGTGGCGCCCGGGCCGGCGGAGCGCCGCAGCCGCGGTCGATGCTCAGCGAAGCGGGGAGCGTGGGCGAGGCCGAAAGCCCCCGCTCCGCCCGCCGCAGGGCCCGGGACGGGGTACCACCATCCCCCTCGGCGCTGGGCGGGCCTGCGGCGAGCGGCGGCGCCCCGGCCCTTCCTGCCCGGCGGCTCCGGCTTCCCGCGGCCGCAGCGCCCCGGCGGCTCCCCTCGGGCAGGGAACGGGCTCGCAGGAAAGGCCACGAGTTCCTCTCCCGCTCAGAGGAGGGAGCGGGTGCGGGGAGAGCCGCGATGGGCCGTGCCCGCAGCCCCGGCTCCGCGGGTCCGTGCGCTGGGAGCGCTCCGTCTGGAGCAGGGAGAGCCCTTCCTTCGCCTGTGCCCTGGGGAGAGGATCGCAGTCCTCGTGGAGCAGGAGCCGCGTGGGTCCTCAAAAAGACTTCCCTGAGTGATGTTAAAAGTGTGGCTAATTGCAGAGATACACTGGTTGGTTGCGAGCTTGTAATCGAAACTAGTTTGAATCCCATGAAAATAGAAACCTTTAATTTCGTTTAACCTACTTCACGGCTTCAGCAACTGAAACTTTTAATATTTTGATAACTCTTTCGATAATAATTAAGAAGTGGGGCATGTAGGAGTTTTACTATCTGTGACATCCATCTGTACCTCAGCAGGCTGGAATTTCTTGATCCCCAACTTCCCCAATTTGTGTATCATGTCTGTGCTTCTTAACTGAGATACCATTATTTCAGCAAAAAAATTGCATACTGGGTATAGGGTAGATTTCTAGGATCTTCATTCTTCAGCTTCTCTACCCTGTTTTTACACCCTCCACTCATATACATGGCTTAAAATTCGGCCATTTCCCCATCAAAAACCTCCCATAGATGGATAGGAAAGATTAACTTAACGGGTTATGGTTTTATGGGGTTTTTTTTCCTCCTTTCTGTTGCAGAGCTATAAAGCAATCACAAATCTAGATCTCTAACTTCTTACTGCAAGTACTTGGTCTTTATTGCTGAACTGTAGGTATAGCAAAGCTTTACTAGACACAATTTTAGCAATAAAAGCACATTGGGGCAACAGCCATTAAATGTGGCTGTAGGTTTTGGGCATGATAAATGTTTTTCTTGCATTTTGAAAATAATCCAGCCTGTCCGCAATTTAGTCATCTATGGTAGCTGATACTTGTCGATAAAATGTAACATTGATGCAAAACTGTAACCATCCATACAAGTTTTGAGCTCCTGAAAGGCCAAACTGAATCTCCTCCTGGGTGCTACAAAGTGAAGAGTTCTCTGTCGTCCTGTTTCTGAGTTTTGGCTCTTGGAGGAACTCCCAGTTCCTCACAAGCGTTATGCTTCCGGTGCTTGGAAGGGATATGCAACAAAATGAAGTGGTTTTACGGCCAGTTAGAAGGTTCCAGTGAGTGCCTGAGAAAGGTCCTGGATGTCGTTGAAGACATAGCTGAATAGTTGCAATGACTGCAGGCTCGGTTGGCTTTTCCAGCCAGAAACTGTATGTGTGGCTTGTGTGTGCGTTTGTTTTTTTGTCACAAAGCATTCAGCGTTTGAGGATGTTCAGTGTAGTTTGCCTGTCTGCGGGAAGCAGAGCTGCTGAGTAGCAAGTTAAAAATTCAGAAAATAAGCCAATATCACCTAAAATTGTGCTTGGTTAATTTGATGCATTGTGTGTAGGTGGAGGACTTGCATTATGTAAACATTTGGTCTTTGGGCATGGTTACTACCGTCGTGCACATCCAGAGTGTTTCTCCCAGTTGCCAATTCCAAGCCTTGCAGTAATAAGTATTCCAGCCCTGCTTTGTTTAGCAAGCTACAAACTTGTAACAAGTCCTGTCTCTGTGAATAAATTAGGTATTCCTTTTTTTTTAAATTTTTTTTTTTTTTTTATTTCTGAGTGTCTAATTCAGAGTTTATAGTGATGCCCTTTTAATAGAACTGTTCTTCCTTGAGCTTTCTCCAACTTTCTCCCAAGAGTGGTGATCCCAGGAATGTACCCTGTCACTTTCCTCCCTTGGGTGTGATTCCAAAGGCTGTGCTTTTAGCAGATGTTACTAAGCTGCCGTTTGCTGTTGGCCTGTGTGTGTGCACATCACGTCACACCTTTCCGTGTCGTTGTTCAGCGTGATGTTTGTAAATTTATAGAGCTCCTTGTGCAACAGGCGTAATTGATAGATCCGAAGAAGACGTCCATTAGCATAAATAGGAGTTAAGATTGGAGCTCTTGGCACCTACACGATCAGTATCGACTGTCCTGCTGAGTAAATAGCTCTGAGGAGGAGGAGGAGGGAGGCTTCCAGCATCCTGTTTGGAAGACAGGTAGGCAATCTCTTGTACGACTTTAAGTGTGTGCTTAAGTCACTTTTAAAGATAATTGTGGAGATGGGCTTTTCTTTTTTGGTGGTGGTTTGTTCTAAATGTATTGGAAAAAAGGAAAGGTAAACTAGTGTGGTTTTTTTCTTTAGGAGGTGATTAGGTTTCACATACAACTTGGTAGAGCCGTTGTCAGATAAATGAGTAATTCTTAAGTTTCAAAAGAATTATTGTGAATTTCTGCAGGAACGTAATAGAAGAGAAAATAACATTTTTGACTGTAAAAGAGTGGGAAAGTATGGAAGGAGTCTGGAAATGTTGATTCCAGGGACCTTGAATTCATTGTGTAATGTCTATTGTAAAATGTGATTCAAGCCCTTGAACTCTAATCTATTATTTAAAACAAAAGAGGGATAAGAGTTAGGCATTTTGTTCTTGATTAAGTATTCGAATTGTAATTGCTTTGTGAATAATAAGTTTGAACAGAACATAATTGCAGGTGCGGTTTTTGGGTAGTTATCCTTGTCTTGTCTGATCAATATAAGGAAGGTGAATCTGGGTTTTAATTACCAAGATTTATCTCTTATCACTGAAACTTGTCAAACTGATGAACACTTGAATGTTTTTTGTTCCTCCACCCCCTTCCATTTACTTGATTTTTGGCTTTCCCCTCCCAGCAAAATGACCGTATCACAGTGACAACTGGAACAATAATCCTGCTGCTGCTAAAGCTTTTCTTAGTAATAACCAGGGCTGGATATCTGCATGCTCCTGTGAAGGCTGAAGTGATGCCTTTGGCCTGTATTCTGAAGGCAGTGAGTGAGGATTGAGTGATGGAGAGTCAGCTGTGAGTGCTGCTCTGCTCATTATGTTGTAGGTACATCCTGCAGACAGGTTCTGTTCTCCTTTCAGGGTTAACTCAGGAGCAATGATTTATGCAAAGTAAGAGCCATGATTTATGCAACTACCCTGATAAACAGCAAGGCTTTATCTTGTAATCCTTTCATAACCAAAAGTGCAAGTGAGATTTCTAATGCAGATTTCCAATTAAATTAGATAAAATTATCTGGAACTTCTGTTCAGAAAATCTTGAATCTGCCTGCCTCTTGGTTTTCTAGAACTTGTTTGAAATCTCTCTGCATGTGTCTTAAACATGTTTTCATATGAATTGAAGATGTACTGTAGTAAATGTTCTTATGTGGGGTATGTTTTCCTAGGAGAGCTTAATGTGCGACCTGATCTGTGCCTTCTGTGCAAGTCGAAGTTTAACTGTACAAAAGACTTTTTTTTCTTTCAGTGTTCACTTGATGGCTAAGCTCAAACGGTAAACAATTCAGGAAAAAATCAACCTATAACCTAACTGTAATAGGATAGTAAAAACCTTTTACGTTGTTTTAATTCACTTTTGGAGAGACTGAATGTAAAAGAAACATAGTTACAGCAAAGCAAAGGACTTCTCTAGTATGTACGTTGCGAACAGATTACTTACTAAGAAGTAATTATAAAGTCATCTGGTACCGAATCCCTCTGAGATGAAGCATAAGTAAATGGAAATTTGTAATATCAGAATTTTGGCTGTAGGAAGGTGTGTGAACACATGCTTAAGAAATATCTGTGTAACCACATGCACTGAATACCTTTGATGATGGAGTTCTGCTGAGATAACTCAACAGCGGCCCATGTTGAAATCAGGTTCTGCTCCATAAAACCAAAGGATTAAAAGAGGTTAAATACTGCCATGATTGTGAGCACAGCCCTCAGTTCAGAGTATCTTATTTCACAAGGGTGTCTTCAGTGAAGTAGTTGATGAGTTGGGCTGAATGGTGCAAATACATTATTGGGTGACCATGGGTTGGTTGGTCCCAATTCACCATCTTCCCAAAGCAATTGAGTGAATACTCTACTTGGGTTTTTTATTGTCATCTAGAAAAAAATCAGCAGAACTACTTCCAGGTCTGGTATCAATATAGATCTTGATACTAATGTGCTGTAGTGCTGTTAAATAGATCATGTGCAGTATTAGCTAAATCTCACCTAAATCAATTTAATTATGCTCCTTCCCTTCAATGCATCTGCTGCCAGAGGTAGTAATATGTCCAGGAGGAATGTAGCTTGAGGAGCGCACACTCCTAGGACAAACTTTCAGTATCTAGCATATTTCTGTGGTTAAGCATAGTGAGGAGGCTTGTTTTTGAAAAGCAAGTCTACTTTATTTTTGTTCATAGGACCATACACTCAGCTGTGTAAACTTTGCCCTAATTATATTGGTTACTCTAACTGGTATTGTGTTTCATTAGATAAATGATTTAAAGTGGACAAATCTCTTCATTGGTATTAGGGAAGTCTCTATAGTCTTCAGTGCTGAAGATGTTCAATTAGTTTGAAATGGCCTTGTTATTTTTGAGAAATTCTCTTAATACACTGAGTGTCAGCCACAAGTTTGCCATATTCTGTGTAGAGCTTTGGGTCTTCTGGTGGCATTAATACTGCAATTGTGACTTGGGCCTGGTCTTTCAGATTGATATTGTTGTATTTCATAATAAAGAACCATATTACCCTGAATCCACCCCCATTATTGCATGGAAAGTGTGTAGTGAGACATTTGAGGTCTGGCATTACCAGGCCCAAGCCAAAGGCTGGCCACTTGATGTTAAATTAGTAGGCCCATTTCCATAGTTCTTCAAAACTTAATTGTTCAAATCAGCTTCCAAGCCTGGCCATGTGTTTTCCAGCTCCTGGAGGTGTGGAGGTTGGCTTACAGCAGGTAAAGAAAATGACCTTGCAGGGAGTAGATAAGAGTGCTGGTGAAATCTAAAACATGGATAAGCCTGTCTTTCTGCTAGCTGAGGGAAGAATCCCAAGTCTTCCACATGACTGTGAAGTTTGGAATAGGTGTGCTTTGAGGTTAACTTGCACCCAAAGCAGTTTACAGTCTCTACTCATCTTTTACAGCAATATCTTTCACAGGTAAGTTTCCCAATGGATATAACCTTGGAGCACAAACAGACTGTACCCTTTGGAGATATGTTGGGTAGGTATTGGCCACATAGGCTAGGTTGTTGGCCCTTGTGCTGCTTGAAAATGTGGACATTCTGCTGATAGCATTCATTGATTTGCTTTTGTGGAAACAAGGCACAGATGAAATGAGACATGATGATATGATATGACATGACCCAGACTTGTCTTTCTGGCAGTAACCTTGTTTAGATGAGTTAAATATTACTTCCTTTGTTGCCTCCGTCTCTGCAATCAGTTCCCAAAGATCTTTTTTTCTTTTTGGCTTGCTGTGGTGTTGTTGCAGTGTGGCAATTGGAGCTCTCTATGAGTGACTTCTGTAATGATTTTTGTCTGGTGTGGATGCTATGGTGTGTGTGTGTGGTGTTTAAAATTACTTGGTGCACTCTGATGTCTGGATGAATTTCATTTTCTGAATATACATAAACAAAATACCACCTTACTTCTGCTTTTTACTCCTGATAGTGCTGCGTTCAAGCTGTCAGAGGGAAGATGGAAATTAGTTCATTGGGCTGTTTTTTTGCAGAACTTTGTGGTTTGTTGCTGACGTTTGAGAGGTTGGGAAATGCACATTTTCTATTTCCTGTGAGCGATAATCTTGATAGGATTGAATTTGGAGGGAGCATGCTGTTGACCTAATGTTTGCTAGTGATAAACTAGAAGACAGACCATTTAATCTCTAACAAGGACACACATGCACACTCTCTAGCTGCTGGATTTAGCATTTAAACATTCAGTGGAACTGCAGCAGGCTTTCCTGGCACTTGGAAAGCACATCTTTAAGCATCTTGATCTGTGTTTGGACAAATCTGGGAAGTGATCATTTTCCTGTTAAAGACAGAATTGTCCTTGTTGTGAGAGTCAGAGCCCTCTGAAGCTGTGAGTTAAATATTGCTGCAGCAGCTCTGGAGGCAAACAGAGCTGCTGTTGTTTGTTCCATAATAGCACTTGCTCAGCCTTGGACACGAGAATTTTTTACAAGATGGGGAATGTTGGCTAGGATCCTGGAGTGTTGGTTTGATGTTGATTTTTCTTTTTTTTTCCTGAAGTATTTATGAACTCTTGATTTATCAGAGGACCCTTCACATAAGTATATCTTCAAAGTGTCACTGTGGGCTTAGCCCTGAACCTGCAAATTCAGAAGGATCCCTGCAGCAGCTGCTCTGTAGCAGCTTCACTTAAGACTCCTCTACCAAAGGCTGTTTATATCTATGGGTAGTGTGGGAATTTTGGTAATTTCTGTTCTAGAGCAAGAATTCTTTACAGAACATTTATTAGTCCTTTCAGTTGTCAGATTTCTTTCTTCCAGATTGTTATTGCTTATTAGCTCAAAAAAGTATCTGTGATGCAGGGATTTAGATATTCCACAGTGTGCATTAGACTATTTTGTGTTTGGTACGAGTTGCATGTGTTTGAAGAGGTAGCTGTGAACAAATCATTGGATAACTGGTGACAATATGTATTGCTGCTTAACAGCTATAGTTCAGCTCTTGTAAACATGCAAGATGTACTCTAAAACAGATAAAATGACTGCTGACACTTAACAACCTTAAAATATTAAATTCGATTTTGTTGTGTTGTTTTGCAAGATAGGTATGTTTTTCTGCACCTACTCCAGCTTTTTACATGTTAGAGGCCAAACTAAATTTCTGATAGGAACTACGTGTATTTCTTGACAGTTTTATTTTACAACAGTTATGAAATAGTTCTTCCATCCCTAACAGTTCGGTGATTCTGTGATCCTTCATTAATTTGCTGCCATGAAGAACTTTGAAAGGTAAAACAGGCAGTGTGTTATACCTGTAAGCTAAGACCCTTCTGAGTTTGAAATGAGGAGTTGCCAGCAGTGCTATGCTAACTGGCATGTGGAAATGCATTCTCGGAGAAGGCAGGGAAAGGTAGGTGGAGAACATTCTTTCCTTTCCCTGTGGCTGAGATAACCTTGCTTTCTAACAGAGCAAACCATAGGCTGCTGATTTCAGACTTTGATTGTTCACACCTAGATTCCATCTATGGTTTTTACCCTTTAAATCCAATTTGGTGCTTCTTGGCAGTTCCCTCACAATCCCTGTGTTTATTGCTCTAACATTGACAGCAACGTGTATTTCTGAAAAAGGTCACCAGTTTTGCTTTCTAGCTGGAATCTTCTATAGGAGTGGAAACAGAAGACAAACTCAGTGTGGAAAGTGGCTATGAATAAAGTCTACCAAAGTCTGGATGTCAGAGAGCAGAGTAAAGGAAAATGGGTTTGAGCATTTCTTAAAAGAAATTTCTCAATCCTTAAAAAGATAAAATATTAGCCTGCAAACATATAAGTGTTGCTGCCTCCCAAGTGTGAATGTATTTATGCATGTTCTTGATGTTTTCATTGAACCCATTTCATCATTGTGCTTCATCATAATGATGAAATTATGATGGATGTCAGTGTTTTATAGGTCTGGTATTCTGATATCAGCCTCTTTCACAAAGGAGTATGACCAGAAATAACTGAGGCAGGAAACTTTGATCTATTTTGTTCCAGTTTTCTTTACATCACATGAGCCTAAATATTGTTAGATTTTGCAGTTACTTAAAAAGCTGGACTGCAGCAACACAGATATTTCCAGTGGCAGTGTAACTTTTCATTGCTTTAACTTTCAGAAACAGATGTTGGAGCACAGCCATGTCCTGGGTGTTGTACAAGGTTCCTGTGTGGACATAGTCAAAGACAATGCCCTTGTGAGCAGGTTTGCAGGCTGAGATTGTGGCATTATATCAGATGTACAATTAAGCCTTTCTTTGAGGAAGGACAAGTGAATGGATGGTATTAGATACTGTCATAGAGTATGGAGGTGTAAAAAATAGCGACTATGGCCACTTAGGTAAATTAGAAAGAAGATTATGTAGGAGCCATAACAAAACTACCTCTTGGTGACAAAATTGCTGCTGTAATGTCTGTATGAGTTTTTTTCCTCCCTCTCTGAGGGAACTGAAATCCTGTCCTGTAGGTGGGAGGGATCATGCAGATTTTCAGGAGGAAATGGAATTGAATGGTGTATGCAAAGACCAGGAAAACAACAGTTATGGGAAACACATACCTGAAGAGCATTAACTGTGGCTTTGAGTCATGGTAAAGACAATAGGCCTATATCTCACATTGAAGAGGGAAAAAATGACTCATAAACATGTTGTGTCTTGCTCTCCATGCTTTATGGCAAAAGGTGTGCTTTCAGATTTGCTTTAGAGTCTCTTAACTGTGTGGCAAAAGTAGTTTAATGCAAATAGCTTTTCCCCTTCACCTTCAAAGAAACAATTCTGGATGATGTACTGTGGCTAGTGGAAATAGTAGTGCTTGTTCTGCTCTAAACTTGCTACTGTATCCCATTAGTTGTTAGATGCTTCAAATAAACATTTGGAGTATCTAACATAGGACTTGGTACCCAGACTTGTGACAGTAGCACTTGTGCATGTAGTAACTCATTTCTAGCCAGTAATTGTTTGTAATTCCAGTCATTTGGAAAGTGTTCAGGGACTGTTGTGATAGGAGCACATGAAAAGCAGAGCACAATTGCTGTGATATGGTGGTATCTGACAAATAGGTCTTCCAAAAATATCTGCCAATTTTTCAGGCAAAAAGTACAGGTTAGCTGTTCACTCCTAGCATACATTTGTGTATTCCCGATAAGTCCCTGCTTGCAGTATCTTGCTGTCTTGAAAGAACTGAGTGTATTTAGAAGTTGCACCTTTATTCTTGGTGGCAGGTGAAGAAAGGTTCTCACCCTGTTTAGGTATTCAGTGTTGTAATCCTTATTTGCCTAAGAGATGCTCCATCTGTGTTTAAAGATACTCAATTTTGGTTTTTTTTTTTTTTTTCTTTTTTTTTTTTCCAGTATCATGGTTTTATGGAATCTATCCCTGAGATGAGCTCAGTTACTCAGAGGATGGTGCTAATAACACCAGGGTTGTGGGATCAATCCCTTTATGGGCCATTCACTTGAGAGCTGGATGATCCTCGGGGTCCCTTCCAACTCAGAACATTCTGTGACTCTCTCCATCCCTTTTGGGAGTGTTTTGATCGTAACAGTTTGTGTGTGGAACTGCTGTAGAGGGCTATAATTAGACAATCACTACATCAGCTCAGGATTTTTATAAGTCTCATTAGAAAGATTGGTAAAATGTGGTGGAAGTGTATCCATAATGGTACATTCTTAGTGAAAGTAAGCTGGCTAAGGGTTCAGTAAGGATGTTGGCATATGTGACTTAGAAGAATGGCAACTCTGGATGATGCACTGTGCTTGAGTGCTAGGGATCCTAAAGGTCACATTCTCACATTATTGAGACATGCCAGTATATTTGTCCTTAAAAAGTGTTTCAGTTTCTGTTGTCAACAATGACATAATTTTCAATTGGTTGATTAATGGAGGGGAAAGAATCATGATTCTTATGGTTAACTTACTAACTGAAGCAAGACCTAAAATACTTTTGATCTTCGTGCTGAATTTGACTAATAATGTCTTACCCTTCATTTTATTAAAAGGTGTATTTGTGACAAACTCAAATCTTAGTTTGTTGACAATTCTAAAGACTTTGTTGTTTGGTTTTTTTTTCCTCCCCAATGACTTAATGGATGAAGAAGCTGGGAAATGCCATGGATCCATACAGGTTTTTTGTAATCAACATAAAACTGTCAGATCCCATACCAAGCAACTAAGCCAACCTTCTCTTAGGTTTAGTGTAATTGGTAGAAAGGCTCAGTTTAACAGGGGACTCTGCTGGCAGTCAGAATTCCAGGGCCAGCAATTGGGATGCTTGGCTCACTGTCTTCTGTCAATGGATCTGAGGTATCTACTTGTGATTATATTTTAATGATACGACCTTTAGTTTACATGGAACAGGCACTTGGAGTGGTAAAGGACCATGCACACAGAGGTAAAAATAGACTAAAGTTGAGCTATTTTCCTGGCTGAGTGGGTGTCTCATTCCTTAAAACACTGTTAACAGGGGCAGTTTTACAAGAAGATCTGGAATGACTGTAGTGACCCTGTGGGAGTCTTTTAGAATGTTGTGAAAAAAGACATCTTCAAGTACTGGTTATAGGTAAAAAAAATCTGTTAAACATTTCTTTCAGGTATGAGACATAAACAGCACAGATATAACCATTCAGTCTTCTGCAAATCTCAACTCCTGTAAGTTCTTTAACAGATTTTTGTTTTTTACTTTTGTAAAGGTCACAATGGTTTCCATTCCTGAATATTATGAAGGAAAGAATATCCTCCTGACAGGAGCTACGGGCTTCATGGGAAAAGTGCTTTTGGAAAAGCTGCTCAGATCCTGTCCTAAAGTGAAAGCAGTGTACGTTCTGGTGAGAAACAAAGCAGGACAGACACCTGAAACACGAATAGAAGAAATTACCAGCTGTAAGGTATGTGTCATATGCTCACAAAGGTCATCTTTGTTCTGCATTATAATATTCCGATTTAATTTTAAGAACAGCTTCAGTTTGTCTAAAGCAAACTATTATTGTTAAATGGTTTTGTTTTGTTCTAATAGAAAGATAAAATCCAAGACCTGGCAGTGCTTCTGTTCAAGTGGTTAGTCTCTAGCAAAGCCAGTAGTTGAAAATTATCCTGTATTTAATTCAGGAGGGAATGTTCAGCTGTGATGCAGAAATGAGAAGTAAAAACCTATGTTAGAGCTTGTTGAGAGAATATAAAATCAAGTACAAGAGGCAGTGGACTGGGAGTTGTAAGATGGATTGAGACTCTTTAAGATCTTGAGAAAGTCACTTTTTCTCCTTGTGCCTTCTTTTTTTTTTCTGGAATGTCCTATCCCAATGTAACAATGTCAAAACTGTAGCTCATTGCTCAAAAGCATCTGCCTGCAGTCCTGTGTGATGTCATAGAACACAACAATAGAGTTACAGTTGGGTTCTGTCTTGACATTCAGTTCCACATTATCTCTGCATAAACCCCTTTGTCACTGCCCTGAAGCAAGGAAAAGATCTCCAGACTAAACTCGGAGATGAAAAAGCAAAAATTTCTCAATCTGCTTTTTGTATACAGTATTACACAAACAAAAGTGGGGAGTATTTGAGTAGGGAGAGAAGTAGCACTAGTGTGGTCTTAGTTAAACTTCATTAAGATATAAGGCTCATATGGCTTTTAGGAAACCTATTGTAAAAAGCTTTTAAATTTGAATCAGTGTGCTTGTAGTCTACACCAGCTTCTGTTGACATAAAAATCGGATGTGATTTGAGTCTGGGTGAGCACTCATTGCTGGAGAAGGTTCACAGCAGAAGTCCTGATAAGGAGAGTTACTACTTGAGGCAGGAACATACAGGGATGGAGTTGCTCATCTATGCAGAGATGTAGAATAGGGCCAGATGGAGATTTGGTTTTAAGGGTTAGGATGAATATTGAAATAATGTTAAGTGCAAATTGAAGTCTTCTTACCTTCCATACAAAGCATTCAATACTGCTTTCACTGTGTGGGATAGTTCTTCATCACAGAGTATGTTCATGAAGTCTGTTACATGTTCTTATGGTATTGCTAATGCACTTCTCTAACTTCCTGATGAGAAACAAGGAGGTATAGACAAAGAATGTGGGATTTTTCTGCACTGAAGTGAAATGTTTGTCTTATCTTCACGGAGTCCTCTTATTTTTGGCAGCTCTTTGACAGGTTGAGAGAAGAGCAACCAGACTTCAAAGCAAAAATAATAGTAGTTATGAGTGAACTTACACAGCCTGAACTGGATCTTAGTGAACCAATCAAGGAAAAACTTATAGAATGCATTAATATTATCTTTCATTGTGCTGCTACCGTCAGATTCAATGAAACACTAAGGTGAGTCTAAAATTCTGTTTACCCTGGTCTGGTAAACTAGTGTGGTGTTCAAAGGGAGGGGTGAATCAGGTGTCTGCACCATTCTGCAAATGTGGGTAGAAAGGATGTGAATAAGCTGTAGCTAGATGTACTGTGCTCCCTCGTAAAATTAGAATTTTTCTCCTGGTGTATAAAGGGCAGCACAAATCATTGAGAGATGTTCTAGAGCAGGACTGTGGTACATGGTTTTAAGCAGAAAGTTAGGGCAGTGTCCATACTGCTTTTTTGGGGCAGGGTGGAGAATTCAGGGAGATTTTATATTCCTAGCACTGAGGCATTTAGGAGTGAATTTCTTTTTGCTTGCTTTTGTCTTGCTTCCTACTAATGACATTTGTGTTTAATCAATAGAGATGCAGTGCAGTTAAATGTGATTGCCACACAACAGCTCATCTCCTTGGCACAGCGAATGAAGAATCTGGAGGTTTTCATGCACGTTTCCACTGCCTATGCATACTGCAATCGGAAGCAGATTGAGGAAGTCGTGTACCCACCTCCTGTGGATCCCAGGAAACTGATAGATTCTCTTGAGTATGTGTTATGCTTCATGAATCTGCTTGGGGAATCTGTATCTATTTGATTCCTAGTACTGAAGTACCAAAAAAAGGTTCAGAGCCTTAAAGATGAAGAGTTACCTTGCCTCATCCTGGAGGATGGGCAGCAGGACTGACACTCCCCTTTTCTGTAAAGGAGATGGGTTCAGGTTTAGGGTTCCTTTAAGCTGAGCTGGGTGTGGAGGGGTACTGATGGATAGGGATGCTGGCACCTACTCCTCTGTGCTGAGTCCCAGTCTTTCCTGATTCAGCTCATCATAGAGTTGAGATACTCATAACTTGTGCTGGTACCAGCATTGTGAAGGAAAGGATAAAACTAAGAGAGGCCCCTTGAACAGCTACCTCCACTACATCCACCTAAATGCCATTGCAAGAGCAGTCTGAGATACTGAGATAATATTACTTAATTGTGGGAGTTGTTCTGTTAGGTATCCTGAGAGCCCAGACATTAAAAATCTGTTCCTTGTATCTTTTAAGGCTTGAATTGGTCATTATAGATGGGGGAAAATGGCTCATTTGGTAGTTTATTTTCTGTATATATTGACTGTCCTGAGGTCTTAGCTGTCAAACTCTGAAACAGGTGACAATGTAGGATAAATGTAATGTAATAGATAATAATGTCAACTCTAAATCAGTCTCTTCCTCCTTACCTGTCATACAAAATAAAATCCCTTGGAAGAGAATGAAACTGAAAAAACTAATTTAAAACTAATATACCTACTTTAACTTCTTATTATAGGTGCAAGAATGCTAACACTAAAACCAAATGAGCTACCACCTAAAATGCACATTGAGTCAGCCCTCTTTTATAATGTTGACATTAAAAACGTTTAACAAATAAGAGATTGCAAAACAGTCGTATTTTTGACTATCTGACTTGTGAAGAGACAAATGTAACTTAAATTGTTTGGTATGGGTGGGGACAGCTGTGTGTACTTTGGAACTCCTGAGGGAAGGCTTTTGTAAAGTTATGAAAGAGTGAAGGAGCCTTTACTACCCCTCTTTCCACCCTGTTCATATCATGAAGGGAGTCTGATGTGTGTCCTCTTTGTAATAGAGCACTGGTGAAAAACAATAAATTCCATTTCTGTGACTACAAGACTGAGGCAAATAAAATTCAAGTCCAGTTTGGCAGTGAGGAGCACCAAAATAACAATAGTTGCAGAGGAGGCACATCTTTCTTGCTTGTGTGCTATGACTGAAGCTTGTTACCTTTTTGATAGGAACTGAGAAGCAAGATGGAATTGCAAGATTTAACTAATTTACAGGGAGCAACACTGTGACCAGCTTGCTTCGGGGGTGGTGTGTGAGGGCTTGCTGCCACAAAGCAAAAAGTAAATGCCAGTGTGCTGCTTTTGATGGACACTGAACATGCAATCCTCTGTTTTACTGAGAAACTTGTTTTCATTTAGGTGTGTGTCCCTTTTTCTCTAAAGGAGAAAAAAATAATCATGGTAACTTTAGCAATTCACACCCCAGCTCCCCAGTGAAGCAGTAATTTACACTTGCTCCTTGTTTTGTTTCTTTAGGTGGATGGATGATGACCTAGTGAATGATATTACTCCTAAACTGTTAGGCAAAAGACCTAATACCTACACGTACACAAAAGCCTTAGCTGAATCTGTGGTGCAGCAAGAAGGTGCAAAGTTAAACATTGCCATTGTAAGGCCGTCCATCATTGGTGCCAGCTGGAAGGAGCCTTTTCCTGTAAGTCATCTGACCTCTTGTAAACTGTAGTACCACACTGAGAGCGGCTTTATCCAGTGACCTTGGAGAGGAAAATCTCTTGGACTGTGAGGTTGTGTCTTGGTTACTTCTGGATAACAACTGATACAGTATAGAGTGTCTAAATACTGTCATTAAAGCTGAGCAAGAATGCATTTTGGTTGAAAAATGAAAAAAAAAATGGAGTTGCTAGTCTGAAAATCCTTGTAAACTTGAATACTTTGAACATAAACATATTTTTATGGACAATTGCAGTTCATTCACTAAGCAATAAATAAGCATCTCATACTGAAGGACCATGTGTGGTCTCTTGTGTGAGTCATAGGAATTTGTTACATCTCCAGATTTTGCTGTGGAAGAAGTTTAAATTTTAGAGGCATGAAATTAAATGTCTTTCTGCTCTTTTAGTCTCCTTTTCCTCCACTCCTTACATTTGTAGAAACTGCTCAAATTTTCACTTGAAGCTGCTGACTTCAGTATAGTCTTAACTGAATCCTTTCCTTCCCCCCATTCCTAATAGGGCTGGATTGATAACTTCAATGGACCTAGTGGTATCTTCATTGCTGTAAGTAATAAATGTACTTAAACTTTCCCCCCTCCTTTTGGAAGGCATCAAAGCATATGTTTTACTGCTGCATCTTGTGTCTCTCTTTGTTGTTGTTTTGTTTTTCAAGGCAGGAAAAGGAATTCTTCGAACAATGAGAGCTTCCAACAATGCATTAGCAGATCTTGTTCCAGTAGATGTTGTTGTCAATGCGACACTCGCTGCAGCCTGGTATTCTGGAATTAATAGGTATAACAGACAAAAGAGACTACGGACCATTTTGAAATTATATTGTGTATTTAGTAAATCAGTCTTGTATTGAAATTCTGATCTGTGTCCTGCTCTTTGGTCATGACAAAGGAATGTAAGCTTCTGGCAGCATTAGTGACTCAAAGTGTAACTTGCTTATGCCAAAGAAGACATCACCTACTGTTATTATAAAGCTGTGTCTGAAAATTCTTTCCTGGGTCTTGTGGTCAATAAAATCTGCAGTAGTGTAGGTGATGCCTTGTCTGAAAGAAAAGAAATATGATAATTAAAGGAGAAAAATACTTCAAGATGATAAGTCAGAAAATCTACCATGAAACTGATGCTTTCTGCTTTACATTGGTGGTGGTGTTGAGGGAAAGGATAACTTTGGGCGTCTCTTCTGTTGTCCTTCTTTTTAAAAGGTTGTTTTTCTTCTAACTTGCTCTTTTATCTTCTTTTCCCTCAGACCAAGAAAAGTCATGGTGTATAACTGTACAACAGGTGGCACCAATCCTTTCCACTGGAGTGAAGTTGGTATGCCATGTTTCTTTTTTCTCCTTACCCTTAAAACAAAAAATTAGGTCAAACAAACCAGTTATAATCAGTAGACCACACTGCATTTTTGTTTTTGAAACTGGTATTATAGCCACGCCTCTCAATTTTGAAGTGTAATGAGCTTTTTCATTAACTTCCACTGTTAATTCTCCCTCCCTTCTCCTGCATCATTATAACCATTTCTTTTGGTTCTTGTTGTGATTTTTTTTTTTTTTGTTATCCCATTATAACTTAAACTATGGGAGAACTGATTTTTCTGTTTGCTGCTGCCACGACCTAATCCACAGTGTGGGTAGTGTGTGGAAAGAAGTGTTCCTGAGAGGAATAGAAGGGATGTTTGGTGCAATGCCAACTCCAATAAATACATATAAATAAGCAGCCCACAATTAAATGTTTTGCACATCTGCATAATTGAAAGGTATGGTGATAGTTTTGCCCTTGTGGAGTTCTTTGTGTTTGACTTAAGTTGATTGTTGGTTGAGGTGGCTTTTTTGTCAGGTTGTTGCATGACACTTCAGCAATTCATGTACAGGGAAGAGTAGCCTTTAAGGATATATGGCTACATATTTTCAACTCTTGAGATATCCTGACTAGGATGTAACCCACATGCCAAAGGCTTTGCAATAGTTTTTGTTATAAATAGCAATACAAGCTGTTTGGCATAGTAAAAATTGTGTATTAGTTTTCATTTTTTCAGAAACTGAATCCTTAACTCAGTTTATTTTTTTCCCTTCGGTTAACCTCAGTAGTTAAATCTATTTTATTTGATTTTGGCCATTTTGTATGTATCTGTAGATACAAACATTATTACTTCAACCAAACTTGGAAAATTGCTGACTTCACTTATACCCAGTTCGAATCAGAGTATTTAAATGCTGTCTATAAACAACAGCATAAAGTTATAAGCACAAATTAAAGGTAGAGATGAATTTCCACATAACTCTTAAAGACGCTGACCCTGCATATCTGTCATATACTGAATTTACAGGTGTCATCAAGAATTTCACGTGGAGTCCCACCCTAGTTGCTTCTTTTCTTAATGTTTAAATTTGGATAAGTTGCTTTAAAATGTCATTTAAAGTCACTTGAGATGATTGCAGAGTCCTCAGTCTGTTTTTAAATTCTTCACATAAGTGATCAGAATAACCCTCTTCATGAAATATAGATGACAATTTAAATAGATTTGCATGCTTTATAAACTGAAATTGCTGTCAGTGTTTGAAACCACCAACTTCTAAGGTACGAAAGAGGAACAGAGAGAAGCTACAATAAAACGTGATACTGAAGATGAAGGCATAAACCACCTCTTGATTGTAGTAAGAACCAGTTCAACAGTATTTTAAGTTAAAAGCTTGTGACTGTTTTAGTTTCTGTGCATTGTAGAAGAGCTAGGGTGGTTGTTTAAATAGCACACTGATGTTGGTATTGTAATGTACTTTGAAAAACCATTACATTTTACATGGTGATTATCGAAGCTGTTATGCAACTTTTCTTTCTCAGAATACCATGTAATTTCCACTTTCAAGAGGAATCCTCTCGAACAGGCCTTCAGACGGCCCAATGTAAATCTAACTTCCAATCACCTTTTATATCATTACTGGATTGCTGTTAGCCATAAGGCTCCAGCATTTCTGTATGATACCTACCTCAGGATTACTGGAAGAAGCCCAAGGTAATGGTGACTGGCCTTGTCTGTTCCTCTGACTTTTAAACAAAGCTGTGCTTGCACTATGATGTGTATTGATTTTTATTTTATAATTTTATTTCTTTCCCTGGATGTTTTGTGACTAAAACTCAACCTTTTTTTCCTGAGAACAGGTCCTCGACTGCAAAGTGACTTTGAGCTTTCTAGCAAAAATGAGAGTGTTTTTTGTTGGATAGTTTGGGGGTTTGGATAGCCAAGGTAAACAGAATTAAAAGCCGTAGACCAAGTGACGTTTGTTCTTGAATAATAAGTAGTAAAAATATGCTGATCCTTATTTTTTCCTGCAGAATACTACGCTAATGCGGTTTTATCACGAAATCCATTTGAGAATGTGTTAAGGGTACCTGATTTTAAGACAACCTCCAGCCCCATTGTGTATCACTGTCGGGTTGCAGAGAACTTTTTAGTGTCATTTTCCTGGGATGCTTTGCTCAGATTGGCAGGTCGGAAGCCATGGTAAGAAGGACAGGGCTAGAAATGCCTCCATAAGGTGCTGGAGACTCGTGAAGAGGACATGGCCTGGGCACTATCTGGGTTTACTAACTGAGCAATAACAATCCAGTGGCTGCCTTTTGAAGAGTTTAATGAGTGGCTTAACAATGCTGTCCCAGGTACGTCTTTGATCAGAATCCTGATCAGTCATTAAACTCTAGGAAGTGGCTTGTGTTAAGGTTGTTGTTGCTTTTATAAACTGAACATGGAATGGGAGACTGAGTTTTTAATTGCAGGTTATTCCTGTAGATGATACAATTTGACCTGGTATGTTTGTATCATCTCAGCATTCTGTTCAGTTTATAATACTTAGATTAACGTTTGGCTAACTAAAGTGGTGAAAATTACAGGCTAAACTAAATTATGTGGCAGGAATATAAGACATCACTTCAATTTGTTTCAGATTTGCCAAGCCATATGACCTTATCTCATTGCTTATGTTACATTTTCAAAAAGTATTTGCCTCAGACTAAAACTTCCACTGTGGTGACAGTGTATTAACACCAGTGAGTATTCATTTGTCCTGTAGTCTAGGTCTGTCTTAAAAGGAGGGTAGAAACTGTAACACATTTAGCACTGGATCAGTAGAAAGGAGCTGTTTAAGTGGTTTGTAGGAGAAAAAAACTCAACTGCAGGCAGTCAGCTGTGCCTGTGTAATAACCTTCCCACATTAAAAAGTTTTAAGATTTTCGACTCTAAAGAAAGGCATTGTACATAAAACTTCCTAGCTTCTAGGTTCTCTTGCATTTTTCAAGTTATTCTTAATAAAAATTGATAGAAATTCCCTGACAGATACAAAAACTGAATCATTCTCCAAAGTAGTTATACTATAAATGCCAACGTCCTGTCTTCCGAATGGTTGTGAAGGAGTGCTGCCAGAATCTTGTCAGGCTTTGAGAGACAGCTGCTCTGCTGAGCGTTTGACCAGTGGGAGTAAAACAAGGCTGTGAATAATCATGCTGTTTAGAATATTTAGCTTAGTTTTATATTCTAGCACTGGCAATGTTGAGTTGTGTTTTTGCTTTTCCTGGAGTTCTTCCTTGATGTCTAAAGATAGAATTTAGAACTCTCATCACTTCTGGTACAATTGGTGACATTAATACTTTACAGAATAGAAAAGAAATTTTTACTGATAGGAATATTCCGACTTAGCTCACTGTAACAGTGATTGGATGAGTTTTCTATGATGCACAAGATTTTCAGTTGGGAGAAAAACCAGCAGATTAAACTAAACCAAGTTGTTGTTCAGTCACAGCTTTTAAGCTGGCTCCCCTCCCCACTTAGAGAAATGCAGCTTTCATTATGTAGTGCTCCTCTCGCATTTAAAAATGGAGCAGTAAAAGCAGATAACTATAGAGATGCAAGGAACACAAGAATTTTGAGACAGATCTTGACTCTTGCACTTTTTTCTAGTGCTTTGAAAGCTGCTTTAACTGATGGGCTGCAGGGTTGCAGTACTGTTACTGTGGTTGTTCTGTCAGTTAATAGAATTACCAGGTAACATGTACTCAGAAATTTCTAAATACTTGGAAACACTATTGGAGATTCTTAAATTCAGTGGGATGCTGTTCTAAATAAAGAAGGCCTGGCTTAATTAAAAATGGGACCTTTACCACTGATTTAGCAGAAAAACTTGATCTGTATAGTAAAAATGTAGTAAAATCCGCACAAGAAGATTCAAATACTCTGCTAACCTGCCTTCAAATGGGCAGTAGCTTCTCCTCTCTGTATGGAGTCTGAGTACAGTGAAATCTCTATTTTGTATCATGTAGAAAAAGAAGTAATGAAATTACTCTGTGCGTTTAACTGCACTCTTGTCATACCATCAGGATGTACTGCAATTCAATGAAAATTTTTAACAAGTAGAAGAAAAGAAATTAAAAATAGATTAGGTCTATGATTCCTCAGAATGAAGTTATTATGTTAATAATAATTAAAACAAAAAATCTTCCTGTTTTCAAAACACGTATCTGTTATAATCTTTCTGCAATATGAAATCATTCTTTTGCACCTCACTTGCAGAAGCAATGTTTCTGATGAAATGGAAATCTTTTTGCTGTTTTTGCATCTAGTTGAAAGTGCTTGAATTTAACGAATCTCTGATAATATTAACAGGTAAGGAAAGGGAAGGAAGAAATAACCTACAATATTTCTTCCAAATTTGTACAGAAAGAATGTGTACAAGAAAGACTGGCATAGTGAAGATTTTAAATTTTATATTATGTTTAGCATTGCCCAATTACATAAATAGTGGTAATAAACCTTAGCATTGGAGTTTAAAAGTGTTGTTGGTAGCTTGCCGTGTATTCTTAGTTGCATAGCAAAGCTTATTAGTTGTCTAATTATCTTTAATGCAAGGCATAGTTTGCTCATGTAGCTTTGCATAGTGCTTAGCATGACAGAACCGTGTGTTATTTTAAAGCAGTTCGGTAGATTTGAAATGTTAAAGCCTTTAAAAATGCACACCAAGCAGATCTTCCCAGTTGCTTTGAGAAAATAGGATTTGACATGAAATATTTAAAGTTGTTGTTCAGAGATTTCTGCAGCAATTCTTCTGTTACTGCTTCTTAGAAAGCTCAAGGAAAGGTGTGGTTGATGTATGTAGGAGGTGTGAAATTATGTCCATTACATCTGTCATTTTAATTTGAAACTTATTAAAACTGGAAGCACCTTTCATGTACTGTCTTACAAACCAGAAATGAGTTAAGGGCATCATCATGTTAAATAGACCATCCTTTTTTCTTCCAAGTCCTTAAATTGTGTGCTTAAAGGAACCACAGAGCTGCTGGAATGATAAGAATTCAGTAATGTGTCTTATACTTCAAAATTTGCAACCAGGTAAAAGTCTGAACAAAGGCAAATCTAAAAGCTTGTTCTATGTTTTTTAGAGNTTAGCTCACTGTAACAGTGATTGGATGAGTTTTCTATGATGCACAAGATTTTCAGTTGGGAGAAAAACCAGCAGATTAAACTAAACCAAGTTGTTGTTCAGTCACAGCTTTTAAGCTGGCTCCCCTCCCCACTTAGAGAAATGCAGCTTTCATTATGTAGTGCTCCTCTCGCATTTAAAAATGGAGCAGTAAAAGCAGATAATTATAGAGATGCAAGAACACAAGAATTTTGAGACAGATCTTGACTCTTGCACTTTTTTCTAGTGCTTTGAAAGCTGCTTTAACTGATGGGCTGCAGGGTTGCAGTACTGTTACTGTGGTAGTTCTGTCAGTTAATAGAATTACCAGGTAACATGTACTCAGAAATTTCTAAATACTTGGAAACACTATTGGAGATTCTTAAATTCAGTGGGATGCTGTTCTAAATAAAGAAGGCCTGGCTTAATTAAAAATGGGACCTTTACCACTGATTTAGCAGAAAAACTTGATCTGTATAGTAAAAATGTAGTAAAATCCGCACAAGAAGATTCAAATACTCTGCTAACCTGCCTTCAAATGGGCAGTAGCTTCTCCTCTCTGTATAGAGTCTGAGTACAGTGAAATCTCTATTTTGTATCATGTAGAAAAAGAAGTAATGAAATTACTCTGTGCGTTTAATGGCACTCTTGTCATACCATCAGGATGTACTGCAATTCAATGAAAATTTTTAACAAGTAGAAGAAAAGAAATTAAAAATAGATTAGGTCTATGATTCCTCAGAATGAAGTTATTATGTTAATAATAATTAAAACAAAAAATCTTCCTGTTTTCAAAACACGTATCTGTTATAATCTTTCTGCAATATGAAATCATTCTTTTGCACCTCACTTGCAGAAGCAATGTTTCTGATGAAATGGAAATCTTTTTGCTGTTTTTGCATCTAGTTGAAAGTGCTTGAATTTAACGAATCTCTGATAATATTAACAGGTAAGGAAAGGGAAGGAAGAAATAACCTACAATATTTCTTCCAAATTTGTACAGAAAGAATGTGTACAAGAAAGACTGGCATAGTGAAGATTTTAAATTTTATATTATGTTTAGCATTGCCCAATTACATAAATAGTGGTAATAAACCTTAGCATTGGAGTTTAAAAGTGTTGTTGGTAGCTTGCCGTGTATTCTTAGTTGCATAGCAAAGCTTATTAGTTGTCTAATTATCTTTAATGCAAGGCATAGTTTGCTCATGTAGCTTTGCATAGTGCTTAGCATGACAGAACCGTGTGTTATTTTAAAGCAGTTCGGTAGATTTGAAATGTTAAAGCCTTTAAAAATGCACACCAAGCAGATCTTCCCAGTTGCTTTGAGAAAATAGGATTTGACATGAAATATTTAAAGTTGTTGTTCAGAGATTTCTGCAGCAATTCTTCTGTTACTGCTTCTTAGAAAGCTCAAGGAAAGGTGTGGTTGATGTATGTAGGAGGTGTGAAATTATGTCCATTACATCTGTCATTTTAATTTGAAACTTCTTAAAACTGGAAGCACCTTTCATGTACTGTCTTACAAACCAGAAATGAGTTAAGGGCATCATCATGTTAAATAGACCATCCTTTTTTCTTCCAAGTCCTTAAATTGTGTGCTTAAAGGAACCACAGAGCTGCTGGAATGATAAGAATTCAGTAATGTGTCTTATACTTCAAAATTTGCAACCAGGTAAAAGTCTGAACAAAGGCAAATCTAAAAGCTTGTTCTATGTTTTTTAGAGGAGTATTTTTTTTTAAAAAAAAACTATCTGTAATGCTTCTGCAGAGACTTGCAGACTGGCAGCCTGTAGATTCACTGAAGGATCAGTCTGCATTTAGCATCAGGGCTGTTTTTAACCTGCAGACAATAGGTCGGGTGTAAAACTTCTTCAAAATGCAGTTGTAGCCTTGAGTCAGGTTCCTTTCAACTGTCTGGTATAGAAACAAGCCCACTTAACTTGTGGATAACTGAATGAACTTGCTTAAAATTTAATTCCTGTAATGTGGTTCTCAAACCGTTGTAATGTTTTCTCTCGATGGCAGTAAGGACTGCAAAAGTAGAGGCAAAATTGTGCCTGGAATCTGGGTGGAAGTCACCCAGCCTGGCTGCCTGCCACTAATGCTCAGTTCTGGGAGAGGGTCAGCAGCTCTGACTCTTTTCTGCCTTCAGCTGATGAAGAAGGTGTGATGCCATGCTTGATCTTGTACTGACTGGTTAGATATGGTCTTGGTATTTATGACTCGTGTCCAGTGGCTATCTTTGGAGTAAGTAACCTTCAAAACTTCACATTGAGGGATAAAGTTCTGTTGTGCACTTCATGCTTGGTTTTGAGGGATTCGTGTGTGTTCCCCATTTGCAGGAGGAATATGGTGCCACTGAAGTTACAAAGCTACACAAGTGTCACTCATTGCTGACATCTCTCAGTGTCACCACGCTGCTCTTTTCCTCCCATCAAAGAAGTGTAGCTTTATGTTGATTTAGTGCAAACCAGCAAAGTGTCACAGAGAAACTTGGTCATCTTCTGCCAACTCTGTCATTGATTGGGCAGCTGAGATAATGTGGAGAATTGGATTCTTCTGGCTGATAGAGAAAGAAGCTACCCCTACAAAGAAAAACAATTTTCCCCTTGATTGAATCAGTTGGTTCTGTGGTTTAGTCACTAAATCCAATTTGAGTTGGAGGGAGGTAAAAAACCTCTTTTAAGCTTTTTTTTTTTTTTTGTAATCAGCTTAGCTAAGCTCTAGAATCATATCCGTGAGCAGAGACAAAAAGAATCCCAGCAGAGGTTAGTCTTTGCATTAGTTTAAATTTAGTATGATTTATTTTCTTTAGAAAAGAATGAAAACCAATGTCAGTGGCCAGAAACAGGCTAAATGTATACACTTACCTAATCAGATATTCATTTGCATAATTAGTATTTTGCGGGGACACAGGTTTAAAAAAACTGTGGCAGTCAAAGCACTCTAAAATTTAGCTGCTTGTCCAGCTTAGCATAAGGACACAGGCTGGGAAGGTTCAAAAGGGCAAGTCAAGTTAAATAATCTTCAGACTGTCAACGGACAGACCTCTGCAATAAGTCTAAAATGCTCTTTGGCACTGATTCTATCCTGGCATTTTTGCTCTGAGGTATTTTTGGCTTATCTGACCAGCGAGTTCTTTGCTTTCTGTGTTTTGAGTTATTTTCCTAATTTTTCTGCTTATCTAGCATAATTTTTTTAAAGTTCACTTTAACCAGGATACGTTTTGGATGCAGAGTATATTTGTAATTATTTTTGCATCAGAGGAGCTCTGGTTTAACTCAGCCCCCATGGTTGCCACCTTGCCCAACTGGTGAAATTATAAGCAGGTGTTTGAAAGCTTCTAGAGGTCCTTAATAATAAAATCGTTATTGATGTGGTCTAACATTTGGAGACAGTTCTCAATGAGATGTTCCTGTGGGGTTTAAGAAAAATTTTTGTGCTTTAGAGACACTCTACATTTTTCAGTGATCTCTGTGGTTTCTATTGCTCCATTCTGTGAGAAGAAAAAGAGGAAATTTTAATGTTCCCTTAGATACTGAGATGTCAGCTGCTTCTGACAGTGAGGGATGCTAATGCAATGCAAAATACTTGCTTTAGAACAGTTTCTGGGACAATGCTACATCCCTTCCACAAGTATGAATTCATCAAGGCAGCTTTCAGAGAAAAAATCATTTTGTTTTTATTGCTTCTGTGATCTTTACTGGCAAAATTTACCTTCAGAAAATACTTCCTGTTACTACTGGGTTCTGCTTTCTTTGCCTCCCCCCTTATCATTGTGCCTAAAATGATCAGTGTCGTGCTATAAGGATCAGTTTGAAGCCATTTGCCATTTCTGTGAGATGGAAATACCCTGAGCCCCTGAAGCAGGAATTGAATAGCATTAGGCCATGTGGTACTAGTGAGTACTTATTAAAACTGAGTGGCCATCTCTGAGACACTTGAAACAGTTTTCTTGTCATAAGTGGAAGCTTTGCATTTCAGAGGCTGGATTACTCATTTTTTTTTTTTGGTCCACTTCAGATGGTATGATCAAAGAGGAGCTTGCTCAAATTGATCCTTATAACATAATTTCTCTGTATTCCCTGTGATGGTTTTGTAGTTTCTTCCTCTGCATAATAAAGGATGATGGAAGGTATTTCTGCATGTTTTGAAGTAGCACAGAACAGGATCTGCTGTGATCTGTGTTCTTAAATATTTTCCTGCCGCTTGCTGCCGGTAGTTTTAAGCCTTGATCTCTTAGTGACCAAAATGAAAAACTTTGTTCTGTTACAGAGATCTTTTGCACAATGTGCAGGATGATCAGGGCAATTTCCTCCCTTGTTTGAGGGGAGGTCCTGCACAGACATCCTGCACTGTGCGATTTGAGACTCGTGTCAAGTCAGATTGTTGAGTATAGCTAAAAACTCCATTGTGCTGAAGGGAAAAGGATTCCATCTCTGTGTCCCAAACCAAGAGTTACCAACAGAAGACAGCATGTTTTTTCCCCCAATAAAAAAGAAGAAACGGTAACTTGCTATTGCACTGGGAAGTATAATTAGGAAAAGAAGGACTGTCTGATAGTTTCTGGTTCTATACAGAGATTGGACAGGCAAAATTCACTTCAATGCTATGCAGAAATTCCTATTGATGTAATATAATGTGCTTTTGGTACTGAGCAAGGTGGGATTTTTTTTATATTGGGGTAGGGGGTTGGAGGGTAAAAAAATCTTACCGTTTTATTTGTTTGAACTAATCTTTACCCCTGTAACTTGTCCATTCCATGCCTTGGACTGTAGGATGATGAAGACAATAACACGTCTTCATAAGTCCATGATGTTGTTAGAATATTTTACAAACAATTCTTGGATCTGGAGCACTGAAAACATGACTATGCTAATGAACCAGCTAACCCCCGAAGACAAAAAGGCAAGTGGCTTTGTGGTGTGGGTGTGGACTGGGAGGGAAATGGAAATTTGTTAATTCAAGATAGAGTAAGGACGTGAGCTGTAATGTGGAGCTCAGGGCTGCATGAAAAGCTACATCTGCAACGTGATCAGAGATGAGGATGGGCAGGGAGCAGTGAAATAAAGATGACAGTTTGTTGAGGGAAAAGGAAAAGTTGTTTCTTCCCAGGTTTAACTTTACTCCCAGTTTTCTCCACCTCCTCCACTGCCAACAGATGAGGTGCCCCAATCAAATTGAAACTTCCCTTCTGCTGTGACTTTGTTGGTTAATATTCAGCAGAATAAAAATCACCAGTTTCAATTCTAAAAACTCAGATTCCCTTACGCATTTGGAATGGTTCTGTCATTCTTAAAATGACTTTCCTATTGAAGTGTTTTCCAGAATCAGCTCTGTAGTTACATTCCAGAAAAACAGCCAAATTCCTAAATAAGCTGGTTAAAAGTAGGAAATAAAATAGCTTTTGGTGGATGGTATTTTCACCTCTTCCTGCCCTCTTTCCTCCTCATAGTAACTTGAGTTCTGGAAAAATTTGGAAAACAAAGTTCCAGAGCTTTGGACTGTTAGTATTTTTCAAATAGCTGCGTTTTCATTGTTGGGATTTAAATGCTGTTACTATAGAATCTTGAGATGAGGAAATCAATGCATCAATAAAAAACCTGAGTTTTGAGTTCACCATAGTAATTTTCTCTCCTGCAGAAGTCACTCAGATTGTTGTATTTAAAATATAACTGTATAACTATAAGCACACCTAAAAGAACCTTTATCAAATAGTGAACTTGGCACGGAGCAGTGTTCATTTTAGAGCATATTAGAATTATTTAGTTGCTTAAAAATAAACAACATACGAGAAAATAGTTATTTTTAGACTGGAATTCGTTGCAGAGTGTTGAAATGGGAAAACTGAGAGGTGGAGAGTAGAATATTACTTCTGAGGTGGGAAAATAAGGCATGAAGTCATTAAAATTTGGAAGAGATGATATAAGAAGCTGGTGGTTGAATCAGAAATGGGATCTAAATCGACTGTTTTTTGGATTAATGATAGGATAACTTTCTTGTGTCAAAGACAAATGGGGTTTATCTGGAATAAAGACCTCTATTTTCATTTAAATTATATGGAGGTGAATTTTTAGGCAACTAACAGTGAAATCTTTTCTGTTATGCAGACGTTTAATTTTGATGTTCGACAACTACACTGGGCAGAATATATGGAAAATTACTGCATGGGAACAAAGAAATATGTGCTGAATGAAGAAATGTCAGGCCTCCCTGCAGCTAGGAAACACTTGAATAAGTAAGTATAATTGTAAATTTGTTATTTTAAGTATAATTTTATATTTTCTCTGCCTTGTAGCATTTGTCCAGTTTGGTTTTTTGTTTGTCTTGAAGTTTCCATCTCTACATGTGAGAAGATTGCTCAAAGTCACAGTTGCTCTAAAAGGTCACTTAGTTTATTTTACTCTTTAAATATAGTTTCCAGAGAAGGAAGGAGTTGAAAACTGTAGGGAAGAGGCTGGGTTCCTTGGCTAGAAATGTCTGGAAAATCTGATGAGTTTTGATGATGGGGTGAGGGTTATTTTGGTTTTTTTCCTCTTGTTATTGTCATCAGTGGCAGTTGAAATTACTTCAGCATATTTGTTAAGTTTTAAATACATGGTGGGGAGGAGGGAAGTTCAGAGTGTTAAATATTTTTTGGCAGAGTTCCATAGGTAAGTTACCATTGTCTGTGATGTTGGCTTTGGGAGGTTTCTATCAACTAGCTCTAAAGCAGAAGTACTTGTGGTGAGCAACAGGGCTGACTCTGTTCCTTAGTTTTCATTCTGCTTTTCAGCAGTCAGGCCTTCTCTGTTATTTTTGTCGTTCTCTTAATGCCACTCGTAATGTATCTTGAGATGGATAGATAAACAAATTCAATTCTCTATCAGAAGTTAATTTTTACAGTGTTCTTTTCTCCTCAGAGTCTTTGTATGTTGTCTCTTAATGACTCCTTTTGTTTTTCCCAAGGTTGA
Organism: Malurus elegans; assembly: GCA_013397995.1. Lineage (NCBI taxonomy): Eukaryota > Metazoa > Chordata > Aves > Passeriformes > Maluridae > Malurus > Malurus elegans. The sequence continues at coordinate 220,860 of VZRP01008180.1, read as the reverse complement.
GGAACATTCGCTACGGCTTCAACACAATCCTTGTGATCCTGATCTGGCGTATCTTCATTGCAAGGTCACAAATGGCAAGAAACATCTGGTACTTTGTGGTTAGTCTGTGTTACAAGTTCCTGTCCTACTTCAGAGCCTCCAGTACAATGAGATACTGAGAAGGAGAATTTAGCATTAGGACATCTATGCATATGGTGGTCTAACTGCACAAACCCTGTAACCTGTAGTCATCTCACATTTCGTAAAAGCATAATTTCATTTTTAATTGAAGCGCGAAATAAACGGTATGGTATTTGTAATGTTAGCTGTGTATCTTCCTGGAAATGGAGCAAATCAAAAGGGCAAGTGCCACACTGAATTGGCATTAAAAAAGCATTTAGACAACTTTGGCTCTTTGACCTGGGGAAGACGTATTAGACCACTGACCAACATAACTGTGCAATTTGGAACGTGTTTGATTGGAATCTGCCTTAACATGAGATCTTTCTTTTAAGTTTTACTCCACATTGAGCAAGATAAATATTGACTTAGTAGATACTAGTTGCTGTAGATCTATTTATTTGAAATTCTTCTAAATTACAAAGGGTTTTGCAAGTTGCAAAAGTGTATAAATGACAGTAGATCTCCTGAAATAAAATAATCGAGGACTTTTGTAATTTGTCTTTATGTTTTGCCACTTCTTCCCTTCCCCTCAAAGCAGGGATGCAACAATGGTGCCTCCTTTGTTTTAAAAATGAACCAACCTTCCTTAATTACTGAAAAACATTTTGTATGATCTGGGCTTCAGAATGCACTTTGTGATTTGGTTCTGTGCTTGAACCTGGCTGTGTCCAACTTGCAATGTCAGCATGAACAATTTGCTTCTCTGAAAGCAGAAAAAATGAAATGTAACCCAGAGAGGGGCAAATAAAGTCATTCACTGTCCTCTTTTTAATGATTTTTTTTTAATTGAGAACACAGAGCCAGCACTTGATTGTTACACTTCTGACTTCAAAGGGTAAAAATAATGAAAAGGAATTTATTATGCTTAGTTGCTATTTATATTGCTGGTAAGGGTAGCTGGACAACCTGTAGACTTTCATTAAGAGATATACCTGTTTTTAAGTTGTAAGCAATGTTAGTTAAAAATACTTCAAGAATTAATAATTTTTTTAAAATCTCTGAGTTGTTAAATTTGATGCATGGACAAACACCAATGCACAATTTCTTATCCCTGTCCTAGTAAAACCCCGGAGTAAGATGCACCTTGCTCCAAAATCAATAGATTTTAACAGTTCTTCCCCCTGTCTTTTAACTTAAATTATTAGGTTGAAACCTGAAGAAATCTGGAGCTTTTTCTGCATGTAACTTTGTTTCATGCAGGGAAAACATTTGTAGAAATGGGAAGTTGTAAGAAAAAATGGAATCCTTGCTTGTTTAATCCAAGTCAATACGTGAAGATCCCTTTAAGTTTTGGTTGCACAGATTTGAGAACGCTGTAGTGCGTCTCTAACTGATGCACTGACCAGCACCCTTGCCCAGTGTCTGTTCATTAAAATGAGTTTGTACTGATGAAATTGTTCTTGAATTGGCCTGGGAAGGCAAATAATGATTAAATTACACAAGAACTGCATTATACTTGCCCTTAGTAGTTTTTTGTCCTATTGAATTAAATTTGTAAAGAACTTATTTTGCTATTCTTCCAAAAACTCTTACTTTAAGGGGAACACCTTTCCTGCAGGTGTATATCTCATTTTGAAAAGATAATGGCTTCCTTGTCGAAGCTAAATATTCTGTATTAAGTAGTTAAGCTGTAATTCCTTTATAAAATTACTGGTGTATATATAAAGCTAGTGGTGAAAAGCCTAAATGGTCTAGGACCACATCTGGTGTGAGAGACCTCTGACTGGGGCTGAAATAAATTAAGGCTTCTGTGCTTGGAGATATTACACTTTAACAGATACAGTAGGTGAATTAAATTTTCAGCTGCCTCCCCAAGTATCTTCCTAGAGCTGAAAGTCTGCGTAAGCATTCCTGAATTACAGACTTCTTTCTGTGAGCAGAGGGGCCTCCTGTCCAGTGACACCCCTTGTCCCATCTTGGCATGTGGCTGAAGTTTGCAAAAGACCAGTACATCATATTCTGAAAGTTATTCTGTGAAACAATTCACTTTTAGTTGTTTCTGACTATAAATATAATATATAAACCTTTTAACATGCTACTTTTAACATTGATTTGTTAATACTGAGATGAACTATGAAGCCAATGAACCGATTATTTCTGGTCCAAAACACTGCTTAGAAATTTAGTCTTTTGAATAAATAACAAAGAGATTACTTCAAACCTAAGGATATTTAACCTCTACTCTAAATATTTGCCAATTTAGAAACCAATTTTTTCCCCTCTTTGGAGACTGTTGTTCACCGATTGGTCAGTCATCCTATTGAACTGACAGTAGATTCAGTGTCACATTTATTCCGCTCGTTTTGTCACTTCCTGTGCTCAGTCTGTGAAATTCTATCTGGGGCTATTGGGGTTTTTCCATGTGGGAGCCCTGTCCTCTTGCAGTTCTTCACACCAGTGTTTGCACATAGGGGATGTTGGTCAAAAATATGCTGGAATATATTTTGGTCGGGAAAGCCAGACTCAGTGTTTTGACTAGCAAGTTACAGGAGGGATATCAGCTGGTTAATAGGAACAGACTGAAATAACATTATTGCTGAACTGTTACTGGTAATTAAATTGGGGACCAGGAAAAAAAAATTACATTTTCCTGTAATATTTTTCTCTGCTGTAGGAACAGATGTTTGGAAACAAATGCTAAATCTGTGAGTTTTTTTAAGACATAAACAGAAATATTGGGTGCCTTTGTTTGTAAACCAAAAATAAACAAATCCCTTGAAAGTGTTGTTATAGTGTTCATTGTATCTTTTTATGTTGTTTAGTCTAGTTTGTGGAAAATCACTGGATAATTTAAATGCTATCTTAATATACATGAACATGCCCTTTCTCTTTGTGAGAAACTGTGAAAATCAAGTTCATGACTAATGTTCCATTAAAAAAAACCCGAACAACTGAACGGAAAAGCTTCACAATCACAAACCAAAATACAAATCAAAGAAAATCCACCAACCCGCCCACAATCTAAACCTTTGTGGAGTGATATCAGAATGCGTGGTAGGTATCCCTGGTCATGGTGACTTTTTTGTGTGTCAGCTGCTTTTTTCCTCGCTGTCATAACTTGTACATTTGCTCTATTAGTTTCAAATTTATTTAAATAGTAAAAACTAATCTGCTTTCTTCTATGGTTTAAAAAAAGGTACTGTGGTTTTGCAGAAGCTTTAGGATTAACATTTTAAGCAACTGCAGTTATTTATGGCATCTACATTTTGTGGTGAGGGAGGGAAAGGTAGCATTAAGTTAGTGCAAAATGCTTTGGGTTTTTGTTTTTTAACCTTTATTTCTTGGAATATTCAGTTTTCACGGATTCCTCCTCCTTTTATCAAGAACACAGTCCTAAAGATCTGCAGGTTGTGGCTTGGGGTCTGACAGCTTTAAGCATAACCTTTGCTGTAAGACTATAGCTACCAAACAGAGTTTGAGTTTTGTTGTCTCAAATTCAAACTTGGAAGCAAGGAACAGAAAAGTTTTAAGATGCTGTCTCTTATGTCTTGTGTTGTTGAACATTTTGCCTTTTATTCACAGTACACTATTAAATCTTACACTGTTCAGAAGCAAAGAATAGCCTTGTAAAAGTAACTTGGATTGAGAAGCACCAATAAAGAAGAAGAAGTATGTACAAACATTATAGAAATGTTTGTACATATTTCCCAATCTGTTGAGCAGACTTTAAAACAGAAATGAAGAAAAGACTAAAGAATTGCTACTATGGAGTAATGTAAGTGTATTTTAAGTGTAGTTTTGTTTGTCAATCTCTGTGCTGAAGCACGGGCAGTTTTTGTCTAGCCTGGAGACATTCACTGTGTGTTTGAGTAAATCTCTAAGAAACCATAAAACAGTTCCAGCTGAGCTGATAGGAATTGTCTGCTCTTATTTTCAAGATGTGCTGTACCATCATAAATTTAGAAGCACAGGTTGACAGGTCTCACTTGTCACTTTAAATTCCAGGTTTGCTTCCTCTCTGTTGGAGCATTGCTCAGCTGCTCAGCAGCTCTGGCCTCCTTTCTGCCTGCAGAGCACTGGGAGTTAAAGGTTGTGTAACAGAGCTGCTGCTCTGCCATCTCGAACTAAATTTAACCCTGCTTCCACTTTCAAGATATTTATAAATGCTTCTCTCCTTAATGTTATCTCAGTGTCGTTCTTCAGTGCAGGAGCTTTGCCTTTCCCTGCTCCACAACTATTATGAATCACTGATAGGTAATTAGTAATTATGCAACTGTCTCTTCTGGAATATGGAACAATGGCAGCTTTGAGCAGCTTTTATTCTTACTATGGGAAGTGGGGGGAACTGTGACTAATTGGTGAAAGCAGAAGTTCCAACACATGAAAGCACTTGAATGCTTGGAGCTGTGGGCTCTAGGTAGGGTGAATGGGATTTTTTCGCTCTTGATTCAGTTACAGGCATTAGCTGTGATTGTTACCATAAGTCTTCAGTGCTATTCTAATTGAATTGTTACACCTTTGAGGATTGTGATTCTGTGGCTACCCTGGCTTTTGGAGAGTTCATGGCCTGATAGGGAGAGAAGCAAGGCCTCTTCTGCTTCTTAATGAGCATATGGAAATAAGTAAACTTGCCATAGATTCTTGGAAATTAAAAAACGAAAACCACCACTTAGTTACAATTTTCTGGGGTGTAGAATGAGCATTAAATCTTAAATTGCCATTGCCCCATATGTTAGGAGTTTCTGCTCTGCCCTCTGTGTAGAAACGGCAGTCCAGTACCAGCAGCAGAAGGTAGCTGTGCTATTCTTGCTTTCATCAACAAACATCTGATTTGCCACTCCAGTGAAAATTATTCAGTACTTGGACATTATTAACTGTCATGTATCATGTCAGCCTTAATCTACATTCAGGATGGCATAATATAGTTGAATATTTTTATCTTTATGAAAGTCAGTAGCTCATCCTTTCCTTCATTCCTGATGAAATTATCCCAGAACTCGATGTCCAGGGACACAAATAGTTATGCTTGCTGTTTTAGGAACCTACTTGGGTGGAATTCAAGAATCTAAAGCTAGGAGACTTGATTTCCTCTAGTATACAGCTCTCTCAGTATGATTCAGAATCATAAGGCAAATGCTTAAAATAAGCAGAGACTTTGCAAAAGCAGTCACATTGTGAGGTGGGAGAGAGAGACCTGTGGAAACAAAAGGAAATTGTTAAGGAGAAGCAGGCTGAATATGGTTAATACTCATTTTCATGTGTTCTCCAACTGTTAAGTCACATAGTTTGAGAGAGGCTGGTTGGTTTTTGTTTATCTTTCAAATCCCTCTTACCTTTCCTGTTTCATCAAGGCTCTCCCAGTTTAGGTCAGAAGCCTGCTCTTTGTTGCCCAGTGTACACAGCACACAGGTTCAGCATCTTGTGAGGGTTCAAGTCTGCTTCAGGCCAGATCTAATGTGGGACTCCCAATGATCACCTTTCTCTTCTGTATCAGTGCCAATCCAGTGGGCTGCTTCAGTTTTGGGCTCTTTGTCCCCCTGCTGAAGAGGCTTTTTAAAAAGGAAGACCAGAGCTCTGGATTTAAATGTGCTTCAGGAAGTTCTGTACGTTTGGAATACTTTATGGCATTTTAGATCTCACTGAGCCAACCAGCTCTTCAAAACTCTTGGCTCCTTTGTTTTCCTTCCCCACCCCAGACGTTGCCATTGGTGCCTCTGCTCTTCCACCCACTCAGCTGACCTGAGACAAAAGATTGGATGCTCTGGGTTGTAAACACTTCATTAATGCCAGGCACTGTAGGTACCAGGGGAAATGCCACTTGGGTGCTTAAATACTGTTAAATTCTAGTTCTTGAATACAAAAGCTTCTAATTAGCCGGCGATAACGCATGCGCTGTTAAGGTTACTTAGCAAGCAGAGCATGTCTCACTACTTTTCAATCCAGGTGTGTGGTTTTAAGTCACAGCTAATCTCTCCTTGTCAGTGACACCTGTGGTTTTCCTCTGATAAATATTTGATTTGGAAAGAAAAGCATGCAAGGTAACTCCCACTCATTGCCACTCTAATTTCAAACCAAGTCTATCCATTTTTAATGGGAATGTGCTGCACTTAGCCCAGTAAGTCACCTTCTGGATAGATGAGCTGCTTTGGCTTCTGCATTCCATGTGGTTTTTGTTATTTCAGAGCCAGTGAGTGCTTAGCACCTATAGAGGAGTTCAAAGAGCATCGAATGTGACTTGAAATTCTGTGGGACATTAGGTGGCTGAAGATATTTTAGGGACTTACATTCCAATAGTATTCTGTGAAGGCTTTTATAATAGCAGTCCTTTGGTTACAGGGACAGAGAACAGTTCCTTGATTTCAAATGTTAAATGATCTCACTGTTTTATCAGTCTCTGCTACTACTGCAGGAAGGTACTGATATGTATTAAACTCTTGGTAGAAAATACTAGTTATGTCTGAATTAATGAGCTAAAATATTTGCATCTTTTAGGGTTAAGGTTGGTTTGTGGTGGCATGGCAAGAGAACTTGGCTGAAAGAGCCATCTCTTCAGACGCTTCAAACCCAGAGTAAACACCCTGAGTGGAAAGCCAGTGTCACCAGCACACTGCAAGTAACACCCTTCATAATCCTGAGAGGTTGTTGTCACCACACTGAAGTTTTTTTTGCATTTGCTGTCATAAAGCTATTAAAACATGACAAGTGGCAATGATGACTTGCATCATGGTAGATGATTATAATCTTTAAAGCACGAAAGCTTCTTACAGGTCATCTTAATTCCTCTTCCCACCTACGACACATTGGCTGGCTCCTATCTTAAGATCACCTTTTTGTTTTTAGAAACCCAGGTGGGAGAGTTTAGAGCAGGTAATTATTAGCAGGTGGTGCTGCAAAAGGGCACAGATGTTGCACCGTGACTGCCTGGGGCCTTAGAGCAGAAGAACAAACTCAGCTGTGCCTCATGTGATGCTGAAAGAATGGGCTGCCCCTGCTTTAAACTGAGAGTCTCTACTGTCACTTTTCCTGCCTGCTTTGGCTCCTGGTCACCCTTGGAGAGCAGCAGTGTCACGGGATCCCTTAGGAAGTCAGTGATGGAAGGAGATGGACACAAACTGCAGGTGGGAGATGTGGAAGAAGGCAGGAAACGTTTCAGCCTTGTTGCAGAAATTGCTGCTTGAGATTGTCTAAAGCCTTCTGCCCTGTTACCTTTTGATAGCAAGAAATACCTGTGCATGTAAGGAATGGGAAAGTGGTAAAAAATATCTGATTTTATACGACTGGATTAAAGAAAACTCCCAGAAGTTGTGGTAGTATTTGTACCTGGCTGAAAGCAGAGGGAGAAATGAAAGTTCGAAAGGAAGGCAGATGACGAATCACTGTTCTTAAAAGTCTTTCTACTGTTGTCCTTTCCTTTAGGATGGAAATTGTAACTGCCTTAGAGATTGTGTTTGAGAAGTAAACACCCCTACTAAATTATTGCAGACACTGACTTTTGCTGCTGCAGGAACTGGTTTTAGTTTATTGTAAAATTGCTGCAAGGTGATGTCTCAGGCTGTTTAATTCTGCTCTGCTGTGAGCTGTCTGAGGGAAGACACAAGGTACAAAGGCTCTGAGTGAAATTTGATTGTATTGCAGCTTTTGAACAACAGACTCCTGCCACTTAGGGATGTCTTCAGGCTAGAATAATTTGAATACATGTGATGTGAATTGGTGGGCTCTGCTTGGATTTAGCTGCACTAACGTTTTGAGCCTGTGTGTTATTAAGCTTACTAGAAAAGCAATATTCAGTGTTCTGAAGAAGTGAGGTCAATTACCCTTGATGTGTACTCAGACTGTAACATTATTTTAGCAGATTTTCTGACTCTGCTGTTCTTTCACTTCTTTTTCTTTAGAGAGAAGATTAGTTGTTTGTTGGGAACTGAGAAACACAGAGCACACGTTGCTCTTTCCTGGCAATTAACTTCTTGAGCTGCTGTGCCTCAGGGACTGTTTGGAAGTGTTGCCTGTTACCGGTGTTGTCCTTTAGAAGCACTTGAGTAAATAATCTGTACAGGCAATACTTTTCAAATTCACTGGAGATTAACACTTTGCTGACTACTGGTCAAAAATGTGTGTAAAATATGCAACAGAAGAGTTGCATCTCAGAAGTTCTGAATTGATTTTGATTTTTTTGTTTAATTATTTTAGCCATTATGCTATCTTACCTTTTTCAGTGGCCACTCATGCAACAGTAATTGATATGAAATTCTAGTTTTGTTTGTTTAATTGTATCACTTAATAATAGAATCTTGCTGGGTATTTCAGAGTGAGAAATGAGTGAGTATTACTAAAAATTAGAATTTCAAGTTAAAGAAGTTTTAAGCCAAAGCGCACCCAAATTCTTTTATCACATTTTTTTCACTTTCCTGAAGTTCGAACAGTTGCTTCGTGTGTGTCAACTTTATTTTAAATTTAATCTGGGCAGGAGAAACTTGGCTGGACACAGCTCACAAGTGACAAAGGCTGTGAAAGCACAGAGAGTCAGGCTGTGACCAGAAGGTTCTTGTGCTCAGTGCTGAGTCCTGGCCCTGGCACAGCTTTGGGCACTGCAGCCTTCACTCAATCTGTGTGGTGTTTGAAAAGTGACTCACACTGAGCACACCTAGTAAGCAATCACTCCTCCTTGCAGGGCTCTTTCCTGCCAGTAACACTGATTATACTGGAGATTGCTTGAATTTTTAACTGTTCATAGTCCTAAATGCACATCCTTCCTGCAGGCTGAGAGAGAGTGTGGAGCTGCAGGAACCTTTTGCTTTGCTTTCTTGCTGTCTGGGAATAGTTCAGGTTGCCAGAGATTGTACTAAGCCCATGGAGGACCTCTAACATTGTAGATAGAAATATTGGGGTGTGGGCTTTTTTGTTTGTTTGGGGATTTTGTGGTTTTTTTTTTCTGGTAGGTATTCTGGAGATAAAGATGTGCCTCTGAAATTGCCTGTGCTATTTATCCATCCTACCCCAATTCCTCTCACCCATCTGTACACAAATGTACCAACTCAAGCTTTATGTGCTGAGGCTTTCAGTTTTTCTTTTTATTTTGCATGAAAAGATATCAAAAACTAGAGTTTCCCCTGACCCTTGCTCTAGAGAAGGTAGAGAGTTCCTAAACCATGAATTAGTGATGCAACCCCATACATATTACATTAGAGCAGGGAACAGTGCGGAAAGTGGTGTGTGCTAGTTCAACATAAACCAGCACAGCGTGGCACAAAACTGCAGCATTCTGAAGTATTTGTGAACTGCACTGTTCCCAGGGCTTGACATGGCACTTTCCTACATAAAAAGGGTTGCATTGTGCACAAAGTTGTGAAAGAAGTGCTGCTATTCAGTGTGTTTCAGCCGTTTTGTTTTTTGGTTTTTTTTTTTTCTGTAGGGAGTTAATATTTACTCTCTACTTTGTTTTGTGGCTGGGTTTTTTGGCTCTTTTTATTTTTCAGAACTGGCCAAAGCTCTTGCACGATCAGCACAGTGCTGCTCACAACTCTGTGGCCAACCCCCACGGCCATGAAGTCTTAAGCAAGCACAGAATTTGTAGGTGGTTTAGTTCTGTTCCCTGTTTATATCAATTTAAGAGCAAAGCTAGTCCTTTTTAAATTAACATTGTGTCTGCCTTGGTCAAATTCACACATCTTTGAGGAATAAATATAGTGACCAATCTCCCGGCGGCGCTGTGTCAGAAATTAATGTCTTCAAGAAAGAGGTTGCCACTAAAGCTTTCCAGCCTGGCTTAAGAGGACTCTATTGCAGTATTTTGTAGAGAATTCAGTAGTTTCAGCTCTGTGTGAATCTCTCACATCTGCTGAGGAAAGGCAAAAGCCTTCCTGTCTGAGCGTGCTGTGGTTTCTGCGGTGCTCTGTGATGCTCATGAAGGCGCCCAGTTCTTGGAGGAGTTGCTCAAGACCATCAGCCAGTGGCACTGTTGGGTTTTCCACCCACTGCATTTCACATCAGCCCTGGAACTCCTTTAAATGCATTTTCTTAAGCCTTTAAGACTCTCTGGTGATGGTTTTGCTGCAATGTGCTGCTGGGAGCTGGCTCTGGCCTGTCACTGCAGGCCTGACAGGAGTAACCTAAACCCTTAAGCTTTATCAACTTGGCCAAATATTGCTGACCCAGTGGAAATTCATCCCTTCCAAAGCAGATGTGTGCTGGGGTGGCTGTGCATCCCTGTCTCTGCCTCACAGCTTGCATGATCATGTCACATACAAACAACAAAGGCTTCTTTAGCAGCTCCATTATTTAGGTTTTTTTTTGCTTTCACTCTTTTTAGCTCTTCCCTTCCCAGTTATTTTTTCAACAGCTTCAGTTGTGTTTGCACACTCAAAGTACTGAATACTCTTTAGAGGCAGAGTTCTCATTTCCTCCTCATTATTTACAGTTACATCCACCATTGCAGAGACACGGAATCTCCTCGGTTTCAAGGCAAAAGTTTTTACTTCCCCTCTCTCATCCTGCTGTGGTATTCACTGTAGCTGGTCTGTTCTCTAAAGGAAAGAACTAGAATTTCATTGCTGGTAATACCTGAGCTGTGCGTCTCCTGTGGTAGCAGATATTGCATAGGTATAAAATCCTTGTGAGGTTATGAAAGGGAAAAAATAGGAATATGAATCCAACTGGAGAGTTCTAAGCTACTTACAGTGGTTTTGTGTCAGTGCATCTACTTGTACAAGGGTGAATCCTACTCAGGTTTGCTGTGGGGCACAAAGGGATTGCAAATTTCTGTCCATTGTATCCTCAACATTGAGAATGAACACATAACTGGCAAAGCCAGACAAAAATCCTCCAGCAAGATCTGTGCTGGCTGCGTGTCACTGTTATTCATCGTGTAGTTCCTTATTATAATTAGGAAACTTTGCAAATTTCCCAATTTTCCTTAAGCTTTGTCTGCAGTCATGAAAGCAGATTAAAATTAATTTCTACAGTCTTCAAAGGATTGTGAACTGAACTTTTTGATACGACTTTAAACGTCTCACTGTATTTGCATGAGTTTTGTCTTGCAGTTCAGAGGGAAAACGATTCATTTTAATTTCTACAGCTGCCGGCATGGCCAGCTGTTAATTCACCAAATCGTGGGGTGCAGATCACCCCCCTCCATGGCAGAACTGGTGCTGTTGTGCCATCTGATGGCAGAGCTGGGACAGAACAGCGCTGCTGCTCCGCTCCGGTGCAGGGTGCTCTGCTGTGTCCATATGGGACAGCCAGAAGGATAAATCTCAGTGCAGGGGATCCTGCTGCTGGCTTTTATTTCAGTTGAAAATGCAGGAAATATCCCATCCTGTTTGGCCTGGCTTTCCCCATCTCTGAAACGCCTTGCACTTTGAGCTTGGGCTGACTTTGTGCTTCCCACACTCTCACATTGCTCTGGTGGTGTCAGGAGCAGCAGTTAAAGTTCTGATCTTAACTTTCTTGCAGTTTCCCTCTCTGTCTCTCTTGTTCTCTGTCTCCATGTCCATGTTTTAAAGTCGTAACTGTATATCTTGCAATCTCTCACAAACCCAAGCCCACTCTCCAGATTCCAGCCTGGAAATAACCCCCAAGAGCTTTAAATCCACCTTTCTACAGTTCTAGCACAACATGAATAGCTTTATGAGCAGGCCACTTCTGCACTGTTCTCATTTCTGGCTTGATCTCCAGCAGCTAAGGGCTGTGAGCTGTTCTTGATTGCATTTGATTGTGGGTCCTGAAAATAAATTATTTAGCCATGAAGACTGAGGCTGGCCAAGAGCAAAGCCCCTGGGCCGGTTTCCCGTAACAGGGGGAGCTGGTCTCACTTGGCTGATCAAGAGCAAACCATGGATTACTCTTGGATTAACTTCTCCTGGCCTTTGAAGTTAGTTTGACAGATCATTCATCTCTTCCCACTGTTTGGGCTCTGCTCCATCTCCTGGCAAGGCAGAGGGACCCACTGTGGAACAGGCTGTGCAGTGATCCCTGCAGTTACTGGGAGTTCTCTCCTTTCATGTCCTGTACTTGATGTGATATGCCAGCATAGCCAGGCTAATGTAAGATGTTTTTATCTTAAATATGTTTCTGAAAAAATTTGCAAGAATTCATCTCACTGCTGCCTGCCTGAGATGGCATATTTATGAGTTTTGAGCGTATTCTGTAAGCAACGCAATACTGCAAATCTTTCCCATGTTAAAAACAGAATTGAAATGCACTCACTGTGCTCTCCAAAAATCAAGCGGTGGATTGGATTTATTTTGGGCCGTGTGTCTGTGAGGCATCAATTAAACATGAGATGTGCAGTTTATTTGATATAAAAAAATTACATTCTTGTGGAAAGCAATTCAGTCTTGTAGCCTGTTTGGGGAATAGTTGTTCATCTGTCCTTGTCAGAGCGTGGTGTACTGGCAGGTGCTGGTTCATTGGGGTGCCTGTCTTGCAGTTAAATGTGCAGGGCTTCCTTTGGGCTCCTCTCCAATGCTGACTGGGATGGTGGATGGTGGATGGATGGATGGATGGTGGATGGATGGATGGGTGGATGGATGGAGGGATGGATGGTGGATGGATGGATGGGTGGATGGATGGAGGGATGGATGGTGGATGGATGGATGGGTGGATGGATGGAGGGATGGATGGTGGATGGATGGATGGGTGGATGGATGGAGGGATGGATGGTGGATGGATGGATGGGTGGATGGATGGAGGGATGGATGGTGGATGGATGGATGGGTGGATGGATGGAGGGATGGATGGTGGATGGATGGATGGGTGGATGGATGGAGGGATGGATGGTGGATGGATGGATGGGTGGATGGATGGAGGGATGGATGGTGGATGGATGGATGGGTGGATGGATGGAGGGATGGATGGTGGATGGATGGATGGGTGGATGGATGGAGGGATGGATGGTGGATGGATGGATGGGTGGATGGATGGAGGGATGGATGGTGGATGGATGGATGGGTGGATGGATGGAGGGATGGATGGTGGATGGATGGATGGGTGGATGGATGGAGGGATGGATGGTGGATGGATGGATGGGTGGATGGATGGAGGGATGGATGGTGGATGGATGGATGGGTGGATGGATGGAGGGATGGATGGTGGATGGATGGATGGGTGGATGGATGGAGGGATGGATGGTGGATGGATGGATGGGTGGATGGATGGAGGGATGGATGGTGGATGGATGGATGGGTGGATGGATGGAGGGATGGATGGTGGATGGATGGATGGGTGGATGGATGGAGGGATGGATGGTGGATGGATGGATGGGTGGATGGATGGAGGGATGGATGGTGGATGGATGGATGGGTGGATGGATGGAGGGATGGATGGTGGATGGATGGATGGGTGGATGGATGGAGGGATGGATGGTGGATGGATGGATGGGTGGATGGATGGAGGGATGGATGGATGGACGGTAGATGGATGGTGGATGATGGATGTTGGACGGACGGACAGACGGACTGTGCACAAAGCAGTGCAGGACAGCTGTAGCAATGTTTCTGCAGCGCTTCACGCCTTGAGCTCTGTCAGGCCTGGTGCTGTGATCTCCTCCCTGGGGAGCTGTTCCAGTGCCTGAGCCACTTTTTCCTGATAAGCAGCAGAGCAAGGAGAGCCAGCACCTCCCACCCCTCGTGCTCTCACAGCTCCTCTGAGGTACAATGTTCTGTGAGCTTGGGTTCACCCCATCCCAGCTTTTAACCTTCTGGATGTGACAGAATGCTAAGTACAGGGTTTGGATACCTGCAGTGATTGCTAATAGGGATAAAATAATGCCATTACACAAAATGAATGCTTTAGCGTCCCTCTATTTTTGATTTATATTTACACTGAGGAGCTGCCACTGTGCTATTAAGACTGTGAGTTTCATAAAACATTCCCGAAGGGAATATGTTTGGGAGCTGAGTGATCAGCTTGCTTCTGACTGTTGCTGATTTGCTAATTTGTATGCCAAATCTTAGCTGAAAAGCCTTAGTATTGATCTTTCCTTACAAAGCATTTTGAGATATTCAGGCCAAATACTTAAGCTAAGCACAATTTTGTTCCCTCCCTCTTCCTTCACTTGTCCTTTCAGATGTATCAGTTCTGCAGTAGAGGTAAAGCTGGACTCTGTCCAAGGGAAGTTTTGGCTGATATCTCAATGCATCGTGCTCTTCATAGCCTGCAGTATTTCTGCATCTGTTGACATTGTTCATCTTGTTTGGTTTTGGTCTTTTTTCCTTTGAGAGGTAAAATCTGTGTCCAGGAGAAGACTTAGCTACGAAAGGAAAATGTTCTGTTGTAGCAAAGCCATGTTGAAGAGAACCATTGTTGTGTGTTTAAATTCTGTGTGAAATGCAGTTCTGAATGCATGTAAATGAGGAAAAGGACATAGCATAGTAATTTGGGTTTGTAGAAATGATCACACACAAAGCATCCAAGACATCTCCTTGTCAAAATCCAGTTGTTCTTCACTCCAGAGCAGCATTTGTGTAATGCTTGCCACTTGGCTTACATTACATGAGGGGAAAGCCTATCCCAAAATACTGATCTCAGCACTTGCTTGAAGCTGGTGCTTAGATCAGGGAAAATGAGGTAGCTGGGGTGTTTCGTGTGTAATGGCAACCTGTGAGTGTGGCTGCTGCAACAGAATGTTGTGAAATGAGAGCAGAGACTCCCTGTTCTGATGAGGCAATTACAGAACAGCACAGGCTGCCAGCAATAATAGAACAGTCCTTCAGCCTCAGTCCTCTTATCTCTTGGTCATGGTTATTCCTTACCTTCCTGTGTGACAGCTGGAATATCCAGAATATAGTGCACCCACTGCGTTTTCCCCGCTAGTACTCTATGGAGAATGGGATGTGTCCATGTTTATTGTAAGTTTGAGGCCAAAACTTTTTAAGGTGAGTGGTAGCTTTCATCTTGGTGAACCTCTGTTTTTGCTAAGATCATCTCCTCATGCTGGTCTAAGCATGTGGATCGTTTTTAATGAGGGAAGTTGGAAGATGTAGCAAAAAAGCGGGGAGGTGGAGCTTGAGAAGCTGTGGGTTAGCCCTGAAATGGAATGTTCTTTCCTTCTCCAAATCTTAACCTCTAAAGGCTTCTTGGAAATCAGTGCTTTGTGTTTCGGAGGATGTTTGTGGAATGCCTTCAAATCAGCTCAGGTTCATCTTCAGTAGGATAGTTGGAGGTGAAGAAGCTGTACTGTACTCGTGGCCTTGTGTGCAAATAGCAGATGAGCACATCTGTGGAGGAGCAATTCTTGCCAAAGAATGGGCTGTCACAGCTGCCCACGGCCTTAAATCCCACTGGGATGAACCCTGCCCTGGGAATATCGGTAATTGCGGGGTGTGTCTGCAGCCGGGTGGGTGCACAGGTTTGGTTACACCTACTCATGCTGGCACTGGATCCTTCTGCTCCACACACACACATTAGGAACGTAGTGGGTTTTGTGATTCACAGGTTTCAAGAATGCTGTTATATCAACCTGAAAATGAACGTTTTTTTTTTTTCTTTAGGGAAGCATACAGAGACTTATGGATGGTGGTAACAGGAGTTCATGATCTTACAGAGCAAGAGCACGGACAGGTATTTTGTGCTCTGCTCAGTAATGAAATACAAATCAATGTTGCAAAATAGTTTTTAATGTGAATGCAATTCCCAAATTGTCCATGATGCAGCAATCTAACAGCCTGCACGCTGATCGTAATCTGCGTTTACACAACAGCTTTTGTGTGACTATCAACACAGATCTGTGTGTGCCCTCACAGAGCCCTAAAGCTCAGCATCCTGGAGGATGTGGGAGTGAAAAGTCTGTTGTCTCTGTACTCATGGTGACTGTCACCAAGACAGAAAGAATTGGGGCACCACCTGCCACTTTGCTCACACTGGATAAATGTTTTTCCAAGACTCTTTCTGGATGGAGCTTTCTGCATGTCCCCTGTTCCATGCCACAGATGCATACTCATACCTTGTTAATATAAGAATGCTGATGGCTTCAGGAGCTACTTTTAAATGTGTCCTCAAAAGACATCTGGCATATTTATATATATGGAATATATATTATTGATATATGGAAATTTATATAACCATAATTAAAGCCTCACATTCCCAAGTCATTCAGAAACCTCATTTAAAAAAAAAAAAAAGTTAAAAAAAGAAATTATTTTCAAGGTACTGTTTCAGGTTTTGGGATTCTATTTTAGTTTTTACAATTTGTACGAAGACCCTTTGAATTCTTTACATTTAATGAGATTTTCCTAAACCCTACAGTCAAAAGGCAAGACACTAGCAACCTATGTGAATGCTGAGGTAGGTTCATGTTCTCTGTGTGCTTAAAATGTGGATATAAACCTGCTTTTGTTGGCATGGAAGTAAAATACCTTCTTTATAATGCACTATGATAGGATATGACAATTCTGCTCTCATTGAATCTTCCCAGGTTTTGTTTTTTTTTTTCCCTAGCATTGTTTCTCTTTTCTGTTTCGAGAAGTGGCACGAGGGAAGTTTTTTTTTTCTCATTTAGGAATCCATTTATTGCCATGCGTGGGGTGCACAAGAAATACTGCTATTTCTTCATCGCTGTTTCTCCATCTGAAGTGGCCGGTTCGGTTTTTGGTCCTCCGTTTCTTTTTCTCCACAGGAAGGGTTGTTGAGCATCGGATCGGGCAGCGCGGGAGGCGGCGGAGGCTCCGTCCCTGAGGTGCTGAAGGGAGGATTGGATGTGGCGCTCAGTGTCATGGTCTGGGTGACACGCTGCTGTCCGGTCATGGCTTGATCTCGATGATCTCAGAGGTGTTTCCCAACCTGACCGATCCTGGAAAATCGGGAATTCAGCTCTTGGGGCAGCCTGACCCGCCCGGGCTGAGGGCGGAGCGGGGCTACGAGCAGGAGCGCGGATCCAGCCCTGGCTCTGCCCCGGGCAGCACCGGGAGGAGGAACCGGGAAAAGGAAGCAGGACAAGGAAGCAGGAGGCGGAATCAGGAGAAGGAAGCAGGAGGAGGGATCAGAGGCGGGATCTGCGCGGCCGGGGCGGAGCGGGGCTGGCGCGGCGGGAGCTGAGGGAGAGGGGCCGCGATGGAGGCGTTTGCGGTGAGGGCCGGGGCTGGGGCTGGGGCTGGAGCTGAGCTGGCTGCCCCTCACCGCCGCCGTGCCCTCACCGCCTGCCCGTGTTCCCCTCACAGGGAGCGCCTGTGGCCATCGCCGTGGCCGTGGTTTCGGTGTCCGCCCTGCTGCTGCTGCTGCTGCGAGGGACGGCGCGGAGGCCGAGCGGCCCCGTCACCCTGCAGGACCCGCTGGCCAAGTACCCGCTGCGGCTGCTGGACAAGGAGGTGAGCGGGCTGGGGGGCTCTGGGGGGCTCTGGGGGCTCTTGGCCAAGGGCTGCCGCAGGGATCGGATCCCCAGAGCGGGCACAGAGCCCTCCAAGGATGGCTGTGACCCCCGCAGCCGCCCTGGGATGCTCCCGGCTAGAGCAGGAGCCTTCGTGCCCCGCTGCGAGCTGTGTTTCCCCAGGAAACCTTTGCACGTTTAAATCCTGCCCGTTTGTCCTTCGCTTCCTGTCCCGGGTGCACCACGAGAAGCAAGCCCGGTCCTGCCTGATCTTTGGCCACAGGCATGGAATGAGCACAGGCACAGGGTTTCCTGATTTTATCTGTGTGAAGGTGTTGGAGGGATTGTGAAGGCCGGCAAAGTCACTCTTTGTGGAATTAGATGCAGTTCTAAAACTTCTGATTTTTTTTTAAATTTCAGTTTTTGAAGCTGTTTCTGTGTGCTTTCCCAGTATTTGGCTTGCTTGCTAACAAAGAGCAGGCTTACTAAAGTATATTGTGTTGAGTAGAGTTTGAAATTCAAAGCAGTGATGATGCTGACCTCATTCTAACTTTGGATTTTATAGGAAATCAGTCATGATACCAAGAAATTCAGGTTTGGGCTACCTTCAACAAATCATATATTAGGATTACCTGTAGGTAAGTGCTGAAAATGCTTAATTACTTTTATTTCTAGTCTCTTATAGTTCTTGGATTTCTGATTGTTTGTGAATTTAAGGCTCAGCAAAGCAAGGAGTTAAAAGCTGCATCTGAATGCTGCTGTCACAAAGAAAAATGCTAAGTTTCCCAAAGGATTGTGTTTCTGATCTTTTGTGAGTGCTTTGTCCTGCTTGTATTCAGTTGTGTGGTGTAGTTTAGAAATGGAGCAGTGAAACTGAGCTGAGCCTAATGGAATTCACTACCAGTCAGGATATAAGCAAGAGTGGTATCTGTTGAAGCTTTTTGATATTTCTTATTTGCATTCTACTTCCATCTGGTCCCCTCAGTCTACTGGCAATTGCCCTCATGCTTTTGGCAGATACAGTCATGCTTGCAAATGAGAAAGGGGACAACTCTGCGGCCTGGGAAACTTGTAATTACTGGGGAAAATGCAGCTGCTGTATGTGTAGAAGATGCTGAAATATTCAGAGCCTTTTCTGTGCATGCATTTCCTTTGAATTACACACATTTCCATGCAACTTTATTTGGAGTTCTGTAGCATGAATTTCAGCCTAAGATTGGCCTTCTTTCCTGTACCCTGGAACACTGATAGCATTGAACCTTGGACCTTGACTCAGTGACAATCTCTGCAGGGGAAAGTCTCTCTCTGATTTGCAGACATGGCTCATGTAGCCCTGTTTGTTCTGTGCTCGATGTGTCAGGGTCATCCCATTCCATGCTGTGAGCATGTTCTTGCATGCCTCCTGTGGCTGGTGGCTTGCTTTCTCCAAATTCTCTTCTGGGTTGTGTGGCAAAGAGTAGTGGAAGTGTCTGAATTAGCTAGACAAATGATAAACCAACTAAGATGTGCCCTGCTGTGCTAGTGTTTATCCAGACTTCATTCTTAAGAATTTAGGAATAAGATCCTGAAACTGTATGGGCCATATTACATCCTGGGAGATTCCTGTGCTGAAAGAAGATAAGAAACTGCATGTTTCACACAGCATTTTTGTGGCAAAGATTTTCTCTTCATTGCTTGTGTAGCAGGTTACAATACCTGCCTTTCTCTCGTGTCCTCTAGGGATGAAAAAAGTAATCAGATTGTAATTCTTTCTCCCCAGGCCAGCATGTTTACCTTTCTGCAAAAATTGATGGTAACCTGGTGATTCGAGCCTATACTCCCGTTTCCAGTGATGAGACAAAAGGTTATGTTGATTTAGTTATAAAGGTAAATTTTATTTTCTGTTTAAATACAGGTAAATTGCTAATTGGAAAGAATGCAAGTGCTTCATTTTACTGAGATGGTTTGTTTTGATTTAGTAATTGAATTTCATTTTCTTTTATTCAAATTCTGTTAAATTTCATTTTCATGAGATTTCATCTTTTTCAAATGGGGTGACTACATGGCAATGAACTCATTTCACGGTGCCCTTGAATAGTAAATTGTATCCTGTGTATCTGCTGTGTAGCACTGAGGGATAGCAGAAATAGAGTAGATGGAGAATCACTTCCCTGGCAATACTGTAGGAACTTCCCTAACATCTTATATTTGGCAATGCATGGACACTGATCTCTCCTGCTGCTAATGCTCACTGCTAACAGCTCTAAGCAGAAAAGTCAAACAAGGAAAATCCTTTAAGCAGGGGATGCAGGGCTATCTGATCCCAGGACTTCTGGATTTCCTAATCTTTTTCTTTGATAGAGTTTGTCCTTAGGCAAAAAATCCGGTCTTTTTTTTTTTTTTTTTTTACATGCTCTGTTCTTCATGTTACAAGTATGGTGAATTGTTATGAACTACTTAATGCTTCTTATGTGCTTTGGAAGCTGAAAAAGCTGTTGTGTGCCTGAGTGTCTGGGAAGGTTTTAGAAGGAAAATATGCAGCAATGTTATTTCAGAAGGAGCAGCTACAAAAATGGGGTGACATAAGGCAATAGTGAAATGAGGGCACCAGCACATAATCTGCTTGCCAGCCATTCCTGTTTCCCTGGCTGTTTGCAGGGAGCAAGGGGAGAGGTGCCCAATAGCACATTTTAGTTATTTTGGCTGCTTCATGTTGCAAGACTCAGGAGAGAACTGAGAGCAAAGAATTGCCTTGATTTCCTTGGCAGGTGCTGAATTTCAGAGCTGCAGTATTGTGTTCTACAGTTTGTAATACTGTCTGCAGGAAAGTTAGTGATTGATAACATACAAGTGATTTGTTTTCACAGGTCTACCACAAAAATGTGCACCCCAAGTTTCCAGAAGGTGGGAAGATGTCCCAGTATCTGGATAACATGAAGATTGGAGATACCATTGATTTCAGAGGGCCAAATGGACTCCTTGTGTATAAGGGGACAGGTACTGTGACACAAAGGTGGGAGAGCCAGAGGGAGTGCTTTGTACTGGTTATTTTCAGAGGTGTTTTATAAAACTTGACAACTTTTAGAGAATTTTTTTTAAGTGGAAAAAAGAAAGTCCATCTTTTCTGGACTTGATCAAGAGCCTGTTGGAGTTGATGTGATGGGAGTGCTTTGTATTTACTTTGTGTGAGGAGTAACTGATGACTGTCTCGCTCCTGGGACTATAAATCTGAAAAAATTGCTATTGCATTATATGACTGAGAAGTCTGCACTGGAAATAATACCTCAGCTATACATATGGAGGGAGATGTTCAGGTGCTTCTTAAGGTTGTGGCTTAAAATGCCCACTGAGAATCTCAGTGCTGTTACTGAGTAACCAGCTGCCTGAGAGCCAGCTGCATTTCATAATTAAACCAGCTCTGAGTTGACTGTGAGGAAATAATCCTCTTGTAGGATACAAGTGAAATACTTTGCACTGATCTCCACTGAGAGGAGTTGTGCACTTAAGTCTCACCTCAGAGGGCTCAGCACTTCTCTGCAGATCACAGGAGGTCAAGATCCAATCTCCTGATGAATCAGAGGAAGCCAGGGATTTCCAGAAGATTTGTCTTAATTCATTGGCTGTCCGTAAGAATTTATTCCTATGGAATGTGTATCCATGTTTGTTTGGAAGCAAATGTACCTATAGCTTTTGAATATCTCTTCTAGGTACCTTTCTTATCAAGCCTAATAAGAAGTCTGAAGCAGAGAAGAAGTTTGCAAAGCACCTTGGGATGATAGCTGGAGGAACAGGTAAAACTAATCCCATCATATGGAGTGTCTAGAGAGTGAAAATGTCTTTATGGATGTGTGTGAGGAGTATCACTGTACCTTAGCAGCAGGGTACTTACACCTGCATTTCTCTTCATGAATTTCTTTTCATGGTGACAATAGTGAGGTATTCCAGTGGCTACAGTTCAGTCCTGGGGAGTCACAACCTGAGGGTTTGAATATTGATTTACCTTGTGACCTCAGAACTCACTTCATGAGTAACATAAAGTATGTCAGGAGAATGTCTTGAGTGAAAAATTATGTGCTACAGAATGCTGAAGAGAAAAGCCCTGCATACAAGAATTGTGGTTTTGTTTTGAAATGATTTGTAATAATAGAAACCTCCAACCACTGCATCTGGTATGGATTAGAAAATCAGAGATGTGTAGTGCTGTACAAACCAGGCTCCCACTGAAGACTGAAGGAAGGCAGAATTAATACTGAAACTGTAGCCAGAGAAGGAAACACCCTTTTTATAACAATTTTGGTTTTTAACAGGAATAACTCCTATGTTGCAGCTGATCCGTCAGATCACAAACGATCCTAAGGACACCACAAAATGTTACCTCCTTTTTGCCAATCAGGTGAGTACTCTGCCCCAGCTGTTGGTTGTTCTTTAAAGGCCCACTTGTTTTTGCTGGCCTCAGCTTTCTAAACTGATGACACATGTTTCATACTCTTTTATACATAGGTGTCTCCTCATAGTTTCACTTAATTCCTGTCTTAGGGAATAAATATTGTGACCAGATCCTGATCCTTCTACAGTCCATCACTGATTTCAAGGAAACAGGATTTGTTTCTGCTAATCTGTCTGTACATTTAACCTTCACCATGCTGGTCCAGGGACATCTCTGCCAGGGCCAGGGACAAATCCAGCTCGTTGTGGTTTTAGCCTGGATTAAAAAGTTGTTCAAATTGCCATCTTTAGGACTGGGTTTAGGTGCCTGCTAAGCCTGATACTTCGTTTCTCTTATTCTGAATTTACAGAAGCCTGTAATGATAACAGCTAGGATGGAAGGGGGAAAAAACTAAATCACTTTCTTGATTTGCATAAGTTATCATTGTATTTGTTGTGAATGGCAGATGAGCTCCCATCAGAGGGCTCCTGGGATGGTCTGGAGCTAAACTGCACTCTCATTTTGCAGACAGAAAATGATATATTGCTGAGAGCTGAGCTGGAAGACATTGCCAAGCAGCATCCTGAGCAGTTTCTGCTGTGGTACACACTGGACAGACCTCCAAAAGGTAGGGCACATGGAAATGCCTTTACTCACCCCTGTACAACTGTCACAGCTTCTCTCCTGCTCAAGGGGACATCAGAGTAATATCAAATGTTCTTGTCTTACACTTTTAAACTCCTCAGAAACAAATCTTACCCCACATCCTCTTTTTCAAAGAGATCTAAACCAGGTGGGCTTATAAAGTGAGAGCTCATAATTAACCTCAGTTGGGTCAGATGTGTTACTCAGTGGATCTTTTCATGTATTGCAGTTTTTTGTAATTTTCGTCAAGAGTTCAGCTCTGTTTTGGGCTTTATCTCCCAAATCAGGTTGTATCAGGTTAGCATTTTGTTGACATTAAATAGTTTAATACTTGTAATTATTGTGTGCACATTTTTGTTTTGCAGCAGCTCCAGATTAGATTCTGGTGAAACAGAGCTGCCATGTGTATAGATTAAGGCATCATTTTCTTACTTGGCCCACTTCAAATGGCAGATGCATTTAATACTACTGCTGCTTGAATTAATTTAGCATTTCTTTCCTCCTTTAATTTTTTTCTGTTATCACTAAACTACATGGCAGAACTTCTGTTATCATCAGACTTTGTCACCTCACCACTCAATCTCTTAAAAAAAACTGGAAAAACGTGGCACAGGTCTCAATACCTCTCCCTGCCACCGGGTGACCCCTCTTCACTGGAAAAGCCAATTCACTCTTCCTTTTTATTCCTACCTGCTCATTTCTTTTAAATCTTATAAGTTATTCACAGACTTTCATGTCTTATGATTCAGATCCTTGTTATCTACATGCTTATTGTCTCCATGGAAGAGGATCACTAGGTTTGAGTAGAGAAATTTAACCCTCTCCTCCTTACAGTGATGGTGCCATAACTTGATATTTCAGCTACTTAATGATGTTTAAAAAGGCTTCAGCCTGTGCAGAGATTCAAACAAACTGAGTTAATTTTTTTGTTGCAGACTGGAAATACAGCTCTGGCTTTGTCACTGCAGACATGATGAAAGCCCACCTGCCCCCCCCTGGCAGTGAGACCCTCGTTCTCATGTGTGGGCCCCCTCCAATGATTCAGTTTGCCTGTCAGCCCAACCTGGACAAACTTGGCTATCCCAAGAGCAGTACATTTGCTTATTAACATTAATGGCACCTTTTTGTAAGTACTGCATATTTTTCTGCAGGAACAGTTGATTTGTAACTGTGCAGCATTTGTGTGTGTGTGTTTTTTAATCCCTTGATGTAATTTATGTAGTTTATGACTTCATAATTACCTTGTATGTTTTAATACTAAGAAGTTGAGATGTCATCTTGAATTGTGTGGAAGTTATTTAGTCTGACCTCTTAAGCTGGTATAAAACATGAATTCTGAGGGTCTTCTACATGTAGTCATGTTAAATCATTCCTCAGGCACCAAGAGAGAGGGGAACATTCCGAATTTATTCGTAGCATTCAAAAAATAAGCATTTATACCACAGTTACGCTAATTAGGATTTCTTACTGCATATATTTTAAAAAAGAATCAATTGCAGATTTGACTATTCACAGCCAAGTGAGTTATAAATACAGAATAAACAGTGACTTATAAATACAGAATTGAAAGAAATAGGAAAACATGTTTGGAATATCCCATTTGCAGTGCTTTAATAAGTCTGTTGGCTAATTGACCTGGCAAAGTATTTCAGATGCCCATGGTGCCTGAGCTGGTCACTAGCACTGACTGCATTGCCACACTGGTACATTTAATACCTTCTATTAACCATACTAGTTTGCTGATGTGTAGGCTTACTTCTCATTCTTCTAGATTTTCCTATTCTCATTTTTCAATGGAGGAAAATAATTTGCCTTGGATTTTACCATTTTGTACAATAAAATCATGTGTTCAGTTTTTTATCCCTGACCCTACAGTCCAGGGTCTGTCATGGAGACTCAAGGGATGAGGACTAGGTTAGATCACCTAAAAAAGGATCACACGTAGCTCTCAAAGAGCCTTTGCTGCATCCTCTGGACAGCCCTGGAGGTTCCCTCTTCATTTGGGAGGGCTGTGGCTGGGAGTGACCTCCTCTCAGGCTCTATCAGAATCTAAATACTTTTCCTTACAATTAAGGAGATTTTTTTCCTGGCATTTGCCTGTTTACTGAGAGCTTGTTAATGGCTCATTGCCACAGGAGATGTGTGTGTAAAGAGATGCCTTAAGTAACTGCTGCTGTCATGGTGAAAGCTTCACCCTCAGCCCCTCAAAAAGTGAGAGCCATATTTCCCTCTGATGCAGTCCTGTTTAGCCCAGTACAACAGCAGCAGATTTATTTTGTTAGATGTTTTAAAGAAATAAATCTTTGTTTTTTTCTGGTACTTTCCTGGTAGGCTCAGTGCTACAATTTCCTGCTGTGGTTGTTTTTGCCTTAAGGAAAAGATTTGTGAACATGGCAGCCTGTCATGCTAATAAAAGCAAGGGCTTGATGGGCAGTATTATGTTCCATTCTTCCCATCCAATTTATTTAGATAAAAAGAGGGCAGGTAAAAGGGAGGAGAGATTGAAATCCTTTATGGGGACCAGTCTGGCAAGACCATAGGAGTAGTGAGTGAGGCATCACTGCTGCACTCACCAGCATCCATCTGAATTTTCAGGTAGCTCTGATTAACCCCCATCCTACAATAATGTATTAATGATTCCTGCACTACGAGTTAATTATAAAAATAAAAAATTAAAAAAAGATCTCTCATATAACAGTACATCAACATACCATGTAAAAGACAACTGAATAAAAGAATAAAACATTGCCAGTCTTGGCTTTCCAGACTCTGGATGAGTCCCACTCCTCTCCCAACACCTGTTTCATATGACATCATGTGGAAAAACAGCACAGAGGAGAGTTACCTGTAATGTGTGGCTACACTGACAATAGGAAATGCTACGCAGGAAATCTCAGTAGCAGGAGAGAGGTCAAGCTTTCCTGCACTGTGGCATCCAGCTGCTCTGGAAACTCCTGACAGGCATGAGGTACCAGTAGTGTTTTGGTCGTGCTGAAGCATCATCTCCAGTCTTCAAAGGTAGGTGTTAAAAACCTGCTGTCATTCAGCATTTCGTCCTGGCTTAGCAGTCTCTGAGAAAACAAGATGGGAAGGGGTGAGTGTGGTTGGTGAGAAGCCTGGGCTCACAGAGACCCAGCTGCAGTGAGATCAGGCTCACAACAGAGGGGGTGAGAGCCACACACAATCAAAAAGAATTTTTCAGTACAAACTTTTTTTGCTTGAGGAAATTCTTGGAGATTTTGTGTATGGCACGTGACTCAACTATGTTATACAATTCTTCATTGTGTCCTTCAGTCACTTGTTTTTATTTTTTAATAAATTAGCTTCTACAGAATGAGGAAGCAATAGTGAGGTTTTTTTTTTTTTTTGGTTCTTGTTTTCCATGTAGTTTTAGCTCATGTAAATTTTCAAATCTGTACCTTATTCCTAGCCCTTGCTGTGACTGAAGTGGTTACCTGCAAAATCTTTGAACAATTGTTTTCCTTTAAGCAGATGAATATCTGTCACTGTTAAAGAGATAGCAGAGGTTATGAAAACCTAAGAGAGGCCAAATGAAACTTAATTTCTCCAGCAATTTAAAAGCAGGTGTTTTTTTTTTTGATTGAATGTCCCACCAGGCTATAAAGAGCTATTTAACAAGAACAGGGACTCACTAACTCTTAATTACCACCAGCAATTACCAACTTCTTGTGAGTTCTAGCAGAACACATTTGTGACTTGAGAACAAGAGAAGAATGAGTACATACCGTGAGGTGAGTTATGCCTTGGGAAAGAGCCCCTATTTGCATTACTGTGCCTTCTGAGTGCTCCATCTGTAAAAGCAGTCAGCAACTAGAGTTCAAATGAGACAGAATGTGCAATTTAATTCACTCTACATGCAGCTTTAGGAGGCATCTGTGCCTGGACAAATGAAGCTGGGATAAGTTTAAAAGCTCTGTTTTCTGCACCTTAACCAAAATGCCTCCATGCTACAAGGTATGTGAGAATGCATTTAACAATGGGAACAGTGTATCCTGATAAGAAAGATCGATTCTAGGAAACTTGGCCTCTAATTCACAGACAAAAAGAAAAAGCTTAAACTGATATTGGCAGTGAAAAGTAATGTCCAAATGGTCTGACACCACTTCTACTAAGTCCTTGATACAGTCCTACTGCTTTTTGCCCAGAAATATTACCTGTTCTAGGGAATTGTGATTTCCTGCATGGACCACATGCTCAGAACTCATGCTCAATAGATAGACCATGCTCCAGAGAAAAATCCAGTATTTCTATCATGCTTGAACAACTGCATAGTGCAGATTCTTGGCTCAAAGTTAATGCATTCCCCTCATAACTCCTAGCTGAGCAAGTGGACATCCCTTCTAAATCACAGTCAGGGTTTGGTGTTCTCCCTGTGTAGGAACGGTACATTGAAAAAGACCATGGTTAGCTAATGAACACAAATGAGATGTTAGATTCAGTAAACCATGCAAATGCAAAAATCACCTTCACAGTTAGTCTTTTCAATGTTGTGACCATTCTCTTATCAGGCTTAAAATATTTCTATGTCACTGGAGAAAGGGCAGTTTACTCCAGCTTCCTCTGGCTCTTGTGTGTTGCCAAAGTTCACACAAGGCTCCAGGAGCGCCCCATTTTTCAGGGTTTACATCCCTTTACACAACAGTAAAGTTGAAATAAAATTTGATCTTTTCAACCTCAACATTTGTCTGTATGCTCTCTAGACAGTTTAATTCACAAGTTCACTACTACATAGCACAAATGAATTAATATTGATTTATTAAGAATCTTGTTCATTACTGACGCATTGTTTTCACATATATTGTCTAAGCAGAACTACTCCCCACTGTACACAATGAAAGAAAAATTCAGTCAGATGCTCTGATTACTCTCCGTTAAAAAATACAACTCAGTTGTACTTTAATATAACTTGATAGCTTTGTACAAATTTGTCCAAATGAAGTTTTTACATTAAAAACCACCCATAATGAAAAAAATAGTGTGCCATACTAAGATTATGAAAGCTAGAAGTACAAAAGTCTTATGTTTACTGCAACCACCCACTTGACTGACAAAATACCTCGATCTTCATAGTGTAAAGGTGTCATAGTCCTGAAAAAGGGCTTGAGGATGGATGAGTTTATTATGATGTTGATTAAAAAAAGCCCCCAACATTCTTAGTCTGGAACTCTTTCCAGTGTCCACAGCCAATACTTTCTCAGTGAGTTCATGCGGATGTAGCAAAGAGTTTGTTATAGGGGGACATTTGGTTATTTGCAAGCTTTGGAATGCATGGAGAGGATGAGATGAGCATGGCATCAGTCTGTCTGTCCCACCTGATCCAGTTCCCTGTCACTGAAAGGACTCAGTCCTTTGTGGCCACCATAGTTTTTCGAAGTACCATTCGTAGCAACTGGGTTTGTATCCACAGGACAAATGTAGTCTGTTGATTCATCAAACTTCTTTTTTCTTAAGTTTCCAAAATGTGAAAATCCAAGTTTCTTTGGCTGAAATAAGGAGTCGACACAAGTAGTTTTGAGTAAGACAAGTATGGTTGTTCTTTAAACATTGAAAATCCTCCGCTTTTTCATTTACTGTTATACCCTGGTCATTCAAGAACATAGATTCTGAACTAAATACATTTGTTTTCAAATTGGGAGTTTCAGCTGAAGTTAAATGCATTCACATGGTGTCCCTTCTAAGAAAAGACAGAACAGACTGTATGCTTATTTCAGGAGCTGATTTAAACAGATACATAATAAAAGCTTTGGTATCTAGAATTAAGGAAAACACCACTCTTCTGGAATTCACCTCACCCTGCCCATGTTTGTCCCATATTTTCTTAATAATTCAGAGTGGAGATGTCTGACACTAAAATTCCTCCTTTTGTCAGCAGTACCTACCCGAACTTTGGCAGTGGTGGTCAGAGGTGTGTATGCTGCTGACTCCATGATTTCTCTTTTTTCTTGCTGTGCCTCTGGCCCAATTAATACGTTAAAATTGGTGGTGAGGTGGCGGCGCAGGAGGGTCTTTTGAGGTGGGATGTTCAGGAGCATGGCCAGCGTGTCACCGTTGAAGCGAGGCTCGAGAATCTGGGAAAAGGGCAGGATATTTACTTTTTATATAAATATTTGCAATAGTAAACCATCACAGTGCTTAGCAGAAGATTTCTCGCTAATTAGACCTTTTATAGCTCACGCATGATACTGAGGTTTGAATGGGAAACACATGAAAAGAGCCAAGAAAAACACTGAGGTGATCAGGCAAACATATGTTTATATTAATAATCAAATCATAAATTTGTTTGGATTGAACAAGCTTGCTTTCAGAATTTTCTGCTCTACTTACAGTATACACACAATAGAATTTTTGCTATTTAATTTTTGCAAGAATTGTGCAGCAGTAGAATCATGGTAGTTCAGAACTCTGACATTACTAAGCTGCAAATCATTTTGAACTAAAAAAAATGTGATTCCTGATTGCTGTGAGTTTGAAATGATTATCTGCCATGGCTCAGAGTTCTGATAAAACCACTCGAGGAAATACTCAGTAATGCTTTATCAATCAGTTACTTTTTCACAGCACAGTTCAGGTTTCCTTTTATGTACTGCTGTCAAACATTCATGCACAGCTCGGCTTTGATTATAAAAAAGTGTTTTAGCTATTCCTCTTTTGTTTTAGTTTTTCTTTTTAAAATTAAGATGTGTGGATCAGATAAAGAGGCTCCTTAGAAGGCTTGATCACGCTGCCATATTGCAGATGTGTTTGTTTCCTCCTGAATGACGAACATCAGATAAAAGATGTTTTCTATTACAGTCAATTTTTAGTAGAGATGTAGTAAAATAGTAAATCCTTACAATCAGGCCCCCGTGCACTCCGCTGCCTCGAAGGTTGGGTGCATATTCTGCCAGATCCACGGATCTGAGCCATTCCATCACCCTGTGGTTGGACCACTGCACTACGTCGGAAGGCGAGACATTGTTCTGTTGGAGTAAGCACAAGAGGTGATGAGAGCACAGCCTGCACTGCCCCAGTGTGTGCAGATGCATTCTCAGTTCAGATAAAACAGCCTCCCTCGTGTTCCTCAAAGGGCAGCTCTGCTTCCCTCACTCTACGGGATTGTTTCTGCTCAAGGCCTCTTTCAGGTCTAATACAGATGAAACCCCATGTGCTGCATCAAGCAGTGCAGCAGTAGAGACTACAGATTACAAATATAAAAAGGGAACATTTTGAGAGCAGTGTTATTGACTGTGTTCAATACTAACACAAAACTATGCTGATCAGGTAAGGCAAAAACCTTAGAGATTTTCAGAATCACAAAATGAGGTCAAGCAAAGACAAATCACTCCAAATTATTCCCTGGGAAGATGAATTAACTTTTTTCAACTATGTAAGTAACTTCTAAAGAGAAATGCATGAGATTCAACTAATAAGTGGCATAACTACTGCTTCAGGTGCAATACTCTAGGAGCAGAGATTCTGTTGTATCAATGTACACTGCTGACTTTCTATCCCCCTTGGGTGGAACCAGGTAATTTGTGTTTGCTTAATTAATTAATTTAAACATTCTTTTACCTCCTCAACTGGTCTCCTGCGTAGACAGTGGGGGTTGAAGCTGTTGACATGCAGCACATGAATGGCACATTTAATACTCAGGTGATGCAGCTGACTGGTGACTTTCAGGAAGAGAAGGTCATTCTGGGAAGGACAGAGACTTTTAGGTGGCACAGAACGCACACCAAAACAGGTACTTGCTCCAAGAAGAAAGAGTTTAAACTTGCTGTGTAGTAACTGTGGTAGTGGTAAAATGAAAGTTTATGCTTTAAAGAGGGTTGGGTTTTTTAGGGTGGAGTTTTTGGGGGAGGTTCTGTTGTTGGCTTCTTGGGCTTTTTGTTAAACACTGCACCAGAGCAAGACCTGGCTAAAGAATGAAGACAAATCCAGCTCTTAATTATCCAGATTTGGGCAGGGGAATGGGAAGAAAAAAACAGGAGCTGTGTGTGATTCACGGTGTGCTGTGAATGTGGTCAGAGCTGTACAAATCACTGCATTTTCTGCTTTTGCTTTACTGAAGATGGTTGCTAACTTATTGTGTAGAACAAAATGCTCCAAAGGTTACTGTAAAACAGATCATTTTACTTCTAATCCTGGTGTGGTACATTTTACTGAAAGAAGGACTTTGCAGAAGTTAGGCCCAACATGATTTATTTTATGGACCTGAGGAACAGATTTCATGCACTAGAGCAGCACAAAGGAGTTATTAGTGGCACTACTGCTGTCTTGCAAAAATTCTTTACCTGCTCACATTCAAAGGAAAACTGTAGCAGTTTTTGCTTATTCTGACATTAAATTTGGAATTAAACTGAGGAAAAAGGATTGTACTTACCACAGTTAAGTACTGCAGCATCCTCCCATCTACTCTGGATTCATGAAACTGGTCTTTGTACTGAGGTAAGCCAATGTCATCAAGCCATCCTGCAGACACAAGAGCAGTGGGGAACCAAATCCACATCAGTGACAATGAAGTGCTACTCCCCTCTTGTCTGGCCTGGCTTCTTTCCAGGCATTCAGGAAGCTCATTCTACTGAGTCCTCTTGCCTAAGAACAGCCAAAAGCAATTCCCACCAAACAGCTTTGATATTTGACAATTCAGCGTGTGATGGAGCACATTCCTTCTGCAGCATAATGTAGCTCTTCCTGGATTGAGCTCACCCATTTAATTCCCTGCAATCTGACAGAGTTCCCCGTAGAAGAGCATACCACAAGCTGTATAATTGGATGCCAAGAACACCACAGAAATCCTCAATTATACTACATTGAAGCTTTGTGCTTTATAAAAGATGTTTGGTAACTGCTTAAACATTTATCAGGCAGCCCATTCATAGAGGCAGGAGAAATTCCTTCCCAAACTATTCCATGAGAGTTCAAACACTTACGTGTCACCCAGATATGGTCAAGCTGTGCAGACTTCTCATCTTGTTTTGCATTTATTGCTTTAATGGCCAAAACCAATTTCTTCCTGTGCAGTGGATGCTTTATTCCCATTTCCTGCAATGATAACCAGTAACAAAGGGTTTGCCTTGGCTCTCTTTGCTCGCATGAGGTAACTCTGAACATTGATACCACGGATTTCAGAAAGGCAGAGCTGATGGTTGTACAGAATCAACAGGTTGAGACAAGCAGGGATTACCTTTTCCATGTCCTGAGGTGTGGCAGTTAACAGCGTGTGGCCTGACGTCACCCACTGCCGGGCAAAAATCACGTACTGGCCCAGGCCAAAGTCCTCGAGCCAGTTACAAACCCTCTCAGTGCTCCACTGAGCAAATGGAGCATTGTGGTCACTGAAAAGCACAAGAAAGAGTGGAAAAGTCTTAAAGGACAGAATAAATGTCCATTTCGAAAAGCTCACCATGTGCCAGAGGCATCACTGCAGCAAATGCGTTGGGGTGCTGTGTTCTGGGCTGTCTTGGGAATTTGGCAGCCCAGCCACAACTTATGAACAGTTGCAGGGCAGAGAAGAATTTCTCGTTTTCTGTATGGAAAGAGGGAGAAGGGAATTGCTGGATTCTCATCATTATGCAGGTACTCTCACAGGAGGTGATCATTCTCCTTGCTCTTTAACAAGTGAAGTTTTTGACACCCACCAAGTAGCGAATGCTCCAGCTTGCAGCTGGCAGAGCGTAGGCAGGGGAGATTCTCAGGATAATTTTGCTACCAGACAAATTCCTCCCTACTGTTGTGGAATTCCACGTGTGCTGAGCTGCTTGGGCAATTTGTACTTGCCAAGAGGAGGGTTTGGCTGTTGAGCACACACGATACCCTGTGCCAGGGAGAGGAGGAGCCCTCACCTCTTGTGCCCTTTGGTGTCCTTGGAGCGCGATAAGCGAGGTCCGGCGGTCGCCCGGAGCCCTCCTCTCCGAAACTCTGCCAGCCCCAGGTCGTCTGCAGGGAAGTTACCTGACTGAGTTCTGCGGATTCTTTCAAGACAAGAGTGCCACGACAGGACTATTAGCTGGTGACAGAGGATGTTCTACATGGAAACTACAGTGACAACTAAAACAGCTCTGTTAATGCCCCTGGAAACCACAAATGCCAAATTCCAGTGGCTGAAGAAATTCTAGGAAATTCAGTCTGGACTGAACTCTGGAGAAAAAAAAAATCTCCACAGAGCAGCTGTAAGACTTCAATCCAATAAATAATCCAGACTTGGAAAAGGCTGCTGTTCCTGCAGCAGATCAAGAACACAGTACAACAGTGCCCTGCTTTTTGTTCCTCCTGCTTTCTTGTATTTTGTTACCTGGTGCCTTTTGTAATGAACAACTTGCTATAATTTAATTTTTCATGGCTAATAAATCTGCTGGCATGCTAAATTAATAGCATTAAGATGACAGCAGTGCCTTATTTCTTTCATCAGCATGACGCTGTGAACACTCCCATCCATTTTTCTACACCCCTGTGTACATAAGGACACACCCGTGCAATCCCAGAGCTGCTCTCTCCTTTCCCCAAATTTTAGGTTATTCTTGCTATAGATAATTGTAGCTTTTGCTGGGAATCAAATGAATTCTCAGCTGAAATGCTTTGACAGTGAAATAAAAAAAAAATGACCTTACTTTCCCCAGATTTTCTTGATCCCTTTTGGACTCTTTCTGTTTTCTGGAGACCATGGAGATTGTGGACCTGAATCTGTTCCCGAAGAAAGAGGTGAAAGGTCATCTGAGACCACTGTTCCATCCATGTTCTCTGTTTCTCCTGGGTTAAGAACAATAATATAGTCACATTTTATATCAAATATCGATAAAGTTCTTGTCTGGGAGACTAATGTTTAAATGCAGAACATGATAAAAAACTACTGATACCTATAAAATTACTCTTGCATTTAAAGACGTCCTTAGAAGGCGAAAAAACATTTGATAAAAAAAAAAAAAGAATAAATATTGGGTAAAAGAATAGTGTTATTTTGGTCTTTTCTATTTAACTACATTATTTGAATTCATTTACAGTCTTCTTGCCTGCTCTAAATACCTTAACTCCTCCACCAAAATCAGAGGGAATTTTTCTGATTTCAGTGAAAAGAGAATGAAACCAGCAATTAGTGTCACAAAAAGAAGTCCCATGTGAATGCCATACAGCAGGAGCTATTACTTCATTTCAGTACTGCACGGAAGGAGTTCAATCTACATGGTGCAAGTGGGATTAGTATTCCATAGGGAAAGGAGGGAGGGGGGAAAGGAAAGAACCAAAGGAAGCTGCAAAATGGGTGTTAAAGTTGCATCTTTTGGGATACAGTACCTAGCACTGGTGCACTGACACTCCTGCCGCGATCTTCAGTCATCCCAAGAAGCAGAAAGCCAGATGGAGAAGCAAAGAAGATACAAAACACCAGCAAAATAAAGTTACAGAGGGGCAAAAGTAGTAAGCTAAGCATTAAAAGCAGAAACAAAAAGAAAAGAAGCAGTTACGCTCGACGTGGAAGTGAATATGCATCGGTGTGCACGAGCCCCAAGAATGGTGTACAGATCATTTTAAACAGACAGGGCTGATAATGGATCTGTTTTGGCTTTTCTAACTATTCTTGGACACTTTCAGCATTCAAGCAAATCCTACAGAGCTCTACGAAGCCTGCAGAGTATCTGAAATGAAGCAAGGGCTGAGATTGCATCGAATTGCTCTGAAATACAGAATTGGAGGTGGAACGAGTTTGCTGCACATGCAAGAACCAAACCAACCTGCAGAAAAAATTCTCTTAACTCAGTGTATTTAAGAAGCCATTGCTTGTTTCTAGAAAAAGAACATTTTCCTTTGCAGGCTCACCCATCCTTAGATAATTCTGCAGTTAAAGACATAAGAGCATGACTCTTCTGCTGCCTACAGAGCTGCAATCACAGAAAACCCCTACAACAACCCCTAAACTAAAACCCCTGCTAAAACCCCTCTTGAAAAACCCCTAAACAACTACAACCTGTTGCAGTCTTGAAACTACAGTGTGCAAGCAGCTTTTGGGAACACGAGGTCTTAAAATAATCCAACCCCTGCCAAAGAAAAAAACAACAGCCAAACAAAAAAACCCCACCGTAACTTCTGAAGAGTAGGAAAACTTCAGAATCACAGGGGACACTCCTGTGCTTGAGCTCCCAAGTTCTTCAGTCTTAGGAAAATACCTGATTCTGTGCGTCAATATATTTGTAGTTCCAAAATCCACTGATGTTTTCCTGCGTGTAGCAAATTAAATTTTCCCTTGTGGGTCCCCACCAGGCACAGCAACCAACAGTGCTGGTACAAGGATTTTTATCCAAAGTGTGTATGGTTTTTGCTAGCTGTCTTGTAAAGTTTCAAATGGTATAGTCAAGGGTACCAAAGAAAACCCTTTTAAATTAAATTAATCCTTCACTGAGCTGTGGGGATATTTTTGGTATTAACAAAAATAATAGTAGAACATTCCCTAATTGATCCATATGAACATCCCAGTCCATTGCTCTGGCATGGCAGATTTGATCCCATGCTGTGTCCCAATCCCTCAAACAGTTTGTTTTTCCCTCAGGTACGTACTGAAGCCTGGCACAGCGCTGTCCTCGTTGTCACATCTGTCTGGGCAGTTGTACATTCCCTGCTCTCCGTTCTGCAGGGCTCGGGGCAGCTTTCCTGGCAACGTTTGGTACTTGCTGCTTTTCACAACTGGCTTACTCTGTTGGTTTTTTTTTTTTAAAAACGGAAAGATAAAATAAATACAAAATCAAATTGTTCACAGCATTTGCAATCACGTACACAATGTTCTTAAATTTGAGAAAAAGTATTGGAAGCTCACAGTTCAAAATGACTCCACTCCCCTCCCTGTTCCTGCTTACAGACAACTCAATTTAACCCATCAGCCAGCTGACAGTTTTCTATTAAAACACAGCCTTGTCTTCCCTCATCTGCTTCTCCCTCTTTAAAAGGATTACTTTCAAATATGTTAAATATTACCTGGTTTTGTCATAAGAATTTTTCTGCCTCCCTTTCCTCTAGGACCTATATAATACTTTGGTTCTTCTGAGGTCAGCTTTGATAGTGCCAAAATGTGTTTAACTACTTCTCATAATATTTTCCCCCCTGTTTTTCACCAGACAGTTTGTGCCTCACAATTTTATCCTGCTGGAATTTAACCTAAAAGTATTTGTGCACCCCAAATTTTCTCAAACATATCTCTCACCACCATGAATGACAATAAAAGAAGCAACACCAAAGTAGGATACAGAAATTTAACTCTTATAAGGAAGAAAATCTCTTTGCATAGGCAATATTACAAATATGAAGTTTTAAACAAAAATTATTACAAAACCTAATTTCCCTTGCATTCAAGTGATCATCACCTTGCTCCTTGTACAAAGGTGGATGAATTGGTCCCATAAATCTGATAGTTTTGAGCTAACAAGTCACTTTTGCAGGCAAAGCACGTGTTTCACAGAGGTGCTGGTGTCTGCAGATTTGGGAAGGGCTTGTTGGGGTTCCTTCAACACTGAATGCAGAGGAAAAGCTGGATGAACCATCATTTGGGGTGAAAGCTACAGGAGAGAGCTGCTTTTTGAGACAAGCAGAGAACCTGCAGCTCCAACAGACATTATTGGTGGGAATGGTGTACATGCAATGTGTGTTTTGGAATAAACTCACACTGCTAAATGTTTCAGGATCAGAATGGAGGTTTCACGGGAAAACTCAGTAGCTCCATTCCAACAAAATTGTTTTAAAACAATGTCTGTGACAGGATGATACATGAAATATTGAATGAGATAACCACTGCTTTATCTGTTCTTATTCCAAGGCCTAGAGGATTCTTTGGATACTTTCAGCTGCAGGCCAGATTGCTCAGCTCCTACTCCTTTTTGGCAACTGCAGGAGTACATCCTGACTTGTACCAAAAAATTGTGTGAGTCGAGAAATTGTATCTTACATCAGCAGGGTATATTCTGAGAATGACTGACCTTAGCTTCATGTAACAAACTTCTAGATAAAAAATAAAAACCAAAATATTTCCCTCTCAGATCCTTCCTCCCTGTTGTTTGTCAGCACGGGAACCATGCAAACATTTAAAAGAGAAAATGGACATAAAATACAAACCCACCCATAGACTGCCATCACATCACATCACATCACAACAGAGAATTGTTAGCAAAGGTTGCAGTTAATATACCTCTTGTTCTACAACAGGCTGTGCTGGTTTTCCGTCTACATACTACGGAGTTTCGGGGAGGGCAATTTCAAAGTTTTATGGAAAAAAGCAACAGACAAATGTTAGTATTAACAAACATACATGGAACATCAATTGAAGTCTCATTACTATGGACATGCTGCTTAAGGTATGGACAATATATGACAAGGACTTTACCCATCCTCATTTAATTTCAATCCAATATTTAATACTAATTTTGTTTGTTCATTCCCACTTCACAAAATTTGGGCCGAGTTTAGGTTCTGTTGTGATCAAAGGAATTTTGCTATTTTCAGGTTTCTGGGCATTCTATTTGGTTACTGTTATCTTCAGTGATTTAAGAAACATTTTTAAAAAAATTAAGAACTGGTATCTGGTTTGAATGGCATTACTGGGTGCAGGTAACCTAGTACCAAGCCTAACTTGAGTACAGAAAGCATCAACAGCAGTCTCACAAAGCACAATTGTAGGTGCAGAAAAATAACAGTGTACATAATGACAAAACAAGACTGGACCACAATGGAACAAGAACTTTGCAAATTGGGGACTTTTATTCTGGGATGGAATTAAAACCTTTGAAGTAAGAACAGTGCTCTGCTGTTTTAACTATCAACACCATCCTCAGGAAAGCCATTTGTGTCAGAAGTTTTAAGGGATTACACAGTTAACATGCACTCAAAAGAGAACCCTATGTGGAAATACCCAGTCCCAACATGTAACTGCTTTCAGGTTAGCTGCTTTAATATTCTCAGTGATTTGAAAGTAAAAATTGTTTTTAAAATACCTATAAATAAAATAAGACTGCAGTTTAACAAAATGACTCCTTGCTATTTCTTGTACTTGTCTTAAATATTTTTGTTTCTCTCAGTGGAAAAACTGAATTTGAAGGTGTGTCCATGTGGGTGTGTCAACCAGCTTGGTAATGGGATGGAAAAAACCTGAACTGTTTTATCATTAGGGTTTTCCCCCCACATATATTATTAGCAGATGTTAAAGTTACTATATGTAAAACAAAAAGAATATTTATTTATAGCTAGATCTTTGTCTTCTAGCTGTGCTATTAAACACCAGAAATTGTGATTACAATAAACCAACCTTTTCCAAGGATTCACTCTGCAAGTCTTCTAAACTGCTCGACTTTTTTTTCTGTGGAACCCTTACAAAAATTGACAGTCAAAAAAGCAGCAATTAGTACAACATGGTTTGTTTGCATATCACCTGTGTCTCATGCAACAGTTGTACATATTACATAATGTCTGCATAAAACAGAGTCAGAATTAAGAGATTCATTAATTTTACTATATTTTGATAATAAAATCATGGTATTGAAAACTGCAGTAGATGAAGTGAGAAACAAGAAGGTATCAGCAATGAAAGGCAGACAGGCCTGAGGGGCAATTTAACCCTGTGTCTATAAATGACTTTATGAGCTCTTAAAAAGCCCAGCAATAACTCTCTGTGAGCAATGTGCAACATTTAGGGCTTTTAGAAAGGAAAAATGTTTTACATTTCAATGGAAGTTACTCATTCTTACCTATTTGTGATTTCCAAAGAGTCTTCTTGTGCTGACGTTAAATTACTTGAAGATATGGGAATGCTACCACTTTAAATAGAAAAAAAAATTATAGTTAAAAGGACTACAGTGCATAGATCTTTTGATATATGAAAATGTTGATTTCTTCCTCTAATTTAAAGCTGATACAGCTAAGCATAGCAAATCTCCACAAGAAGCACAGCTTTCACAAATACCCAAAGGCACAGCAAAGCCAAGAACAGTCAAGACAAGATGCCAATTATTTACTTAGAGTCTAAATAATACAGGTTTAGGATAACCCACATGAAGCAGGAGAAAGAAAGGTCTTGCCTAATTTCCATGGCTTTGTGTGGCACTGGAGGGAGCACAGCTGGTGACAAATCTCCTGCAGAGACCTGGGTAAAACACAAGAGTTTAAATCCTGTAACTCTGGTGCTGAACCTGCTGTGCCCATACCAAGAAATACAAAAATTCAGGGAGGGCTGAACACTCATCACTGCAGAGAAACCAACACCCAAAAATCATCTTTAGAGCAGAACCTGCTCCTAAAACAGCTGTACCTCTGTTTTCAGTAATTCTCCTGGAGAGTTATTCAAAAGATTCCACTTCCTCAAGGATGCCTCAAGTTCCTCTTCACCGCCACCAGAGACAGAAGAGCCTGAAAGCATTAGAGAGTAGTGAAAGGGAGAGAAACAAGAAAAGAAAAAGCTTTTAGGGGCATCTCAGACAGCCTAAATTCTGCACAGGTTTGTATTTGGGGGTTTTATTTGTTTTCCTATGACCATTGCTGTGTTTTATTTACATTCTAGGGAATATCTGTGCCAGTGCACATTAACACCATCACTCTCTCTGCAGTGTCAGCACAATAATCCAGACCATGATGGCTTGTGCCTCGCTCCTTCTAATTTATTTCTTTTTTAATGAACATTCAGAGGGAGATTTACTCTTATTCCCTATTTTTATGTGTTCAATATGAAGTTTCCATTCTGCCACACAAGGCCTAAAAATATTGTTATTGATGGTTAATGTGATGATGTACGTGGAACAAAACTGTCCTTTCAGAAGGTTGAGCTTCCCAGATTAAATTCATACTGAAAAGTATGGTGACAACTTCAAATGAGATTGTCCTAAAACCACCACTTCCTACAGTGTAAGTGAGGAATAGGACAAAGGTTTTTCTCCCCCCACCCCAGATTTTGAAGTTAAATTCACAGTGTTGGGTGCACCAGAGCAGCTGTGGGTTTTCAGTTGTTCCTTCAACCAAAACTCATCTAGTCAGCTCTCAGGATATTTCTTAGTGGAAAGGAAATGCAAAAGAACTTACAATATCCATCAAAACTCTTTTAGCAAAAAAATCCAAACCCTCCAAACAGTATGGAAAAGCACCTGAGTTCAGCTTCCCTTTAATAAGTGCCATATTAAAAACATGATGTGAAAGGGAAACATTGTGCCCTTACTGCAGCTCCTGAAGAAAACTTTGATATAGCATGCATTTAACTGATTAATATTCATAAAATTCTCCTGATAGCATTTTAGGCTGTAAAACCTCATCATGGTCACAAGGAAGCACCAAAGAAAGTTCAAACAAAATCAGGAAGTGATTGCCAATGATTTTACCATGAGCTGCAATCATGCTGTCCTTGACCCTCCTGTACTGGCTCAGCAGTAGTGTCAGCTCCTCTATCCGACGGTCCTGGGGGAAACATTCAATAAGGGCATTCAAAATCCTACAATTTAAGCCTGCAGAAACACTGGGATTTTCTGTTGATTGTCACCAAAGCACACTCATGTCTCTCACGTGCCTCATAAGGAATGTTTCTTGGCTTTTATTTGCCGTTGTACACAATATTTGCTGGGCACTGTGAAATTATGGATGTAAGGAAAACAGAGGAGTTTGACATTAGAGCTTTTTTGAGAACTAAATGTTATGAGCCACATTAATGCTTCTCCAGATTCATGCTGCCCTGTCTGAATTCCCCATTTGCTAAAGGAAGTTTTAAGGGATGTACTTTATTATCTATTTGATCATATATGAGTGTGCCACCATAAAGGGAAATCCCATGGCTTGATTTATTATCATAAAAATTACAGTCTCTTGAAGAATGAAATCCCCTTTCTCCTTCAGTCCTTACAGAAAGTGCATCACTCAGAACATTTCAGAGATTCAAAGCCACAATTTCATTCTTCATCTACAGAACAAGGATTATCTTCTCACCTTTTCTTCATTTGCAGCCAATAATGTCTCCATTCCTATCTTCAACCGCTGAACTTC
Source organism: Malurus elegans (assembly GCA_013397995.1). Taxonomy (NCBI): domain Eukaryota; kingdom Metazoa; phylum Chordata; class Aves; order Passeriformes; family Maluridae; genus Malurus; species Malurus elegans. Next base: position 180,424 of record VZRP01008180.1, on the reverse strand, counting down.
TTGGTCTAAAAATGTTTTAAAATGTTGTAAGAGAAATAAACTTGCTATATTTTCTGTAAACAGATGTTTTGTGACACTCTCCCTATATTCTTATGAGTAACTAAAACTATTCAGTGATGTGGACAATGCACTACTAAACTACTTTTATGTAGAGTTTTTCAGAAGCTGAACTTCAGAAAGCATTGCAAAACACAAACATCCCCATTTACTACTAAAATGCTACATAATTCTATTTTAAGTTGTGAGACTTAAGCAAAGGAAAAGATGAGAGTGTGTTTGCTGTTATATAATTAATCATTTTAAGTAGGATTGAAAATGAATTATATTCCATCTGAGAAAAAATACTTGGCAGCCAATGAGAAACAGTTAAAGGACATTCATGAACTTGGGAATGAAAAGTAACAAAAAACTGGTTTGATACAAGGGAATTTTGTAAAATGTTATTTACTTAAATACTTCTGTAAGAAATAACTTGGTTAAAATCTACATCATGAGCTAATGCAGGATTGCCTCACACATAATTTATTGCTACAGATTATCCAGGAATGTTATGGTCGAGTCCATTAAAACACTCTCTGAAAATGTATGAGGTTGTTAATTGTGTCCTACCTTTGCTTAACCAAATCTCTCATTTTTCTCTACACATTTTTCTTCTTTTAAACCAAGTGTAAGTGATGGAGACAGAACCTAAAATAGTTCAACTGTGACAATTCATGCTTTGCCATTAAACCAGACCCACTTGCTCACAAAAAAATGAAAACAGGCATGAAAGGAAAGAGTGGAAAGAAAATCAAGCTTGCTAAGGAGCATCTGTGGAAAAAGGTTTCACAAGTAAATATTGAACATACAAAGTCACAGCTAAGCTGTTTGAAAAAGCTGCAATTAGTTTTTATTGCAGGGATTGTGGAAAGTGCACACCTTGCAATGATTAAGTTTTAAAACATGTAAATGAACCTTGCAGGCATTTTCTCACAGAAGAGACACAGGACATGCACAGGCACAGGCAAATCAAAAACTAAAGCCAGCAGGCAGTGGGCAAGCAATTGGAAGACTTTTTAAAAAAATCACACTCCTACTAATTTCTCTTTATAAATATTAGACTCCAAAAAGGACTGGTGTCAAGGTAGATCTAAGCACAGTAATGCAAATTTTATTTACAATGTTTATTAACAGCTTCAAGTATGGAAATATTTATTCAGACCTTTTTCAAAAATTTAATGCAGTGATTGAAGTCTGAATCCTTCCCTCCAAAGAGAAAGACTTTCAATTAAAGCCATCTTTGCAGATATTAAATGGGGTTCACCTACGTGTAAATAAAAGGGGGTAAATGGTAAGTTTTGGCTCTGTTAACCTTGTCAACGTCCCTTTGAAGCCCAACAATTTGATTTGTGAACCTCTGGCCTTTATTTCTGAAGTGAAATCTCACTGAGCAGGGCAAGGAGCTGTCTGCTTGCTGCAAGCAGTGAAAGCAGTGTCTGGTGTGCATTATAATTAGACAGGCAAATGGAACCAAAATGTGGAATTACTGCTGCAGAATGCACCTGAGTTACAGCTGGTGGGAAAGGAGCAGTGAGACAGAGCCAGGAGGGAATTGCAAGGCTTACGTTTTTCTTTTAGCCTTCTCCTATAAACTTCCTCTACGGTGGTGAGAGTCAGATAAAGTATGTAGAAAAAGCACATATTAGATCAATTTTGCAATTGAATTAGAATATGCATTCTAGCATACAAGTACATCGACAATATTTTTAAACTTTGTTCGAGAAGACCACCTAAAATCCTGATAAATCAGTGTTTTTTTTTTTCTTTTTTTTTTTGCAGAAGGATTGTAACTGTTTCCGTTCAGACACAGTCTAAGTGCTTTCTTTGAATGACACCCACAGAATCTGTGCAGGGTTTGATTCTTCTGCCACTGGAATCAAGGACAGTTTCACCCATTCAGGACACACTTCCAGAAGCTGAGCTCTAGATGTGCTCTGAAATACCACAAATTATCTGGGAATCTCACAGAAAAGACAAAATTCTATTAGTAGAAGGGTTCCTCTACCAAACACTGCTGTCTAAATAAACAGATTTTCTGGTTAGACATGCAGTTCTCCACATGCACAAGCACTGCAGCTGAGTGAAATCAGCACAAGGAGAAGTTACTGGACTCTGCTGGAATGAAGCACAGGAGGTTTTTGGGAAGCCCTGGGAGGAGGAAGCACAGCAGAGGAAATTCCCATCTCAGCCAGGGCAGTGGCAGAAGCCTCGGTTAACACACACAGAGTGTTAGTGCAGCAAAGCTGAGGCGCTGTGAACTCCACACAGATATTCCTTCCTGCTGGATAATGTGCTGCAGAGCAAAAGGGTCCCTAATTCCATATTCTCACGGGCCAGCAATGGACAGGAACCCCAGGGAGTCAATATTTCAGGGAACTATGGCACCACGGGTTGGCAGAAGGCTAAAAAAAATGGTTTGTTTGCCATTGACCTGGGGAGCAGCTCAGACTTAAAACAGAAACCTATCAATATATCAGATATTGATAAATTAGAGAGCCCTAAAGCAGCCCAGGCTGGAAGGGACACTGAAAATCCATTGATCCAGCCTTTCACAGCACTAAGAGCACAGTAATGAAGAAAGGAATCAATGACAACTCTCTTTAAGGATGCTTGGACATTAAAACACTAGGCTTAGCTACTACTGGGACCTTTTTCTTTCCTTAAAAAACAGAAACTGCAATGATTGTTCAAAGAAATTTTCAAGACTCACACAAAAAATTAATTCCCATTGAATGATGACAACTCTACAATCATAAATAAAATTCCAACAGAAAAAGTTTTAGGGCCTTGAGGATACTTATTTCAATTTGTGCTGCCTCTAGATTGGAATAGAACCTTACACATTAAAGGCCTCTACTCTACCAGAATAAATTTACACCATTTTCCCTCCCAAATGAACTCGAAGTCATTCTTGTATCTCCTTTGAAATCCTGAGCCACGCTGCTACCAAATCCAAGCTAAGGCAGGGGGGTTGGATTTTTCATTTTGTTTCCCCTCTTCTCACCTCTTTCTGCCACTTCGGTGTAGGATGAGGTCCTGGAGAGCTGACTTTGCAAACGTTCAATCTCTGCATCTTTGAGAGCCAGCTGCTCCTGGAGCTGGGCTATCTCAGCCTGAAAGGGAGCAAAACAAATTCAGAGCCATTTCTCCAGCCGTGGTCTGTGATTCTTTGCCAGGAATTAGAAGATGTCTGAGTATAACACTCTGAGTGATGTCAGAATATTTCATAAACACTGGAACAAGTATACATATTTATGGTGCATTATCCTATTCCTCTTACAGAAGGTCACTTTTTCCAGCACAATGAGCTCTTGGAGAAGACAGACATAGAGAAAGGTAATATTTTCAAGGATTCATGTAGGTAAGGAAACTCTGGAAAGCTCTCAATGCTACAGTCTTGGTATAATAATAATAATAATAAATAATAATAATAATAACTACTAAAAGATACCAAAGGATTGTGAAAGAGATACTGGTCCTCAGTAGCATAACAAAACTATTCTTCCTCAAAACAGCAAATTTTGCCTGGAAAACAACCACACACATGCAACAAAATACCAGTGTTCATTTACATTTACTGCAACTTGTGCTGCCACAAGATTGGGATAGAAAATCCCATATTAAAGACCTCAATAAGACAGAGAGAGAAGAATTATGTGACTGCTCAGCTTGAAATACAGTAATTCTAATCTGTTTTTCTTATTTATGAGAACTGCCAACAATGTATTTTACTAAGTCAAACATCACGTCAGGACTTTCTTCAGAAGTCTTAAAAACTCTGAGTGTCAACGTTCTGCATTTTCCCTGCAAAAGCACACCAAACCTCCTTGTAGTTAAAGAAATAAAAAAGGAGAAAAAAAGGAAGGAAAAAAAGGAAAACAGGACAAAAAAAAAGTCACTAGTGTGACCAGCTTCTCAAAATACTAAAATAAAGTAGGAAAAATGCAAAATACCAAATAAAATTATCTTATATGTATATCTCTACTAATAGAGTGGAGAGAAATATGGACTGAGTAACACACAAAGTTATTTTCACCAGGAAACAAATGGTTGGACTGCAGGACAATGTCATGGCTCTGCCTGAAATTGTGTGCAACAGAAGAATCTGCCTCGCTGCATCTCTGAAGGGCTCCTCCACTTCCCACTAACTAATGTGCTTTTTCTATCCAGCCATGGAAGTGTTCCAATTTCTCATCTGAGGAGCTGGAACAGCAGGAAGACAAAATCTTGCAGAGCTCTGAATACCAGATTGGATTTACTCCCCCTGGTCCACTTGACCTCAGAGCTCTTTGAAATGCCTTTTTTTCCCTTAATGTCCAATTCCTGTCATCTCTATGATTATTTTTTGCTTCCTTTCTCTTTCCTTATATTTTTCTTTCTTTCCATTCCTGCAGCTTCTCTCCCTCAGTGGGTTTTATGATTCTTCTTTCCTATTTTCCTTCTGCTCCTACACTTTCCATAGTCTCTGTCTTGGCAGCTGGCCACAAACTGCTTGAGAAAATATTTTCCCAAAGACTGCTCATCTCCACCACGTCAGAGAAAACATTTTCAAGAACTACGATCTTAATAGGAAAAAAAAGACATGACAGCAACATTCTGTTATTCATCCAAGAAATCTCAAAAGAAAGAAACACTAATACAAACAAGATCTGTTTGTCATGTCTGGATCAAGCTATCAAGCATTAAATAGGAATCTCACTTTAATAATTTGAAATGTTTCTCCAAGATTCAAACACAGCTCAAAAGTCTGTCATTCATAAGAGCAGGGATTATTACAAGATGAAAGGACATGTGATTGCAGCATAACAAGGAAAAATTGCATGGTGCTTTTTAATCAAGTGGAAAAGGACTAAAAACTCAAACTAAAAATAACAGTGAGAATGTAGAAAAATTAAATAGTGGGGAAAATGATGAAATTTTTCACATGTCAAGCTTCTCCAGATTATGACCCAACAGCTTTGCACGATTTAAGGTCAACACAAGTGTAAGGCAGTCGGGCACTTTGATAGACACGAAGCCAAAGCAGATGAGCTCATGGTCTATTTTGAGCTCAATGCCCATGAAAACAAATTCCATAGTAAGCCAACACCCAGCAAACTTTGCATTCTCTCCAGGCTGGAAAGTGTATTCCACAGAGGCTTGTCACCATTACACAAATCAAGGCCACAAAACCTTCAAAGAGGCCTTTGCTCCGAGCAGATCTTTGCAAGTCAAAATGCTTTTTGTGGCTTCTTAAAATAAGAATTGCAAAATGGAGAAGACTGAAAAATGCATAGAGGGAGCAAAACAGCTACAACACTTTCAAACCAAAATACTTATTCCAAAGCTGGTTAAAGAAAACTTCATTGTAGACCTAAAACATGGTATATCTAAGAAAAGTAAATATTGATGAGAAGTGGAGCATATCCCTTTCCAGCTGACTGTAAATCTGTTGTTGTAAAATACCAAATATTCTGCTTACTTTAGTAGCTTTCAATTTCCACTCGTATTGATTTCTTTCGTTTTCCAGCTCTTCCACTTTAATTTTGAGGTGTCTGAGTTCCTGCAGCAAACCCTGTGAAGGAGGAGCAGAAGTTAAAGGGAAGGTTTTTCTGGAAAATAAGAATTTTTCATGGTCCTGAATTACAGATCATGCACGAAGCACACAGTGTTGGACACTGAACTGCCACATTAAAAACTGTGCCCTGCTCTAAGGAGTTAATCCTTAAATGTCCCTTCTCCCATTCCTTGATAGAATTGGATCTTTCTCATTCTACAATATTATTAAATACTTGATGGAGCTCTGACAAGGCAAAAATGTCTTTAAATGAGCTGAGGAAAGGAAAAGTTTGGAGGTGTAACCCAATTTTGGAATCTTGAGCAGTATATACATTAAGCACCGCACTAACAGCTTGGGTTACAAGAATATTTATTTTGAATGGCTCCCAGATTTGACTCTCAGATTATTTCTCCAATCTGCAGCTAGTAGTCTTTTAAGCAGTTCTGCACAAATACAGGCCCAGAAACAACACCACTATCTTCAAGACAGGTGTAACACACAAAGCAGTTATTTTTATAATATAAAATCTATGAGGGAAATGACTGGAAACTCCCTCACAACACAAGCAGATTACTTATGAGTTCTGGGCATCCAAATTTTAACCAAAGAGACGTGGTAACTAAAGCAATCTGATTTAAAATCCACTATTAAAATGGTCTTTTCTAGGCATAGCAGTATCAGTCCCCCTTCAGTGAAATTTAGCAGTTCATGCAAAGTAGTTTTTGTTTTGCCATGGGACATGTTTTTGATCAAATACAACTGGGGTCTGTCAGGTAAATTCTGGTACCTGTTAATGTCAGGAAATAAACAAAACCATGTTGGTTTTGCTGTTTTCAAAGCACAAGCAGATTATTTTTATTGTGGCTCTTTTCATTCACTCTGCCATAATCATTAGAAAAAGGAAGGATACAGGTCAGATAGCCTTCACTGAAATGATTTTACACCGTGGAAATCCTTTAAGGTATCCAGGAATGAATAATCTGTGTTCAGAGGGGTGGTTGGAGAAGGAACAAACTACCAAACCATGCCAGCATGCTGCATGTCAGACACACCTCACCCCAAAACCCCAAACCCACACCACACCAGCACTACAGACTCGCAAGTGAAAGGAAAACTGGGAAGAAAAAGCTGAAAAGGGGATTGGGCTTTACAGATTTCTGTGCTTTGGCAGGCAGCCATCAATGGTGACCAAATTCGTCCCAATGATCGGGGTGGAGTGTCTGGGGTGGGATTCTTTTTTTTTTTTCTGGCAATATTTTTTTGGCACTCTGGCTCTTTGCTAATGAAAGTCACAAAGATTAATGCCAAAACATTCCCAAGGTAGCTCTGGTTAGTGGAATTTAGTGTCTGCAAGAGAGAGAAGAGGCAACACAGAGGCTTCTGCCAAGGGGTACTTCTCGTACATCACACTGAGAACAATTCTTCTGGCCCAGAGTCTCTACTGATCTTGCACCAGATTGAGGACCATTAGGTGCCAAGTCTGGTTTCCTATCTTGAGACTTTCTTTCTTGGATTCTACTATTAATTTCCAGCTGCAGTCTACACATCTGCTCCTGCAGGTCACTGATCAGGTTCACTACTGACTGAAAACATGGGAGGAAAGGAAAAAAAAAAAGACAAAAAAGAATAGACAGGTGAGAAAAAAATGATGCAAAGGATATATTTCTACAGCTGCAGCACAAAGAACTACATGAAGCACATCAAAGGCAAACTAAAAAAAGACAGATTATACGTTTCCTTTCCCATAAAGTAGATGCAAATGAGTATAACACTGGAATATTGCACAAAGCCACAGTTTACATGGAACAGAATCTACATTCCAGGCTAATTCATGATTCTGATTCTGAAGTTAAGATCAGAAACATTTTTTGGAAAGTTTTACAGCCACGTGAGGGGAAATCTGGAGCATATTTTAATAAGCTGGCTCAGAAGCACACTTCTGCTGAAATGGTCTTGATTCCATTCATTTGCACTTCCCAAATCACCCAGCAGGAAACAACTGCAGAGTGCTCAGCTGAGCCATGGCCACTCTCTCCAATTTATACCCAGAGTTTATTCAGAGCAATTCTGTTTCCAGGTCTAGCACAGGGCAGAAGAATGGCTCCATTACCTCTCTTGCTGTCTGGGCAGGCTCTTGTCATGGAGGAGTTAAGCACCAGATGCAGGAGAAATCAGGAGGATTCCACAGAAGAAAAAGTAATTATTTCAAAGTGCACCGATTTGCTGGCCAGTTTCTTGGATTTTTGTGTATCAGTGACACACACACAAAAAAATCCAGTTTAGAAAGCAAACCAAAGTCAAGCATTAAAATCTCCATAACATTTCACCTAATTCCTGACTCCACAGAAAGAGCACTGGGTATTTTTTCAGGTGTCACAAGTTTGGAGTGCCTTTCTTTTAGCTGTCATGTACATTAACAACATAAGCTTTGTGATTCCTCAATCTTAAATAGAATAAATTTAATGAAATTAATCCACCCTCTAAAGGAGTGAGAAAGATTTCAGTGAACAGAATAACAGATGATGTGGCAAATGTATTTTAATTTTTTTTTTCATTACAGTTGCCAACAGTCCTCCTGTAACCTCAGCTCTCCAGAAATCAAGAGTAAATCTTACAGCTACTGCAAGAACAGGACATTATCAGCACCCACAGTCAACTTCAAACATTCACAAAGCTTCACCCATCTGATACACACACTTTGTTCAAGACTTTCACACATTTGAGTATTTTTAGGTCACTGTGCTTAAGATGAAATTCAGGAAAGCCATTCCATAGGTTTCACTTTGTGATCCTGATTGAGAATGATATGCACAATGTCTGAGGCTCATCCTCTCTCATCCAATAAACTTTGAATGGACATAAATGAGGATTAGGTCTCTTTTTTACCATCCTCCCCACTGTCAGGAGCCTCACAGAGCAGCACCAGCTGGGGATTGAACTGGCAGAACACACTTCCATCTCCCTCCCATTTTTTTTTTAAGCACCAAGCCTTGGTGTGTGGCCCTCTTTGGCCAGAACCCTGTGAGGTTCTGCAGAAGGGCTGCTCAAACAGGATACATGGATTTCTGAACACAGAAATTGCCACCTCACATTTCTCTCTTTTGCCTCATCATTAAAACAGGGGAGAGAAAATACTCTGCATCCACACAGACTGCCCACAGGGCAACCTGACAGTGCAGAAATGGCAGAAATCCCTATCCCAGCACAACTTCAGCAGAAATCCTTATCCCAGCACAACTTCAGCTTGTTCCTTCACAGCTGATTCCAGTTTCAAGGTAGAACAGGCCTTCTGGAGGTGCTTTCACAGCACAAACATTTACTAACAGCAACTCCACCATCTCGATTCAGATGAGACATCCCACCCAGCTCCCCATGGCAGTCAGTGGCTCACTGACTCAGGTTTCTTTGGAATTCCAAGTAGCCTTGTGCTTCAGAATGTTTGATTCAGAAGCTACAAGAGCCACAGAATACTTGCCAGCAGCTTTTAGGCAAACCAGAGACTTATCCCGTGCTACAAGAGGAAAAAGCAGAAGGGCTGTCAGGCAAACTGAAATAAATGCACAATTACTGAGAGGGACAGAAAGTCTCTTTTGCCCGTGTTCAGGTAGGGCAGACATCTGGGCAGGCATCAATCATTTGATAATGCTTCTTGTTAATGCCTTGCTACATTAAGAAAAATATTTTCAAAATTTCTGAGCCTTCTCTGATGAAAGAAAAGCTTCACAAGCCCCCCAAGGTGAGACTCCAGAAACCTTCATAACATTACTGTGTCAAAAGCAGGACATCATTCCACAGAAAAGGAATTAAAATGCCAAAGCCAGGAGTGAGATAGCCCATGTACAAGCAGGAATTGCCCTTCCTGGCCCCTGTGTAATATATATAAATAAATGGAACTTTAAATTTAGTATGTGCTTTTGAGGAGCCAGAGACAAGTGGCATCCGGTGTGAAATCAATACCTTTGGGAGGTTGGAGATGCTTGATAAACTCCTTGCTGCTAACTAAAACCAAACCTAAAGACAGCTGCACCAGATAAAGTGAAATGAATCTCACACATTGAAACTCGCTCATATTTAGAGCTTCATTTATTTATTTATTTGCTTTCTTTCCTCCCAGCCCAACCAGAAAAATAATTCTACAGATGAATTCTAAGTGACTGGAAACAGCTGCTGCTGTTTCCAGACAATGCAAAATGAGAATACAGAGCAAATGTGGTTGAGCTGAATGATCCTGCAATGCCACATTTAATTTTAAACCTTTTTAAAACCCCATTATTATATTTAGAAATAGGAGGGTCAGCCATGAAGTATCATTAGCAAGCTGTTTAAAATGGTTTAACTACTGGAGGCCAATAACAAGAGCAAACTACAGGTAGACTTTGTGTTTGTCAAGGTGGTTTCTTCATTAGAAAGGTGTAACTGGGCAGTGGAGGCAAATAATTCAGAAAAATGCTCAAATTAAGCAGCTTTATAGTACAACACTATAAAGAAAATTAATTAATACATTTCATTCTGATATTTGAAATTGTGTCTGTATTGAAAAATTATAATTTCCTGTATAATTTACAGGAAAAGGAGTGAAATAAGGTTAAGGCATTAGAATTCAGCTAAGCATCCAATTTGATTGAAAGCAAATCCTGCTTGTCCTGATAAATTGGATTAACACTTTTTCAGGAGAACGTGAAATAATTATATCAATAGCTCAGGAAACAGCTCAAAAATGCTGTTTATTTCCCACAGCTTTCCTGACCAACACCCATTCTCCTTGCTTTGCACACACAGGTCTGCAACTTTCAACAAGCCAGAAATCTAATCACACCTTAGGGCAGTTAATAATTCAGCACATCCCTAACACAACTCATTGTCAACTTTTCCATCAGATTAGAATCCTTTTCCATCCCAGCACCAACGTGTCCTATCACTTAGCAATGCCACAAAGGCATCCAGGCCATGAAAGCTCAACTTTTCCATCCAAGGGGCAGCAGCAGAATTTCACTACTCATGGACCTGCTGGGCACTCAAAAGTCCTGTCAATAAAAACACAGCCAAGATCTCTGCTGCTTTCCAGGAGCCAGGCTGGCTGTGCACTAATTCAGGCATCTCCATCCCAGTATCCCAACTGGAAGCAGGCTGCCATCTGCAGCCACCAGTGCTGCTCAGACCTGCTCAGCTTTTCAGGACTTTCTGTACACACAGCACTGACAATTATGCCTGAAAGAGCACAAGAAGGTGGTGAAAACAGCAGCTGCTGCCTCTCTGGCTTGCAAGCTCTGCCAGGAATTGCTCTCTTTACCTTATCTTTGGATCTCGAAGGAAAACTTCAGAGAATAAATAAGTTGAAAACAAACACATCCCAAATGAACCACGTCACGGCAGCTAAAGTACCAATGCAGTTATTGCATATTCCACTAGAAGGGTTAGGGAGAGCAAACAGTTCCTAATGCTGCCTGGATTTCTAATTCTCCTAAGTCAATATGGAACAAAGTTTGGGTTGGTTTTTTTTTTTTTTTTCAGTCAGCAATGTATAAATCTCAGGCCTAACAATGCTTCCTTTCCAGGCAATCCTCTCCTGCTGGCTGCTCCCCTCACAGGACCATTGAGTAGGGCAACACGTGGGCAATTTGTACAAATTTCAATTTCTCTCTTCCATGATTGCATTCATTCCCAGCTCCCCCCTGGTGCTCACCACCACGATATGGATGTTCTTCAATGATTTCCTGTTTCTCACTCTCCTTCCTAACCAACACAGCAAAACCCAAAGAACCTTTGATGTCCAGAACCCTCCACATCTGAAGAGGAATGAGGGCTGGAACTGCCTCCAGCCCATGCCATTTTTTTCCACTATTTATTATGCAGCCACAAGGGGAAAGACTCATTTGAGGCAAATGCCCTCCCAAGTGCCAGAAGCAGATGAAAATGCCCAATCTCAGTGCTTGGAGCTCCCCTGACACGACTGAACTGCCAAAAACAAGGGAAGAGCTGTGGCAGCCCTGGCAAAGCAATTCAGGGCAGCTCCCTGGAGAGGAGAGGGTTAAGTGAACACCCACTGTAATAGATGCTTCTGGAAGGGATTAAAGCCAAACAGCAGCTCTGAAGTATAATGAGAGAGGGGAAAAGAAACTGCATCCCAAAAATGCATAATCATACTCCTCACTGAATTGACAGGGTCAGGGATATGGGCTGTGCTGGAAGACAGAAAACTCCATTCTGTGCTGATTTCAGCCCAAAAGCTCAGGTGTGTGATAAAGCACCATGGGCAAGTGATAGAAAATAATAAAAACAAGATAATGAAAAAAAACTCACCTCAGCTTTGTTCTGTTTCTCTTCATATTCACTCTGCTCCTTTTCCATACCAACCAGCTTAATCTTCAGGTCTGAAACTTCAGCCATCAGATCTAATTTCTGAGTCTCCAGTGATGTGCGACTTAGCAGCTCCTGAAAGCAAAGCAGAATATTTTCCCCAGTTATTTCTGTGAGCACTGCAGATTGCTCTGAGTTTCACTGGCAGGCCCATATTAAACCCTCAGTTTGGACTGTTTCTCAAGCTCTGTGGTTATTTCATCTAAATAAATTGTTAATCACCAAACCACCGTGTCCCACTCCTTATTTCAAGCCAATGTGTGGCAAAGTTAATCCCTGGGCTAGACACAAAATCGAGAACAATACCAGGGTTGAACAGACACAAACCTGCATCATGGCACATTACAAAGCATTTGGCATCTTCCTAAACACTCATCAGAAAAAGTTCTGTTTTGGGATTGGATTGTGGACCTTGTAGTGAGTTATTCAATAAAGGATGTGATGCAGAATGAGCACCTCAACCAAAACTGAGCTCCAAAGACAAGAAACACTTTCCCAGTTACACTCACAGTCCCTGAAAGCTTACACCATGGAGCACCTGATAAGTTCTGAAGGATGCACTGTGTGGAGGGAACTGCAGTGAATGAAATGTCCTGGCTGGAGCCTAAAAGGGAGGCTGGAGCCCTAAATGTCCTGGCTGGAGCCTAAAAGGGAGGCTGGAGCCCTAAATGTCCTGGCTGGAGCCTAAAAGGCAATGTGTAGGGAGCAGTGTAAAGGAGAATCAACTGGCCATGACTTGTGCTGCTGTGCCCCAGCTTTGCTTTCCAGACTTTGGATGGAGTTATATCACTGTGTGGAGAACAGCCAATATTCACACCCTCACTGAATCTGCACTTTTCGAGAAAGCCAATGCAAGAAATCATCCAGAATTTAGCAGTTTATTACATACATGAAATGCCTCTGTCATCTCTATGTCCAAAAAGAAAAAATTCCATTTGGGAGTTTAAGCCTCACTGAAAAATTGATTTGTAGCTTTCCACATGCCTAATTGATTTATTTTTACAAAAGAATGTAGGTTTCCAGATGGTTAAAAGATTTTATGGCAATTCATAAACCCCATTAGTGTGTTGATCATATGAAACACGTTGAGGAATCACAGCAGATTGTGCTTTGAATTAAGGGAAGTGATTTAACTGAAGCTGCCAGAGTTAATGTGGATCTACACTGATGTGACTGAGGGATCAGAAATCACCACGTGCATCACTCCTTTCTCATCTCATCCTCTCCCCCAGACTGTGCAGCACATTGTAGACCTTGGCTTGGAGCCAAGGAAGCCACAAAGGTTATTTCAAAAATTAGAGTTTATTTCAAAACCCCAATCTGCTCTGCACGTAAGTTATTTTAGTCTGGTGGGGAATATTGCACAAATTAAAAATAGTACTAAACTCGCATCTGTATTGCAACACCAATTATCTGAGCCACCCACTATTCCCAGTGCCATGCCCATTCCTGCTGACATTGGCAATGGTATTTGTGTGTGGATGGGAAAATAAACAGAAATGTAGCCTCATGGTTTTGGCTTTTTTCTTCTCCAGATGAACTAAAACAAACACTGATCAGGAAAAGATACTGCCCTGACTTTTTTTGAGAAAGTCTAAGAGGAGTCAACTGATGAAATCCCAGGAGGGGCTGCTTTCTACACAGGTGATTACAAATTACAATTACAATTACAAATAACTCGCCTGTCTTCCAGAAAAACACTGATTTGCACAAGTTTCAGAGGCACAGTCCAGTCCAGAATGGAATAGGATCTGTGAGATTAAGATAGCAGACTGCTGTAGGTTAGGACATAGTTAAAAATGAGAACTTTGATATGAAATAAGGCCACTGAACATCAGAAAGACAACCAGGATGAGGCAAGTCTGGCCCCATGGACAGACTCTTCACTGTTGAACTAAAACAACATTTAGAATTTTTTTTGGACACCAAAATGGTGTTTCATGATATGGGAGGAAGATTTCTTAATAAGGCAAAGAGCCACAGCATCCCTCTGGGGATTTTAAACAAAAGATCTGTCCTTTGAGTGCACCATCTGGCATTACTCCTTATTTTTCCTAGACAGACCCCAAAATTCCCCTCAGTTGTGCAGTGAAGAGCAATCCCCACTCACTCCTCTCTCCCCAAGTTCAGAACCTCCATGTGAGAACAGAGGCACTACCTGCTCTGAGCCAGCATGAAGGCAGCTCTTTGGGTTTGTTTGTTTGTTTTAATCAGCTCCAACAAAATTTTACAATTTGCTCTGAAGCTGGGGAATCAGATTCCCAGCAAGAGCAAACTGGCATAAACCTCATGACTTAAAATAGACAAAACAGCTAACTAGCCCTAGTTTGTTTTCAATGGAACTTCACTGATTTGAAACAGCTGACCACTCCTCTGCATCCAGAGAACCCAACTTTTGCTTTGAAAGCAAGTGCTGCTTAAAGTAAATGTCTCCTCTTGAAATGGGAACATCTGGAAGCAATTATTTTCATCTTCAAGCAGATGCTCACAGTGAACAGCTCATTAAGAATGTGAACCATTTTGTTACNCTCGCCTGTCTTCCAGAAAAACACTGATTTGCACAAGTTTCAGAGGCACAGTCCAGTCCAGAATGGAATAGGATCTGTGAGATTAAGATAGCAGACTGCTGTAGGTTAGGACATAGTTAAAAATGAGAACTTTGATATGAAATAAGGCCACTGAACATCAGAAAGACAACCAGGATGAGGCAAGTCTGGCCCCATGGACAGACTCTTCACTGTTGAACTAAAACAACATTTAGAATTTTTTTTGGACACCAAAATGGTGTTTCATGATATGGGAGGAAGATTTCTTAATAAGGCAAAGAGCCACAGCATCCCTCTGGGGATTTTAAACAAAAGATCTGTCCTTTGAGTGCACCATCTGGCATTACTCCTTATTTTTCCTAGACAGACCCCAAAATTCCCCTCAGTTATGCAGTGAAGAGCAATCCACACTCACTCCTCTCTCCCCAAGTTCAGAACCTCCATGTGAGAACAGAGGCACTACCTGCTCTGAGCCAGCATGAAGGCAGCTCTTTGGGTTTGTTTGTTTGTTTTAATCAGCTCCAACAAAATTTTACAATTTGCTCTGAAGCTGGGGAATCAGATTCCCAGCAAGAGCAAACTGGCATAAACCTCATGACTTAAAATAGACAAAACAGCTAACTAGCCCTAGTTTGTTTTCAATGGAACTTCACTGATTTGAAACAGCTGACCACTCCTCTGCATCCAGAGAACCCAACTTTTGCTTTGAAAGCAAGTGCTGCTTAAAGTAAATGTCTCCTCTTGAAATGGGAACATCTGGAAGCAATTATTTTCATCTTCAAGCAGATGCTCACAGTGAACAGCTCATTAAGAATGTGAACCATTTTGTTACATAGAAATTATAGTGTATTTCAGCGGTATGATGCAACTTCAATTCAGCCAGAATAAATATGCAATTGTAAGAGGAGAAAATACAAATTTATGTTATTGGTTTTAAAGCAGAGAAAGACAATATGAGACGGGCAAAATGGTAATTTGGGCTGTAGCAGCTTTAGGAGGATCTTAAAGAGCTGAAAAATAGAACAGAAATAGAGCTTATCCTAGGATATCCTAATCCTAAACATTTATTTAAGAAACAAGATACTTGTTTTTAATTTTAAAATGTGCTATACATTATATTATGTAAGTATAATTTACCTTCTTAAAGCTATTTTTTTAAGACTCAACTTTTAACTTCAAAAATGAAGGAGGCATGCAGCAGCTATGATACACATCTACCAGACAGATCAAAGAACAGCAGACTATTTCCAAACACAACTGTGCTTTCAAAACGCACACTGCATACTTCTAAAATATTTAATCAACTCTTCCAGTATTCCCAATGAAACTGAAGTACATGCTGTATATCTCACTTTCACATTTAGTTATCTTGGAAATACATAATTATTATAAAGCAGCTTACAAAATGTTTATAAAAAGGACAGAAAGTAGCTTAAAAAGAGGACAATACAACTTTTTAGGCTATCAGCTGCAGGCACAGAAAATTCCAGGATATCTAGCTCTCCACAAAACAGAAGAAACAATCATGTCATACACTGATTGAGAAACCATAAGTAAGATTTTTGTCAAGTGAGGAGGGGAAAAAAAACCCCCCAAAGTTCCCATTTTGCCCTTTTCCATTGTACGAAACACAACATTAAAAAAATTCCTTACTTTTCACCCTTTTTAAAAGCCTTGAGAGAGACAGACAGAGCAAGCCACCTACCTGGGAAACAAAACCCAGCCAGAACCACCTCTAAAAAGGGCTGCACTTCTCAAGAGCTGTGTGGCAGCTGTGGCAGAAATAAGAGATTTGCTTAGCTGAAAACACAGCTGAGAGCAATGGACGTGTGTAATCCCCATGAAATGGTGCAAGGCAGGGAATTCCAGCCCTCCCATCCATCGTTTGCTCGTGACATGGTTAACCAAAGGACAGAACTGCCCACAGCGCTGCCAACTCTCTGCTGCAGATTGTTGCCCATGTGAGCAGCAAACAGCAAAGAGGGGAATGCTCACCTGGAGAGACAGAGCTGCACAGCCTGAGAGCTCTGGAAAGCTCCCAGCCCAACAGGGCAGAGCAGAGCACGCTTCAAAATCTGACACGCTGAGCCAGCTGCTGGCAAGGAGCTGCTGCTGCTATAAACAAGTGCTGAAATTCATCTCAGATCAGATAACTCCGAAAGCTGCAGGAATGGGCTTTGCCAGCCAGCAAAGTTCCTGAGCAGCAGATACACACCAGATTTGTACCCTGCAACCAAGATGGGATTCTGGCTTCCCTGAGCACGGGACAGCTGCAAAACTCCAGCAGGTACACGCTGAATGTGGCTGGATTCAAGTTCCTACTCTCACACAGCCCCTCCCTGCATTCTTTTAACCCATTTTTTTCAGAAGGTTCTCCACTGTGCCTCACTCGGGGCACTGTCTGGCACACTTTCCTCTGCCCTTGCACCCAGGGACAAATGGGCCACAAACTGACACCACAACAGAAACCCACTCCTGGTTGCATCCAAACATTTCAGTAGTCACGTGTATTTTTTTAAGACAAAAAGAATCCTAAAGCCAAGTCCTTTGTACTTTGCAAGAGAAATTTCTTGATTGAAGGCACAATCATGTTCACACAACACCACCACGCAACAAGAGTGCCCTGGATTGTGCCAGAAATTATTTGGAAGGCACAAAGGCATAGTCAGACCACATCTAGGGTTGGTACAGGAACAGGAAAGCCACTGTCACCCAGAGCAGCACTGCCACCGGCAAAGCAAACTGCTGTCCCTTATGCCACAGAGCTTCAGTGGGAATTGCTATCTGCAAAACAAATAAAATGCAGCTCTGGAACAGCAAAGAGGTACAAACTGGAATTAGTGCTGATAATTACCAATAAATGCACCTGAAAGGACCGTGGAGGTGAAATGTGTGTGTGCAGAAAGTTTACTTTTCAGCTGGACAGGACACAGCTGCCACTCCTGACAGCACAGATTCCAGAGCCCTGCTGGGTTTACATCAGGCATGGCTGGTACCTTCTCTTTAGGGACAGTTTAGGCAAATTTCTACAGAAAAAATTGCTTCTGCTTTCCAGTTCTACAGCACACTAATAGGAGGTTCCCCTAAGGCTCTCTCCCCTCTCAAAAAAAAAAAATAAATTCTTTCTTAAAATTGACTGGAAGAAAGCAATGCCACACAGCAACTCAGAACAAGACACACATCATTGCTCTCCAAAATTGGCTGTAACTTCACATTTTAAAGTAGCTGATACACTGGAAATGGACTGTCACAACATAAATTGTTTCCCTAGGATAATTCTAGGAAGTTTTTTAAATTTTACTGACAGCCATATCCATTGCAATGCGCTGAGGGGAAAGGCAGGTAGCTGTTCACACAGGTCAGCTTTTCCATATCCTTTACACATTCAATAGCAGGACCCACACCCCACTACAGGGTAATCCCATGAGATTCAATTTGTGTCTTGCCCCCAGTCATGTTCTGGAAAATTTTCTGTTACCATTTACTGTGAAGGATGACCTTGTTTCTTGGCCCAAAACTGAATTATATTTAAAGATTAATTTAAAATTTTGCCATTGACTAAAAGACCTGCTTTGTTTTTTTTTTTTTTTTTTTTTTTTTGAAGAAAGAAAATGCAGATACCTTCATTTCAGGTGGAAAAATGCTTTTCTTCATTACAGTCTGCAGTGGAAAAAATATCCTTGAAAAAGTAAAATGTCATGTTTGACACTGAAAACATCACATTGTCTGTAACTGTGCCCAGCAGAGCATCCCTGCATCTCTCACATGGGATCCTCTCATTTCTCAAACACTGCTGAGCTGTATTTTCCTTGGCTCTGGTTCCATAAACAGTGAGGTCAAAGCACATCTCTCCATTGCCTTCGTGCTACACCTTGACCTTTTCTGGGAGTTGTTTTGACTCACCTGCCAGAAAAAGAAGTCCCTTCCTTCCAAACCCCAGGTTAGTTTTCTCCCAATCATTGAGGAAAATGTTTGCTGAGCATGGCAGCTGCTCTCAAATCATTTGCACCACGCTCAGGAAGAGGGAGAAGGGTGAAAGAACAACGAGATCTTCTCTCCTGCTGCTACCACTCCACTTTCAAGATGCCCACCCAAAGTGCTGAGCAGCCATTTCATGTTATTTGTATAAATTTTATTTCAGTTGCTGTTTCAGAAGTGGTTCCACGATCACTTTGTAGCAGGGTTCAAAACAAATGTGCATAAATCATAAACCAGAATGATTTTTTTCCAAACCCCACTGTGCCAGAGAGGACAAGTCTCTGCTAGCACAGATTCAGCAAAAACTGTTTTGCAGGGCAGCATTAGATACCCCTTCTGCTGTGGAAGTACCAGATATTATCATTAAGTTATCTTAAACTTTATGATTTTTGTTTTTATTGAAGCATTTTTGGCACAGAATTCATTATGACTCACTCTACTTCTTGTTCTTGAAATCAAAAAGACAGGGCTTTATCTTCATCATTTCATTTTCCACTTAGAGGAAGCACTTGACTTAAGCTCACAAAGGCATAAATCAGGGCAGCTCAATATATTGTAAATAAGGAAGCAGAACCATGACACAAACCTGAATTTACACTCCCCCCAGGAGGGTAATAGAAGTCATTCTGAAAAGCAGGACAGCAGCAGCTGCTGGCTGAGAAGATCTGAACCCAGATCTCCCCAAAACTTGTGAAACCCCCGAGGCCACACACTCACCCTACTTCTGACAAATGATCTGCAGAAAAGTCCCCTGGCCACGAAGCTCACATGAGTGTCAGAATCACCACATGATCAGGTCATTGTCTCCTCCCCAAATCTCAACTCATCCCCCACAGAGGATAATCTTTTCCACAAGATGATTTGAAAAAGAACCTTCAATATAAATGATATTAAATAGGACCCTCTGCTGGGTTAATAAATGTCCAACTACTCTGAGTGCTGAGAGATCCAACTGGGATTTCCCATATCCCACTCTCTGCTGGGAGAAACAACAACCACAGCTGCTCAAAGCTACCTCAGCATTTAGCTTTAAGGTTTATAGTAGACGTGTGGAGATTCTCTGCCTTCTTTAGCTTTGGTGCAGCTTCTTGGAGCTTATCACTTTAGGATCAGCTTTGGAAGCAATTGGTGCATGTGCCTAACACCAGATTAAACATTTTCACTGAAACAGCATTGCTCATGCAACATTTTATTCCATTTTCAGACCCCTCAATGTTCTGGTAAATAAGGCTTTACATTCACAGTTTCCTCAGAAGACTCTCTGGGCAAAATAGTTAAAGTCAGAGAAAGAATAAATGATTTTAGCAGAAGTCCCAGAACTATCTGGTTTTAGTTTGGAACAGGATGCTTCTGCACTCTGTTGTGAATGCCTTCCTGGAGTCTGAAAACAGATTTTCAAAACTTAAATAATTACTGTTCTTTGAATTTCACTCCAGATCTCACTGGAAAACTACGTGCACTCACCGTTTGCATTTTTAAAGACGCCCACTTACAAAAAAACTTTTCCCAGCTGGAAGCATTTTGGGCTGCAAAAGGTGCGTGAAATGGAAGGTTTTATTCAAGAACCTTTGAGAATTATAACTGGAAATGTTTAGGACACAATTTCATCTTATAGAAACTGCTGCTGCATGTCCCTACATATGTACAAGAGTGCTCATCATAATTTAAAGGTATGATCAACTCATAAAAAGGCTTGTATATCTCACATAGACTAAATTTATGACACAAAGTTCTGCATGGGGAGAGCAACTAAGTTCATCAACAACAGCATCTATACTGCAAATTTCTGGCATTGATTTTTGAGGTTTATTTACAATTGCAGCTCTATTTTTTTGTATCTATGTATTGCATTGACAGTGGATGATCTGCCTCTGGAACAACAGAAAACTGCACAAGGAAAGATCTTTTGCATCACCACACCTGCATGTTCTGCAGTAACATATAAAATGTAAGGTATTTAGCATTTACTCCGCTCCCTCAATAAAAAAAAAAAATCAAATGGCAAAAATTAAATCACATAGCCTGAAACTGTTGATTGAAACAAAGAAAAAAAGTCTTTATATGGTAATTTTCATAAATAAAAAGAAGGGGAAAGCTCTTAAGTGAAACAAAAATGGATATAGAACAGAACTTGATACAGTAATTAATTTCAACTTACTACTTGTTCAACTTCAAAGCCATAGGAAAACAGAAGGCATTTAAATAAAACTTCTTAATTCTATAACTCCTACATGTATTAGATACATTTAACCTGTCTAACCAGTTACTCAGCCATGTCCAAATAAGCACAGTTCAAACAAGACACAATAGTTTCATTTTACATGCTGCCACGTACAGGATTATGCAACCAGCCAGTAAAACTTTTCTGCAACAGTAAAACAAGAAATATTTATTGGGGGGGGGAGAAGAAAAAAGGTGTAAAGCATGATGAGAACAATAAAACAATAAAAGAGGCACTTTTTCCTCCCTATTTGATCCTGTTGCAGACAAGCTGACCATGTGTGCTCACCCCTGTGCTGGAGGAGGCTGAGCAGGAAGCTCTGCCATCCAGATTTTTACCTGTTGAAGCATTTCTTCTGTCGCATTCAGCTTCAGCTGATGCCCCTCCAGACAGATTTCCAAGTCCCGGATTTTCTCTCCTTGGGCTTCCACCTGGTCTGTGAGAACACTCACCTGTAATGTGAGAGCAGAGGCACAACGCTGCCCAACTGACTGTAAAGAAGTTTCAATTACCTTATACATATAACATCCAAATGCACGTTTTAACAAGAAGCTCTCCTTTAAAGCCCTCAATGCTTTAATATTCTGGTGCACTGCAGCAACCTGCCCTGCCAAGACAGACGATTTTGCAGTCTTACCTCGATTTTGTTCCAACCCCGCCCTGTCATCTCCCCTCCCCTGCAACTGTTCTGATATAAAAAAGAAAGGGCATTTCAAGAAGAGGTGGAATGCTGCCTATAGGTAGCCTGGGTCCCTTCATGCAAAAGTCTGGAAAATTGGAAAGGAGCAAACAAGAACAGAGGATGCTGGAAATACTTTATGTGGATTTGGAGCACGCATCGCCATTTCAGGTTCTGTTGGCATTGCACTCCCTCAAACAGATAAGTAGGAAAATTTCTCACCCCAGACCCAACCAAATACTTCAGTCCTCACAAGAACAAACCCCAGCTTACCTACTGATAAAGAGTTCTGAAGTTATAAAGAATGTAAAGAGTAAAAGGCAAGTTTTAGCAGTGGCAAAGTTGAGAGATGAGAGATGATAGGAAGAAGTGGGTGGAGGCAGATGGAGGGGGACACATCCAAACTGGGCCAGGAGGAGAAATCCCTGCAGGAAGTCTGTTGCTTGCCTACTTTGTTTTGTTCTCATTAAATAAAAGATGATACACAAAAAACCCCATTTAAGGTCAGAAGGCAAGATGAAACAAACTGAATCCTCTCCTTCAGTGTGGTGCAGGTTCCAAAGAAAGAAAACCAGTTTAGTTTAGAGCATCAGGTTGGGTTTAAACAGCATTGCAACCTGGAAGGAAAACTTTGCACATTAAATGTGGCCTGCAAAGGAATTTGGGAAAAGCTTAGCAGCTTTGGGAGCATAGGTATGGTGTTCCAGCAGTTGGGCTGAGAGGCACATCAGCCACTTTGAGCTCATATTTTCCCCTCTGTCCAGGATCACATCTGCCAGAGTCTTCAAGGAATCCACAGGCAGAACACAATCCCAGTTTATGCTATGCTGGCAATTCCATTTTGCTTTAGGAGTGCAATACCTGCAAGGCTCAGCCTGCAGGTAATGCATTTTCTGTAAAAGTGAGGTGTACTGAACACTAAGCTAAAAATCTAGTGTTAGAAAGGTTGAAATGTCTGAGGCAAGACTGGAGTACCCCCAGCCTCATATTCCCCACCAATTCCTCCTGTGGGCCACTCATTGTCCCAGTTCAGCAGGATCCACGGAACAGAGGTGCTCTCCTCCCATTCCTCTCTCACCCTTCCTGCCAGAGGTCACACCCACAGCCAGATTTGTACCAGATTTGTACCAGATTTGTACCAGGTTTGTACCAGCAGACTGCCCCAGACCTGTAACCCCAGCATGGGGCTGCCTGTGCTCCTGATTCAACTGCCTGGACAGCAGAACTGGAATAAACCAGGTGCTCATTCCAGCTTTGCCTTGGCACCTTTGCTGCTGCTGTTGTTGATGTTCATCTTCCAGACTGAGGTTTTGGTCTATCTTATATGCAGTTCCACAGCAATGCTGTGCAGTGGCAAAGGAAAATGTGTAAATATTGACTAAGCCTTTGGGTTTGATGGGGGTGGAAGTGATGGGTGTGAAAGATAAGAGAGGAACGTTTCCTAATTCTGATTTTATTCCTTCTAAGAGAAACTCTAGGCAGTCTCCAAAGCCTTTCATAAACCCCCCTTTTCTGTGCATTTGGCTGGCTGCATTCTTGGTACGTGCTTGTGTGGATGAAGAAACAGTGACTGAAAACCTGCAGGACAGAGACAGGAAAAGCACATCCTGAGCAGCAAACCGGGGTAATCTGCAGGAATTTATCAGCACTGGTCCTGTCAGATCCACAAAAGCTGACACACAGAGCACAGGACTGCACAGATAAGTGAGAAAAAAGGAGACCCCAAAAAAGGAGAGGGTTTCACCCTCAGCTGTGGCCTCCAAATTGTCTCTCCACTCATGATGTCAATATGCAGCGTGAAAAGTTGTTTGCTATTGTTAATAGAACCAAGGTTTTAGACTTAACAACCACTTGATTAATAAAAGGTGCTCCAATAAATATCACTTGTAAAGGGAATTTGTAGCCCACACTTAAACTCCAACCAAATTTTCTTTTTCAGTCAGGTTTCCCCCTGATTTGGTAACAGCAATTTAGTTTAACAGTAATGAAAAAAAATTTCCAACCAAGCCAAAGCTTGTATCTGAAAACATTTTTTGTTTATTCAACAACAGCAGTGAGACTTCTGCTTAGTAAATGAGCACAAGTGTGAGCAGAACACACAGGATAAGACATGTTTACAGAAACTTGTGACTGGAAAGCAGGGAGAACACCTACCCAAAACACTGCAGTTGTGTTTGATATAAACACAGATGCATTTGAAAGCATGAGGGGAAAGGATATGCCATGAGCATTTAAATAATCTCCAGCTTCAGTTTTAAAAAGCATAGTTGCTAGTTTAGTACTAGCAAAGCTAGCTTGCTAGTTTAGTACAAGCGAAAATTCAGATTTTTTTTTTTAAATTGTACAACATGTGTTTTCTCCAGGAAGAAAACTTACATGGGACAAAGGATTTGTTTGAAAACAGCTTGGTAAATTGAGAAACAGGAGACCTGGAGGAGCTTAGACATGTGTTTTACTGTCAGTTTTTCTCTATCCTTGTTTTCCAGCCCCTTAAGCTTTCTGATGATGCAAACAATTTTAGTAGAGAGTATAACCAGGAAAAATAGCAGCTCTGTTACCTGCAGGTCTGGTGGGTCATTAGAAATGGTGACACAGAGAACCCAGACCATTGGCACAACCAGAGGATCACCCTCACTGCAGTGTCCTGGCACTCCACAGCATCATTTTTAATCCATTTACCATTCTCCCCCCTTTTACTGCTGTTCCACCTCTCTCCTCTATCCCAGCACAAAATCAACCAGAGGCATCATCCCGATTATTAATGAATTCCTGGTAAAACACCAGTCACATCCTGGTGATCTGCAAACATCTGTTCAACAGAAATACCCTACCACTCCAACTTTATACCCTGAATATCAACTGTGCCAAAAACATTCTTTCTTTTGCACATACCTGCAGGATGAGCGACTCTTTATCGCCTTCTAATCGTGCCAGCCTTTCTTGATATGTTTCATTATTAGATGAGTGATGGTTCACCTGTGACTGGCAGAAAAAAAAGTGCTATGAGAGTTTTTATTAATATTTCAAGCAATAGTTAACAAAAAATTTATTTATATTAAGCCATTTTTACAAAAAAATTTGAAAAAAAATTGTGTATCGACCAGAGCTGTTTCCTTCATATGCACTAGGCCTTTGGAATGTACCTTTCTTAGATGGGTTTTGAATGCTCTCTCATTTCCAGCAACCAAGAGTGGTATAGGAACAGACTGATATTTTCTAGAAAATTATAATTTCAATGAAACATACCATCTTACCAAAACAAATCCCATTTTATTTGAAAAATCTAGTCTCTGCAGTGTTGTGCCAGAATCAAGGAATCTTGTGTTTACTTTAAGTGGTAAAAATTGCCATAGGTATATTATTCCTAGAAATGACTGAAAAACAAGTAGAAGTGTTTTGTGTGCCATTAAAAATTTATTTAAATTATCAAATTCTTATCAAGAATGACTCCAGCTATACAATCACTGATTGGATTTCGAAATGGCTCTAGGGAGCAAAATCATCTAAAACATGGCCTGTCCTTAACTATTGTGTCCCATTTCCTATGAGTTTTGATACTTTATATAAAAACACAACAATTGAAAAAAAAAAATCTGCAGATTTATAGAAGAGTCTCGTGGTTCATCCTGCCACTGAAACATTGTGGGCATGGAGCTGTTTGCTCAGAGCACCCAGAGTAACCCGAGCCCCCAGAGTTCATTTCCCAGCTCTGTTTCTGCCAGGGAATCCAACACTCATTGGAGCTCCCTCCAACTGCAGCTGACTGCTCATTTATAGCTACTTGCACAATGGCACCAATATATAATTATAATCCTCCTCCCCAACTGTCCTTTCTTCTTCAGCTGAACATTTGTGAATAGAATTTAAAAAAAAAATTAAATACATTTATGGCTTCTTGATCTATACTGCCTGTCCACTTCACCAGAAACTACCAGGGGCACACAGCCTGCAGGGTCGCATTTCAACACAAGAAAATATGGGCTGTACACTCTTCCCAGCCTATTTGGAGCTGATCATATTTAGAAAAGCATGGTCTTCCCACCTCTGCAGTGCTCTTTTTGGTCAGTAGAATCACATTCTGAGTCACAAGGAGTTGTATTATGAAGTGATGATTGAGCAGCTTACACAGTAAACATTTTCATTTGCATCTGACTGCGGATGCAATACAAATTTAATCTCTTGGCATGTTAGCTCTGCCTCAGATACACACCCATGTGAACATATGTGCATTCCCTCAGTTACCTGAGAGGAGGAGGAGAAGGCTGGAACATGACTCCTGGATCTATAATTCTTGCCTTTCATCTGAAGGCAATTAGTAAATCAGCAGCAGGATTTTTTATTTGCCATTGTTACTGGTTGGTTAACATGAAAGTGGCAATCACTTGGAAAAAGCTGACAGTGCACAGCCTAAAACTTAGCAAAGTCAGAGCTAGGTAAATTTTGGTAGTCCTTAAAACAAAAGAATTTTAAACAAATAGATTTATTTCATCTGAACAATTTTTCTGAAAATTAATACTTTTTTTTCCCTTCCAGTCAGTTATATGTCTTAAAAGAAAATATCCTTACAGAAGTCAACCTTCAATATCTTGAATTTAATGGCTACATGATGGCTTTGATCTCTCCACCTCTTGCTAGTACAGGTTATGAATCTCCTCCAGAAGAAAGGAAGGCATTAGAACAATGTACACCAATTTCAGGTCAGCCATCAGCTCCGTGCCACACTGTCTGCAGTAAATATTAGCATTTATATTAATCATTTTTGGCTATAACTACATGCCAAAATGTGGGTTGCACCATTTTTATTTGCAATGGTGTGTTCCAATTAAGGGTGGAACAGGATGATCTGAAATTGTGTGTGAACCCTCTAACCCAAATCCCTTGGGAGAACCAAAGGACTTCTTACAAGACTCCTGCTCAAAACCAGACCCTCCATTGTAAGCAGCTGAAAATAGCAGCTGTATCTGTTGTTTTGCCTGACTGGATCTCGTGATTTTTGTTTGTGTTTGCTGCCCTAACCCAGTCCAAGCCACAGATACCACACAAATCCAGCCCAGCCAAGCCCTGCAACATCAAAACCCATCTGGGTCTCTGAAGTGATTCCTGCTAATGATGAAATTTGAGCCAGCTCTGGCCTACTTTACCAAGGCTTTATGGAAGCCTGTTGCAGTTATTCTCTGTTAAATGCCATGTGTTACTCTGAAAGCAACTCATAATTTTATCATCAGGCAAAAAGCAACAGTTTATGATTGCAGGAACTGAAATCTTTATAAGCTGCAACAGTCAGTGCCAGATGAGAGACACTGGGATTCCTGAAAGGGAGAATTGAACAAGCAACTTAGATTGTTCCAAATTTTTTTTTCCCCCTAAATCACTTGGCAAAGGAATTTGGGTGCAGTCTACTTAGATTCTCCAGGGAACAAAGCACGATCATTTTCAATCCTTCTCCCTTCCCCCACAAGTGCTCACCCCGTTAAAGAGGCTGCAAGGAAAAGCAGCAGTATCGATATTCTCCTTTATGTACCTGACAGAAAGGGAATTACATGAAAATCAGCAAGAGCATCATTAACTCCTGTAAATCTCATGCTCCATTTGAACACCTCTGAACACAGCCCACAAGCTGAGAGCAGCACACCTTATTAGCCTTTGGGAGCAAACCTGTCTTTACAGAAATGAAATTTGCACCAGGAAGCACGAGTGGCAGCCACACCATATCCACAACCTCATTTAAATGGCAAATCAACATGTGAGCTCAAAATGCACTTTTTAAAAGAGGTAATTAGATGTAACTGCACAGAGCACAGGTTAAACTAACAGTATAATGTTACAAACAGCCACTTCCTGTTGTCTCTCCTCCTTCACTATCCACTCACCACTCAATCCCCTCCACAGGCACTCCAGAAATGTGAAAGTTTCCAGAATCTGATGCAAATATTTGGTAAATTAACTTCAGGATTTTCAAGCTCTTATTAAAGACAGACACATCATTAATATTTACACTTACTCAAGAAAGTACTCA
Source organism: Malurus elegans (assembly GCA_013397995.1). Taxonomy (NCBI): domain Eukaryota; kingdom Metazoa; phylum Chordata; class Aves; order Passeriformes; family Maluridae; genus Malurus; species Malurus elegans. Next base: position 153,049 of record VZRP01008180.1, on the reverse strand, counting down.
AAGTTCCCAATCACATTTCACATAAGCATTGGCTGATATTTCATATTTCTACAGCTAGTAAAAAAAAAGAGTGCATGTGCATATGTATCCAGGTAAGAATTTGCAGGAAAAGTACACACAGGTCAAAATAGATTTTAAGAGAATATGGAGAGGATGAGCTTCTTTCGTGACACACAATCAAATTCATATTCTAATTTAAAAACCAGCCTGCTGCGAGGGATCCATTCACAGATTTTTCTAACACTGAAAAATAAATACTTAGGACATAAAAATCTAAAAGCTGACAAAAACAAAGTGATTTTTTCAAAGTGATGAGAGAGCTGCACAAAGCTAATTTTTTTTTTTTTTTTTTTTTTTTTTTAAGAAAGGAAGACAAAAACAGTCTTATGCAGTTAATCTATGTTTTGGCAGTTCATCAGCAAAACTGACCAAATTAATAGCTTTGCATTGCCTTTTTAAAACCCCATCTTTTCAACAGAGCAACATGCACGGAAGAAAACCAGCACCATTTTTACCCGAGACAAAGGCATCCCGAAAGGTCTCACACAGTTACCCCGATGAAGAATCACTTAAGTGGAGAGAAGGAAAGTTTTCACTTTAAAGCACACCATGGTAAACAAGATCCTCTCCCTGCTTTTGCTGTACATTACCATGCAGGATTTGCTTTGTTGTGCTGCAGTCCCCTGTAAGCACAGGCACTTGCCAGAATCTATTGCCATTTGCTCCAAGTTTGATCCTACAGTTTCATTTTTAAAGACAAAGACAGCTGATTTTCTCCCCCCTCCCTAAGCCTCCTCCTCCTACACCGAGGCACGTCTTTAATTCACTCCTCCTAAAGAAACTCACACCATTTAAAGTCTCAGGCACCCAATGAGTTTCCCTTCGCAAAGCTGAGAATCCTCATCGAGATTTTGCTAAATATGCATTTACAAAGAGAAAAAACAAACCCCAGCAAATCACTTACCCTCTTTAGCCACGTGAAGTGCTTGTAAATATCAATCTCACCATCCATGCTTTGGGCCCATCTCAGCAGTCACATTCCCAGGCTTAAAAGAAACTTTTGGAAGCAAGCGCTCTGCTTTGTTCTACAGGATGGAGCTGTGATTTCTTCCCCTTTCAACCCTCCACTTCTAAAATCTTCAGTGCCTGCTCATATTTTAAGCTGAATCCCCTGCCCCTGTCTCAGTCTTATCCCAGAGGCTTCTCACAGATGTATATATAATGCACAACTGTATAAACCTCAGGCTCCCCCCAAAACATCTGGTTTTTTAAACAGCGGATCGGTTAGCAGCAAGAACAATGCGACCCTAAAAACATTAAAAATATAACTTGCTAAATGATCTTTAAAAAAAAGGATCTTTCAAGAACAGTGTAAATCTGCAGGAACTGTTCCCCTTTAATGTCGAATAACAAGCTAAAAATTATTAAGCTGTCACTGAGAAACTATTTTCAAGCAATGCTTTCTCTGGCTTTCTGTTTCAAGAGTGGCTGGAACTCATTACCAAAGCCCCCTATTTCCTGTCTCTGTTTTATTCCCTGTTTATCGTAACACTACTCAGCCTTCTCAATTTATTTCAGGCTCAGACTAAGCCTAAAAATAAGTTTTGCTCTTTGAATTACTTGCCTGTGCTCTCAAAAGACATTATAAAAGGGGAGGAATTCACGGACGATCTCGTGAATAAGATAATGATCCCATAAATACCGCTATTGCCTAAGAGGCGATTTTCCATCCTAACAGAGGATGATGATAGCCTTCCAAGATATTTGTCTGTTCCTGCTGGAGCTGGAATCTCAGCGCATGACAACTTTTCAGACTTGCAACACCACGATAAAAGCATGTGCAACGCAACGCTCTGGCAGGAGGGGAGGTTTAGGAGCTCCCTGCTTTTGTGGTGTCCTCTAGTGCCGTCACACTGCAGCTATCCCTCACTTCTCATTTTTCCCAACAAACCCCAGCTCCCAGTGCAGTTTCTCCCCCAGCTCGGAGTGGCTTTGGCCTTAAACCAGGCAGCAGATTGCTACACACACAAGGACAACTGCCTGGGCAGTGTCCCTGCAAACCCAGAGCAGCTGTCCCCACGGAATCTTCGGGATGATCTCGGAACATTTATCTCCTCATTGCCTTCAGATCCTACAGCCAGACCCAGCAACAAAACAGCAGCTGGGAAGAGCCAGTGCCAAAGCTGCCCATGGTACTAATGGTAGATACAAAGGACTTGAATCTGAAGCTGTATACAGCCCTGAAAAGCCTTTCTCATAGGGACCTGCCTCACGTAGGCATCTACCCACATTCCAGACTGAGGAAGTCACAGACACGTAAGAAAATGTCTTCAAGGGGATGTGGGTTTTTAATACTTCAACCATTCTTGGTCCTTTTGACCTGATGGAGCCCTTTTCAGAACCTCCCACAACACAAAAGAAGAGGGAAGGATATAAACCTAGACTTTCAGTTCCCTTCATGTATTTATTTTCTGCTCTTAAAGGCACATGATAAGAAAACACAAGAATTTTTAGCAAGCTGGTGCTACAAGTCTTCTGAAGGTGCTGGGATACCTAAAATCAGCAGTAAATATGATGAGAAAAGAACTGTCCATTTCCAAAGGCAATGCTGCAGGACAGGTCTGGAGGGGACTTGGGCTGCCCCGTGCATGGAATATACTTATTCTATGCTGATTGGTTTTAAGCTGTCTTAATGAGAGCAGCTATTTCTTGAATATTTCTTCTCACATCGTCTGGGAAAAATCCTAATACATCATCAATGGTCCATTAAAAAAAAATAAAAAAAAATTAATACTTAACAGAGTACACTTCCCTGTGCATGGCAGCCCCATCAGGGCTGACAAGCTGGAGATGGAATAGGGGTTTTCTGGACATTTAACATGAATGCCCAACAGTTTAAAACATTTTTCCCCCAGAAAACCTGTTCTCTAATTATGGAGATTAGCAAATAGAACAAGCTTTATCTCATAGCCCTACATATCCTATAGTTTCCCCACTACAGTGCATTAAGTTCCACTTTTCATCCATTTCAAAACACAGGCTCTAAGACTCCCATTTCAGCCTTATTCAGGGAAGAAGGAAATACCTCTCTTAAAACACTCTACCACACTTTATCAGCTAATGATTGTGCTTTTAATTTTAAAAATGACAGAAAAACTGTATTATTAAACTTACTAGTACTCCAGTGTAGCAGTTGCAGTGAGAGTAGTATCCATTTCTGCTTTTAAAAGTATTAAAAATGACAACATACCTTTCTTCTTTCTGCCCTGTCACTTGTGCTGGATTTCTTGCAAAGGCCTCTTGATTTCTGTTAGTCATTCTTCCTGATTAAAAGGTAAGTGTCTGAATTTTCTGCATCTTATCAGCCAGAATGTTGACAGCATACATTCCAGACAGTCACATGCCCACTGGGAGCCTGTCACCTGCATACTGAACTTTACATCCTGCTTGAGCTTTGGCCTGAAACTTTTAGAAACCTCCTGAATGCAAATCAGTTGCCCCAGATTTGCTTAGAATGCTTTTCCATTCCACTGGGAAGCAGGTTACCTTCTCTGGGCTGGGTGAAAATAAGGAAAATATGCTGCAATCTCAGGATTATCACTGTATCTTTTGCTTATTTTCAGGAAATCTGTGTCTGTGTGTAATTCTTCACGAGCACCAGATTCTGTTTGAGTGAAGAGCTAAAAAACGAAGTGGCAAGAGCCCCCCACTGCCACTGCAGAACCACCACCCTCAAGAGTTACCCCACAGAGAGAGGATGATCCAGCTATGGCTGCCTTCCTCCATTAAATTATTTATTTTCTCCAAAAAATAAAAGAAGACACACATTACAGTAACACAATGCAACGTAGGGCACTAAAACAATTCAAGTTGGCAAAGTTCACATACTCCATAAGCTGTGTGAGAACTCATTAGGATTTCTTTGCCAATTCCACACTTCCACAGAAAACTGCTGACTGCTGCCAGCCTTGACTGAACTAAAAACTGAATTTGCAGAACACCAAAGGTGCCAGCCCAAGACCTTGCACTGATGTGCAAAACCCACTCAGCTCAAGTGATCCCCTCCTTTCAGTCAGCACATCAAATCCTTCAAACGAGGCTTGAAATCTCTTTTAAACAGTAAACAAACAGGCAGCAAGAGTTTTGAAACTGAAAGCAACAAAGCTTTAAACGATCAGCTACACTTCTCATGCCCCTCTCCACTGCAGACCATGAAGAGGAAAGAAATCATCCACAAATCCTCTTTGAACTGTGGGGAGGAAGGCTCAGTCTTCCCTCTTCTACTACCACTGATTTGAAGCACAGAGTTATTTTCTTTTCTACGACTTTTCCCCCTGTTCCTCTCACCCAGCTGAAGCCCTATGGACACTAAAAACTTATATTTCTTAGTATTGTTTTAGCAATTTTGCTTTTTATTTGTGATAAAATACCAGTTTTGGTGCAGCACAAATACAAATGGTCAGTCATGTTCTTCTGTTGCCTATACTGATAGGAAAGGAAACGCAGCAAGGAAAAGGAAAGGAGAATCATCCAGTCTGAATGTGTCCCTTCAACAGACAACACCACTGTACTCTAAATTGACAGTTTTAAAATTAAAAGTTCTATGACTACTTATAAATTTATCTCCAGCAAAGAGTGAACTGAGGAAAAAAACAAACAAACAAAAACCCACAAAAAGGCGACTCTTTTTGTACTTCATTTTTATTCTCTCTTCTCTCACCAAGGACAAAATAAGGTCTTTCACCAACTTCTTCTACTTCTATACCTGCATTGCTTTAGAAATCAGCACATAAAGCAGTGACATCCTCACCTTTTTATCACTGCTCACCATCCCCTGCAGTTTTCTAGGTATGTAATTTCAGTTATTACAAAAATAATTTAAGGATGAAAATGCTTGAACCCACCCTGTTTGCAAACAAAATGGAAAAGCTCACCCAGCAACTCACCAGATTCTCCTCAAACCACTCCCTCAGACACACTGCTGTGGCCCCTGGGATTTGATTTCGTAGCGCTTCTTTCTCCTGAGGGTCCTCCAGCATTTCCAGGGCCATCTTCAGATCTTCCAGGAGGTGCAAAATTTGAAATGTGCCCAGGTACACTGATGGAGCAGGTGATACAATATCATAACCATTAGCATACTCTGTGGCTGACTTTGTGCCTAAAACAAATGAATGAGGAGAGAAAATAATGTTATAAAATTGTTTGTTAGGTGGCAAATTAATAGATACTGCATGCTACAACATCTGGACTTCAGACTGGCAAGGTTCTGTTTAGGATGAAAACCTTCATTTCAGGCTCAGAAATACTTGAATTAGTCTCTAGATAAATCGGGAACACTGAAGAATTAAATTCATGAGGTTTGTACTAGCAAAACAAACAAAAAAATTGCAATGTCCGTTACATCATAAATCCCAAAATCTGATCCCAGATCACCTGTAATTTTCTCCAGTTACCATGAGATGTCACTAACTTCTCAGAACTCTCCACACAGCACAGTGCTAAGCAATGTAAGAATGACAGATGCAGCCTTTTGGCAGGAAACTTGGATCAAAACAGATTGTGTTACCAGACCTAGAAAAATATCAGTGACTGTAAGCAGCTCGAGAACTCTCCCACGGAGAAAAGTTAGCAGTAAAAGTGGCAAATGAAACTTTTCTAGCTCTACAAATTACAAAAAGCTCTCTAAATTGCACTGCCCCCCTCCTGCCAGTCCTACAGAACCAATATTGTTTTCTCAACACCAAGAAGCACAATAGAAACCGTATCTCACTTATGGAAGGATTATAATTAATACAAATTCTAACATCTCAATTTTTTGTTGTCTTAATATCCTGTGTTTCAGTGACACGCACACTAAAATAAGCCATCTCTCCTCAGTCCTGAATTTCAGATTTTGATTTCATTTAATATCCCTTTGTTTCTTTAAGAACCAGTCAGGTGGAAAAGTTCTATTTGTTCTACTTTTTAAAGTTTTTATTCTCAATTCATTGCCTTGTTTACCTGATAGATTGTACACCTGTCTTCATTCGTGTTCTCTCTGAATAAACAATCACAATTTCCCCTCTTATTTGACTTAATGGGAGATTTTTTTTTGGTTTTTGATCATTCACACTGCACTGGATCCACATAGCATATAGTATTCATTAGAAGACTACATAATTGATGTATACAAGGGGATTTTAATAATCTCATTCTTCTTACTTCTGTGCTTAACGCAGTTTACATGTTAGTTATGAAAGGAACAAAAATCTTCACGGGCTCTTTGAAAATTATCTTCCTAGTTTATTTTGTCCCTGAGTAGATGCATCTAACATCATACACAAATATATCAGGAATTCACATTTTCTTCTTGGATGCACACTGTTTCTTCACATTAATCAGTTTTAGTTTGCCTGCTGTGGTCATTTTATCTGCCATGATCTGGGCACTGCAAACTATGTTTGAAGCCAGTGTTTCATTTTACACGTAGCCTGATACACGACTCATGAATACAGCAACGCTGTCGGTCCTAGGGCACCAAAATGCCTTCTGCACCTTAATTAGCTTTTAACCAAACTGCTCATTGATCATTTAATGCTCATATTATTCCCCACGTCAATCAGTTTTTGATGACTTGGTCTCTCATTTTTTGAATGCTTTGCTTTACTCAACACTTTTGTGATAATTTAGATAATATTAACCACCTTTTCTTCAACAACTGTTTAAATGACACAAAGTATTCTGTCAGGTCTTCGCAAAAAACTGTGTGGGCTTGAATTCTGCCACACAATGCATGTGGTTTTCTTCTTTGACTGTTTCAAATAATGAAAAGCCCTCCTCAAAAATTTTGCAAGGCCCTGTAGTAGGATTTTTCTTCTTTTTTTCATCAGTAAAGCAACACTCATTTTCACCACTGGAGCATTTCATATTACCTTAATTTCCCTTCAGACTCAAAATACTCCGTTTGATCCTTCAGACTTCCGCTGCTTATGAGTTTATTTTAATACCTCAAGTGCAAGTTCTCATCTTAATTTCTGGCTAAGACCATGGCCGAGATAAAGTTTCTCCAATATCTGGTGCACCAAAGGCTGCCACACTAGACAAGCTCACCCCGTAAATCAATCTCTGCTTCCTGAATTACTTCCTCTGGGGGAGAGTATCAGCTGACTGCTTTGCTGGGCTTGGCTACTCCAACCACTAAATGATGTTTTTTTATATATTTCTGTGCTCTCAGCTACTCAGGCCAGCTTGTTTCTGTTTATGTATCTCCCAATGCAGGTTTTCTATTGAACTCTAGCAACTAAAAATAGCAGATTTCCAAATTGTGTAAAGGCCATTTGGATCATGCAACCAATTACAGCTTTTCACCCAGCCAGAGGGGTTTATTACTCATTTTCTGGGAAATGCACACACAAACTGAAATATGGAACTGACTTCCTAAGGAGCACTGATGCCACCTGCAAAGATGTGGTTTCCTTGGTGATTGTGCCATTTCTCACTCTTCTTTTGGAAAACTCTCTGCTAATATTTTCTCTTTGCTTTGCAAGCACTTTTCACACCTGAAAAGCAGACAGGATGAAAAGCTATTTCATAATCAGCTTTGGTAGCTACCCCTTCAATCAATTGACAATTTAAAATATTTATGGAATGGGAAAAACTGAAAGGAGCATTCTGCTATAGATTTCTTCATGTTATTTGTAAGAATAGTTCTTTTTTATAGACAAGGGAAAACCAAACAAAATTCCACACAATCAAAACAAAACCACATAAACTTTCAGGCCCACAACCAATACATCAGGTGTGAAAAGAAAAGCCAAGCTAAATCCAATTTGAAACAATTGCTCAGGAGTTCAGTTAATTGCCCTAGGTAGGTAGTTTATATAGTCAAATAAACACCTACATCAAGGGCACCTCTGTAACTCTCTCCAGGACAGTATTGGCAACATCTCTGTTCACCAGCTCAAGTGACTCACTGTGCATCACATCTTACCACCCTCCTGACATTATCATGACTACAACAGTCCTGGCAACATCTGCCTTCTACAGAAAATTATTTAAATTCTGTTGAAAAATTCAGTGCCAGTGGTGTTCACATATTCCAGCACATCTTTATCTGATTTGCCTCTACCAAAACACCAGGAAAAACAACATACACACACCCTCTTTAATCTTGGCATGTGAAAGAACTGTCACCCTTTAGAAACTCAATTCTGTGAATGATAAAAATTCAAAAGTGCTGGAGCACAAGCAGGAATTATGTGATTCCTGGGACTGGGCTTACTCCATCTGCATCCTTGAGTTATCCCAGGCCCTTCAAAGGACAGTTCAGACTGGCAGAACTCTGAGCATCGCCACATTTTGCAAAACAAAATTACTTTAAAACCACTTTGCTGTGGATTGCTAACATAGTACCTTTTATTGTCCTAGCTGAAACGGAAAATGGGGAACTTCTATGAATGCAACAAACAACGCACTCTGTACCAGGTACAGAAATGCAGAAACACAGAGCTCAACTCAGCATTTTAATGCAGAAAACTTCCTGATTTGCTGCTAAAATTCAAATGAATCACAGGCTTGTTTCTCTTATTTGCTTTCCATGTAGTTTCGTATTAAGTAGGATTGCATGGCTCACCAGAAGGACAAGAACACACCCTGAAAAGCAGAAGTGCGTAGGAGTAAATAATTGTATTTCTTTGCATGGCTTTAAACCTTTACATCATCATGCTGCAAAGTATGTGGAGTTTTAACACCAGACAGTAAGAATTTGGATGCCCTTGCAGATTAATTGAAAAAAACAAAAATGCCACAGAGTGAAGAGAGCATTGTTACCAGCATTCTCTACCATTAACAGCTCTTCATAAGTGTGTAAGAATGCAGTTCAAACATCAGAATTTTATCAATACTCAGAAGAAACTAGCACAGCTTTGAACTCTTGCAAAAGGACTTATTTTTTCTTTCTTGAGCAAGTCACAATCTTCCCGTACCTTGCTTTTTTTTTTTTTTGTGGGCACATGCCACACTTCCCCTTCCTTTTCTTTTTTTTTTTTTTTTTTTTTTTTCCCCAGGGGCAAACAGGACACAGGGGAATCTTTTGTTTGGTGTTTATATAATACTCAACACCATGGTTTCCTATGTACCCCTGGAACACAGTAAATCATCATAAACGTTCACTCGAGAGGAGCAGGAAAGGAAGAAAGAAAGGCAGAGAAAGTGTTGAAATGAAAACATTCCAAGCAGCCTCCCCAAACAGTCAGTGGGTGACAGAGGTTAAATGCAGCTGCACATTGCAGGGAGGTAGAAAGAATAAAATAAGTAATAAAACAAGGAAAAAAACATTTTCAGTTACACATTTCTTACACCCCGACTGTGCAAGCACTTTTTTCTCCCCGAGTTCCTTGCAATTAGCGGAATGGCTTCAAAGAAACATTCCTTTTGGGCAAATACATCACCTATTCAGAAAACAGCACTGCCGGTAGCTTCAAAAATAAGTTACTGAGCAGAAGAAAGGGTAGAAAGCCAGTTTGAAAATCCCCTCTTCCCAGCTTGTGTTGTATACCTTCACCCATCACAAAACTTCCACCTCTCTTAGCTCTAGATATTGTGTCTGATCTCTCTGTTGCATCTTAACTTCTGATCTCCTGCATCCATCCTTTCAATCTTAATTTTTTCATTCTCAAACTGGCTGAGTTTTTAAAAACAAGTCCTGGTAATGCACAACTCAGCCATCAGTAGTTAAATAGAGATTTTCCTAAAGCTGCTGGCTCCTTCAGATCAGAAACTAGGAAACACCAACAAAAACCCCACAGCAAAACCCAAAAACTACCTCTATGCTGGGTAAGGATTACGTTCTATAAAGCTGAAATATTCAAGAGCAACAATTTTGACATTTGACCAACAGTGATCAGAATCAAGCTACAAACATACATTTTCTCTGGCCTTTCAGTCAATCATTACACATTTTTACCTGAATTTTTGCTCAGTGAGCATACAGGTTGTCCAAGTTCTTCCTCTTTCCTTCACGACTACAAAGTGTAATTCTCTTTGAAGCACAATTTTCTTTTTTCTCATGAAGACAGCCTTGAAAATGTGAATTAATGTAAACTAGCAATAAGGTCTGGACAGGACATATTTCAGCCTCCTAGTTCCTATGCCTGCTGTAAAATCAGTGAAGAGGGAGCTCACACAATCCTTTCTTCTCATACTGTAATGCAGAATACATCACAAATGGTGTGTTTTGAATCACAGCTTATATTAACTTCTCAAATCTCTGCTTTTAGATCTTTAAATACAGGGAAAAGTAACTATTAAACTGGATTAGCAGGAAGCCCTAGGAAAAAATTTCCAAGCCTAGAAACACTAATGACCACATTCAGATGAGAGCTTCATGCAGCTCAGATGATTTTCAGCTGAGCTCTTCTTACAATCACACGTAGAATCTTTGACACAATTTTCAAGAACTGTCTATAATTTCTTATGCAAATTATGGGTGTATATGCTCAGACCTTTTTGCTACATGCTCCCAGACGCTGAGCTGTGATGTGCAGCACATTTAGGGACTGCACACAGAGCTACAACAAAAAGACCTCTCCTATCCAGAAACACAAGCTAAGCAGCCTAGTGAAGAATCAAAAAATACTTATAACAATCTTCTTTTTTTTTTTTTTTTAGTTACACATAAAGAAGGAGTGTATTTAGGGCCAGTGAAACCAATAGTGTATGTAAAACAGTGCTTTTAGTACAAAATCTATAAGTGCATGTAATAGGCAGTAGTAAGAGCACTCAGTTTGTGAAGAAATAAACTTGTTTCATTAGGATTTCATTTTTAAAAGTGTCTTAAATCAATTTCATTACCTTAAATGAAGAAGTGGACAACATACGATTTTGAATGTAATTATATCAAACTCCTTTAAATTTAAATGTCAGAAATCTGCTCTTTTGCCTGTTAAACAACTGACTCAGTCATGTACAGAAAAAACAGATCACATCATACAAACTACAAAAGGACCTTTGTGTCTCAGATTTTCAATCCCACGGGGTTATGGCCATCGTGGCTTAACTGCCTTTCTTTGCCACATGTTCTATCTGCAGCTATTTATGTTTCTGGTTTTTTTCAGTCCTTTCTCAAAACTCAGTGCTAACAGCTATGATGTATGGAGTTCATTTTGCACAAATGCAATGCAGTATTTACTGCAGTTTTGGTAAGTTGATGTAGGTGTCTAGGACATGACAGTATTTTTGCTGGTTTATGGTAGAAAACCCCCTATCTTTTGATAGAAATAAAGAATTTCAAATAGCACATTTAAACTATAAATAGTTTTCCATTATGAATCAGTTTTAACTCTCATTTCCAAGAAAACTTCTAAGTTTGTTGTTTTGCTGGAAAGGCAAAAACACATACAAGGGAAATCAAAGACCAAATCGATGAGTAAAAAACAGTTTGTGTTGCACCTTCAAGGGACAATTTTGTGTTACGAAAAACAATTTTAAACACCTATTTTTCTAGAAGATGTTAAGTATTTAGAGGAAAGAAGTTCTCAGTGCTTTCAATCCATTAAGTTCTGTCATACTGCCCTGTTTACTGAGGAAATACATAGGTCCTAAAAACAAGATTTGGTCTCCCCTCTCAGTCCTGTGCTCTGAGCCCCATGACCTGTGAGAAAGTGAGAAAGGGGAAGCATGTTTGGGGACAGCAGCCCTAACAACTGCAGTGACCTCTTGCAAGGTTAAGCATTCAAAATTGAGGAAATTCCAAAGGTCAGGTTGCTCTGGCAACCCTGGGGAAGGAATCAGTGGCCAGGGCTGCACATGCACAAATCAAAGCGTGAGGTGCCCTGATTTGAACAGGCTTTTAAAATACAGATAAGAACTGCACTGGGCACTTCTGCCAGGTCTTACCTTGAAGGCTACAGCAGGTGTAAAAGCCTTAATAAATAGCTGGTTGTAGTAACAAAATGCTGTAATGGTTTTTCAAGTGTGTACACTTGTGAGGTCACGTCCTAGGTGTTGTTAAAAATTTTAAAAGCAAAGCCACAGAGAGCTGACACAAAAAAACCATGAATTAAGTAAATAGAAAGACACTAAACTGCTATATGTTTAAAGCTTTGAAATATTTTTAATTGTTATGAATCTGTCATTGTTGATTTCCCTTTATTTATGTAGGAACTCAGTGAGAACCTTATTCCACAAAACCTAAAATTTGTCCAAAGGGATTTAAATGAGTGTCAGCATACCTTTTTTTCATCCACCCCTGCATTTAAAATCAATCACTTATTAGAGGTGATTTAGAAATCCCCACAAACAGGTCCTCCTTCAAATTCTGGCCAGTAGATCCCATGAGGAAAATATTTCAAACCTGGACTAAGAGTTGGTTGATCTCTTAAGCACAATTTGCTCTGGAGGCCCCTTTCCCATCAGGGCTGTGGAAAGTGACTGGGTTTGTAACACAGCACTCAGAGCCTTGAACTGAACACCAACATTCTCAGGAGAAGGGAATTCAAACATTCCCAGGACAACTTCTTGCCCTACTTTTTAATTGTATTTACTTTTCCATGTTAATACTGAAATATTAGTATAGAGTGATAACACATTCAACTTTCTCATTATTTTCCAGTAAGCAATAATTGCAGGAGCTCTGGTTAAAAGGAAGCTCAATAATTACACTGACAGCTTGGTGAATTTGAGCTTCAATTTGACTCTGGAGCTTCAGCAGACTATAATCGTGGCAGGAGTTTTCAGACTTCACAATTAATAGTCACTAATAACAAAGCGAAGTAACAGATTTACAAATTGACGATGGAGAGAGAGAAGCAGTTTGATAAAAAATAATAGTAGAATAAAAACTGTATTAATTGATTAGGATATATATTGCAAAGAAAACTAACAAAAATTTACAGTCCTATAAAGAAGCACATTTTAATAAATGGGTTTAAGCTGCATAAAAGGAGAAGCAATGACTTGGTTAAAGCTCAGAGGGAAACAATGCCCAAGTCATGCACCTAAAATAAAGAATGGGTGGGCAGACCTGATCTATGGTGCTTTCTTTAAAGGAAGCCTCTGTTCGGAGTGCAAGTCATTCCAGCTAATGGACAAGGGATGTTCACTGGCAATCACATTAGCCCTTTTTGCTATTTTAGTCAAATAAGGCCTAATTGAGAGAGCTACGAGGGTGGGTTATCAGTACAGATGTACCCAAACATAAAAGACTTGGGAAGGCTGACCTATCTGTCAAATTTGATCAGGCCCAGCCAAATTCAATTTGTTAATCTTGCCTCCCAATCCTTCCCTCATGCAGCCTGAGCACTAATACATTTTGTGCTGCTCTGAGAATGGGTGCAGGCTGCAGTGGGACTGCTTGGCTGGATTAATCAGAATCATACATGAGAAATGTTAATTCTTGGAGCTTCACTAGAGGAGCAGGAAGAAGATCAAGAAGCAGAACTTCTGCAGTAACAAGAAGCTGATATCATTGTCTTCATCAGAGGGAAGAAGGCTCAGCTTGGCTGTCCCTGTTGGCATTTATAAAGCTTTAGTGAATTCTTTCCCACTGTGCCCAGGTGAGATCATGGCCCTACCCTGGCACTCCTTTTAGGAGCTCCTACTGAGTGCTGTGTGAGCACAAACCCCAAGGCTACCGAGGCCTAACCACAGAAATAAACTTCTCTTCTGGGATGCTGTAATGGTAGCAGAAAATCCTTTAATTGCCTTGCCATGACAGCACCAAAAGAAAGCAAATTCTGTCTTGCATCATATGCCTTTTTAGTGGACAGCTGCGTGAAAAACAATTCACAGGTCCACTTCTGGATACACATGTCAACAAAGAGATAGGTCATGAAGATGATTAATAGGCAAGCTATTTAAAATAAAGACATAATAAATTAAAATTATGTACATTTTTCTGTATACATATGTATTTTTATATGTGCATGGGTTTTTAAAATGCAGCTATATATTATCCAGCTAATCAGAAGACATGGTGAAAGCTTTTTTTAAAGACACATTGAAATAAAAAAACTAACTTATAAAATACAGAATTTTACCACATGGCTGAGGATGTGTTTAAGTTACTGTGTAGCATTAAAGCAAAGTAAATCTCCCCTCATGTTTGAGGAAAAATTGTGGGGTTTCTTCCTTTATTTTACTTTCAGTTTTCTCCACGTAGCTATCAAATCAGAGTGCTAATAGTAACATCTGCATGTCAGAGAACTTGATAATTGTAAATAATTATTGAAAAGTGAACCAGACACAGTTAAACAGTATGGTGTAAAGGAGAGCATTCTTGTACCTGCAATGATGTCATCCATCTGCTCCAAAGCTGCTTCCAGCATGTGACTGGCATCAGAAGCCATCATCTGTGATTTCTTCAGATCTTTACTCTCTCTACTGAAAACAGAGATGAAACCATGTGTGTTACACTAAACAACCTGATGGTAAAATGCATTTCACTGGCACGTTGCACATTAGGCCATACAAACAGAAGTTCACCTTAGCAAAAGTACAGCCTAAGAATAAGAAAACTAACAAAACTGCTCCTTTTCTTGATAGATGACTTGAGATTTCTGATTCATTTTACAAAGAGGTTTTACTAAAACAGTGAAATGCAAGTGAAAACAAACCCAAACAATTTCAAATACTGGAAGCCCAAGATTCCCCTACTTCTCATCTTTAACAGTGGTTGCGTAAATTCAAAGTTTAGAGCATTTCAACCTTTTCCTCTGTGGGGAAGGAAAGAGGATTGACTAAAGTTCAATGAAGGAATGAAGACATGATGAAAAACATCTGCCTATAAGCAGAAATCTGTAGGAGCTCTGCTTTTAGATTGCTGCCTTAAGAGTAAAGACAATTCTGAAAGAGTTTTTACTCTTTCTATATCCCCATTAAGTATTTCCACCACTCCTTTCATGACACCGAAAATACAATTCTTTCTGTTTAAATAACCAAAACGCCCCAGGTATGAAGGCTCTGAGGTTACTGCTGCTACTTTAAAACGGCATTAAATACATTCATGCTATCATCTGAAATGGGGAAAAAAAATCTTCCAGAAAGAATTTCTGCTTGTAAGGTGATGTTGCTGGACTCTAAGTCAAGTTCACAGAGCCCTGACACACAGCTCAAAGCACTGACAGAGCCTGCAGAAAGTCACAGCATTTTATTTGTTTTCCATGAAGGGTGCAATTCAGTCTTTTGACATTCAGTCTTCTCAGACAGCAAGTTTTAAAGGGTGCATTAAAAACCTTTCAATTTTAACAGCTTTGTAACCATCACAAAAGACAGCTGTCTGACAGTGGACAGAGATATCCTTCAAATAACTCAGGTTGTGGAGAAGTGTAATAGGCAACTGTTATTCCAGTGCTACTGAAATGCCACTGATCTGTATTTATCATGGGATTACTTGTGCTAAGAATTCAAGTAGTTGGAGTTTAAATAAATGTTACAATGAAAATTGGTACCATCAAATCAAAACTATTTTTTTCTCTTGCAAACTAAGACTACTGAAACCTGGGCTTTTCTCCATGGTGCTGGTGAAATACGCACAAGGAAAGCTAATTTATTAATAACCCTAGCATTCTCTGCATCCTATGTTCACTCCAGTTAATGTATATAACCAAAATATCTGGAGAGACAGATGCAGGAATGAGTCAGAATCTGCAACGTTCGGATCTGAACTCTGCCATTTATAGCTTGTCACAGCGGGTAAGCCATGACTTAACTTCAGATCACATTGATCTGAAGAGCAATATGAGAATGCTTTATCTTTAGTGTCACCCGAGGCCAAGATTAATGTAAATGAGGGGTTGGTTTTGGTCTCACCATTTTTGTCAAAATAATCTTTTAGATATGAATAATGCTAAATTTAACCAAAGTACGTGTCACCCAAATATTTCATTTAACTGTACTGGAAATAACAAAAATTGTGCACAGAATAATCTGGAAAGTCATCGAGTCAGCTAATATAAATTTAAAATTTCAGAGTGAGTTCACACGTGAATTTATGGACACTCCCTCTGATCCTGTTGCTCCCAATTGTTGCCTTTTGGGAGATTTCCATTTTCTGTTGGAACCAAAGCCGTCTCAGCCTCAATGTCCCTGGTTCCTTGCAGTATTTCCTCTGGCTCCAAGCAGCCATAGCGTGGGTACCCATCACCTGGGTGACAGAAATGCACCCACAGCCAAGAGCTGCCAGGAGGCACCGCCGAGTCCTCGTGCCCTTGGCCACCAGCCACTCCCCAGAAACGCGTGGCCACCAGCTGTGTTGGGCAACCAGGGCGGCAGGTTCCTGCCTCGGGACCAGGAGGGAGGAAAAGAGTGAAAAATTCTAAATATAGCAGAGGGTTTTTATTTTTAGGTGGCACTTCATGCTCTCGTTTGTGCTGTGAGCTGCCGCTCTGTGGGCTGGGGCAGTACACGGCTGTTAAAACGAGAAATATGGAACTACAGTTCTTCCTAACATCTGATGCGGTATTTCATCACCTGTAGTGACAAACGTGCAGAAAATGCTGAGTTACTACATTGCAAACTTGAAAATTCACTGAGAGAAAATCCTCCCATCAAGGCCCGGGCAAAACCCAGAAAGTTTTGCTGCAAAACACCACCAGAAGTAAATCTTCTATCTGGTCCCTGCCTCTACAACCAGCCTGTTTTCTCACCTGTACCCACAGCATACTTGCTGCTCAACTGCATTAAGGCATAGCAAAACCTGCTGATCAAACAACGATTTATTAATGAAAGCAATGTTCTTTGCTCCAGAGAGATAATGCAATACTTCTTGCTTGACATCTTTTTCTAGACAGACCTGTTGCCTGTGCTCCAGGCAAGTCTTACTTTCCCAGACACTCCCTTCTTACAGTTTGGCTGTTCTGAGCAGTATTATGAAAAGAGCCTGTTAGATCTCCTGGCCTTTCAGCTACCATTTCTGATCTAATTCTATAGAAATAACTTCAGCTGTGGATTCTTTTAAAAAATAACATTAAATGACAGGACAGCCATATCAATCCCTCAGTCAGGATCCATCTATTTGCTGGTATTTTAAATACAATTCCTTTTGCAGTTTTCATTCCTGAATGCCATCAACAGATGTAGAACACCATGACTTATTTACTTATGTAAATACATAAATATATTTTGAAAAAAGCAAGTTTTTTCAGCTTTGATAAGGACTGAGCAAAAGCTACATCTAACATTTCAGTACAAGCTTTAATATTAGCAAATTCTAACTTTCAGGATTTATTAGATTAATTCATATGCCAGCAAAATGGAAGAACCAAGTTACTCACCTTTTCAGGTCTCCAGGAGGGAAAGAATTTACTTTTTTTCCTGATCAGTAAAAATTCCTCTCAATTAATAGCCAAAGTTTTACTGTTAAGCAGACATAAGTCTAAATTATTATCATCCCTTCTAAGCCACACGCTCATACTAATTTAGAGCCCAGCCCACAGAGATATTGCAACCCTGTTTGTTATAATTGCCTGAGTAATGAGATCTTCCAGGAAGTGCAGGCAGAGCAAACTGGTCTGAGTCCCCAAAATTCATTTTGCTAAGGGAGTTTTATACTGCAGGGCCAAATCTGTGATTTGCATTTCAAATAAAATGAAAAATCTCTGGTAGAACTGTTGTGTTTAGAGCCAAGGTGCCTTGCAAATTTCTTAACCTTCATTCTGTATGTAAAACTACAGCTTAACTGCGTCCAAAAGGAACATAATATTTAACAGACATATTCACTATGGGCAAGATGTTCTTCAGAATTACGAAAAGCCTTAATTAAATTTGATTCTTTCATGGCTGGCTTGAACCAGCAACTGTCCAGAGATAAGGATATGAACAATATGAATTCAGGCAACTCAGATGTTTTCCCAAGACTGCTCATAATAATGAGGTTACCAACTTTATCAATAAACAGGGGTGTAGTTTTTGACAGGAAATCCAGATCTTGTCTGTGGCCTGCAAATTCCTCTCACAAATACAGGTAATAATTAGCTACCACCACCTTTTCTTTTCCTGGGATGAATAAATACACATAAATTGCTTAAATATCCAGATTCAAGTATTATATTGCTTTGTACTCAATGGTATAATGAAGTATCCAGCACCTTGGATGAGCCTTAGAAGTCCTCCAAGCTTTCCTTCAGCTACAAGGTGACTCCTGCCCTGGAATGGAGCAATGTGCAGGATTTCCACCCTCCCCATTTCCACCCTGCTGTTCCCAGCCACTCAGGATTTCCACCCTCTCCATTTCCACCCTGCTGTTCCCCAGGCACACCGGATTTCCCCCCGCCCCATTTCCCACCCTGCTGTTCCCAGCCACTTAGGATTTCCACCCTGCTGTTCCCCAGGCACACAGGATTTCCACCCTCCCCATTTCCACCCTGCTGTTCCCCAGGCACCCCACAGGAACACCGCCACTGATTCATCCTTCCAACTCCCAGCCCCATCAACTCCAAAATTTGTAAACACACCTTTGGATCCTGGCCTTTTAGAGCCTGCCATGACTCTCTAATTAAGGTAATTTTTAATCCTAACTAATAATCCAGGGGACAGAATCATTTCTGATGATCACTACAATGACAGCGTAAGGAATGCTACTTATACAGGATCCTCCAGGGCTATCCAGCCAAAAATCCTATTTATCTGACGGCTGAGAGAGTTGAGGTTGCTCAGCCTGGAGAAGGAGAAGGCTTCAGAGGCACCTTCCAGCATCTCTGAGTGCCTAAAGGGGCTACGAGAGAACTGGAGGGGGATTTTTCACAAGGGCGTGAAGTGACAGAAAAAGGGATAACGGCCTTAGTTTGAAGTTTAGATTTAATCTCAGGAAGTTTAGATTTAATATCAGGAAGAAATTCTTTGCTGTGAGCGGGGGGAGACCCTGGCACAGCTGTCCCAGAGAAGCCCCATCCCTGGAAATGTTCAAGGCCAGGTTGGATGGGGCTTGGAGCAACCTGGGATAGCAGAAGGTGTCCCTGCCCACGGCACTGGGGGTGGAACAGGATGATCTTTGTGGTGCTTATTTATAAGATTATTTCTTATTACAAAATTATACTCTTTTGGATTATCAGATTATAAAGCTCTGTCTGGAATTTGGCTCAACTTTACAAATGTGGCATGAAGGCCCTTGCAAAGTCTAAACTCAGCTTTAGACATAAAGGCTTAAAAAAATGTATACTAAAAAGTCAACTTTTTGACTTTGTAAAATTTATTTTCTGATTAGTATTTTTTCCCCTTTGAAATGTTCTATGCAGCAATTTATAAATATTATATTTATAAATAGCTGGAGACATCACTAGGCTGGTTAAATATTACCCAACCTGCATCTGTGGACACAAATCTGCTGAATTCATACTAACAGGAACTGACATTATCAAGTACTGCTGTATAAATTGAAGCTTCAGTAGCTATTTTGAGTGAAGTGTCTGTGGGAAACAAAGAAAAGAAAAACACTGTTCTTCTAGAAACAGCAAATTCAACAAAATTAAATCCACTTGGATTAAAAGCACTAAATTAGGAACAGCAAATGGATCACCATGAGCAGCACCATATCCCACATTACTCAGCATAATAATGAAAATATAAATTTTAACAGCTATGTCAGTATAATGCCCCTGCTTATGAACAAAATATTCTTATGTAGATTGCTTCCTGAAGAACATTGAAAATATCTTTTTTAAAAAGCCACCTTCAAGTTTTTCTCTTTCTCTGCCTAGGTGTAGCTGCTATTCCCAAATAGGTTATTTGACCTGGTGTGCCAGAGATCAATCCACAGACAGAGCAGAGCTGCACCATCACTGAGTTGGCTTTGCTAGTGTTTTCCTTATCTCGGGAATTCTGCCCAAAGTCCCTGTAAATTCTGCATTCTTTGTGTCCCCTATCAGTGGTACATCCTTCTCCCCAAGCTTTGTTAAGCTCCCCCTCTGAAATCACTGAGCATGTCAAGCACTAAACTTTAACAAAACAATTCTACTGACAAGGAATTCATCATTCCAACACCTGGGCATCATAACCAAGAGGCAAAAATTCTTCCTGGCAAGTAAAACTTTGATTTAAAATGGCATATTTTGTTGGTTTTGCTCCTCCACTGTTCAGAGTGGGGGACATCTTACTCCCTGCAGAACTGGCCAACACTAAGAAAGTATCTGTGTCAAACACTGTGCCACGGCTGAATTTTAAATCACAGCCTCCTATCATGATTGCTTTCCATAATTAGCAGAGTAACACAAGTTTCTAATTTTCAAATAAAATCATTATACAGAAAGGTAGTGCTGCAAGACAGACAGAACAGTAACTGGACATCCAGGAGCATCATTTAAGACTTTCAGGGTTCACAGAGGTGAGAGAAACTTATCCCCCAGCTGAAGAAACATTATTACAGGTGGCAAGAAGAATGCAACACCCTTTCTCCTTGTTTTTCCAGTGAATCCTAGAAGCAAAATGAATACCAAGGTGCCTAGAGACAGATTAGGCATGCACTGAAATCAGAAGCTGACTTTAGAGAGAACATGGAGCAGCCCATAATGAATGTGGGACAAGATTTACAGGGCTCCTCAATGACCTATTCCACAGAGGAGTGTATTTGCCCACAGAAACACATATTTACCTAGGGAAGGCTCTTAAGGGCATCACCTCACTGAAAACCCACTCAAGTGCTCAGTTCTTGTATTTCACACCTATCTGTGTGCACTGCTACTCTTCTGGCTCTATCACCACAGCTGAAACAAGTGAGTTAGGTAATAATAAGGTAATTTAAAAAAAAAAATAGTTGTACATCCAGTTTTGAGTATCAGTGGGAAACTTTTTATATGCTTAAAAAGAGTTCTGAAGTGCTCACTGTGCTGCTTCCACAAAGTGGATGGCACAAGATACAAAAGAGATCCCGAAATTTTCCTGTTATATATTATATATTCTCCTGTTATATATGTTATACATTTTAGTATCAACCATGAGAGGTGTTCTCAAGCTCTCCATATACAAAGCCCATCATGCTGTGTCTGCCAAACAGCATATATTATATATTATTTACATTATACAAATGTAAAATGAATAAGTTTCCATGTCAAATCATCTTATCAAGGGTGAGTCAAATCAATGTAAATTTCTCCTTATAAATTATGGATGATAAGAAGGACTAAGAAAGAGATAAGAAAAAGCAAAGCCTCAGTTCCATGCATTGGAAATCCTGATTGAACTTGCAAAACTCTAAAAAGCATGTGTCATTTCTAGATGGAGAATAATTGCTCAGTAAAACTTAAGAGCCTCCACTTAGGCACCTCTGAACTTCCCATATTCCAATTCAGTCGTTTTAGCTCTCAGGTTTGCCAGGACACCTGATTCAGGAAGGTTTTGGAAGGTTTCAGGAAGGTTTTAGAAGTTTTGCACATTAACTGAGTGCAAGAACTGAACCTAGAAACAGACCTATTCATAAACTCAGTATTCTTGTGGGTTTCCTATACATATTTACAGGTGAAGTTCAGGATAATTATGCTGTCAGCATAATTCATCACTGGGCTCCCCATTTGTTTGTTGATCATCTCACAGAGAAATGATGGCCTGTCTTGGGCATTTGAAGATACCAAATTTTCTTTTTGATCAGTATGAAAATATACAGCTCATTCCCCTAAGCAGAGTTTCAGCCACACATTTTGCAGAGTTACTAGTGAATCACACAATATTCATAAAATCTTGCTTTACAGGTCATCAAATTAAAGTTTAAAATCCAGGTCATGCTTACAATCCTTTAAACCACTATACTGTAACTTGGCAGATGCACATTATAAACTCAAATTGGCCTAGAGTGGCAATAGTACCATCAGTATTTACTTTTTATGTTTATTTCACAAAGAAATTATCTTTGTAATTTAACTGCTTTGGGACTGTTGCTTTGTTCTCTGCATCAATGAATTGCCACATAAGAGCAAAATGCTATTGGGAAATGATTTTATAGGAAATAAACACATGAAGATGGAATCAAAAGAGGTAAATCTAATGCTAAAGTCACAGAGACTTGAAATAAAAAGGTCATGCTAAAACATACAGGCAGAGGCATCTAGCTGTAAGAAAAAAACACCTTTATTTTGTTGCTTATTGTGCATCTGTGTAAAAGAAGAGCTAAAATACTATGAAGGTGTGACAGAATGAAATTGAAGCTGCCACAGTTTGTCAAAGACATCACCTCAGAGCTGGTGCTTAGACAAAGGAACAGATTGTGCAAAGATGGGACTCTCAATTTCTTCAGCTCCTCAAAGCAGTAGGTGAGCTGGTAGCACTGAGCAGACAAAAGCAAACTGGGGAAAATTTAAAGAACTTAAAATAATTTATTGCTCAAACGTTCCGATTTTTGAGGGGTTGACTGAAGCAAAGTTATTTCCTACACATCTGCAGAACTCTGGTAACTGATCCAAGTGTCCCTGCAGGGACAGCCACTGCTGCTAAACCCTTTTCAGTACCTTGTGAGAATCTCAAGGTTGTTCCTAAAGAGGTTCAAATGATCTCTGTGGATGAGGTGGCAAACAGAAATGATAAACATCTCCAAAGATTTGAATGATGCAGCTTCTCTGACAGAAAAGTGACTTCTGACTGTTCTAATCAAAACAATGTCATCCTTTGCTGCATTGCTGTTTCTACACTGTTGGGTGTTTCTGGAAAACACAGAAAAGCCTTTCTCTGTGCAGCATTTTGCTCCTATGCTGAGTGGTCATTAGCATAAAACACATCTCCTTATTCATCATTCTCTGCTTTGGTGAACACTAAATCATACCATCACAGACTTGTAAAGCAAGGAGGTGGTTTCATCCTGTTCCTGTAAATGTCTTTTTGGGGGGAAGGGAGCAGGAGGAAGGTGGACTTTTTGTTAATAAACAGAGCCCCAGAGGCCCTGCTTTACCTGTGTGAGCACAGCCCTTTGCTAATCTTCCCAGGTCAAGGCTGTGTGAGCTCAAACAAATCCTTAGCTGTAGGGAAAACCAACTGAGTTTCTGGTCTGCCTCTGAGCAGTCTAATAAGAGTGAAAGCAATGTCTAGGGATGAGTGCCTCCTGGGGTTTTGTGGGAGTTTGTTTGTTTTGAGGAAAGAGACCGGAAAGAGGCAGACATGAAACAGGTTAGGTAAACGAGGGCTGGAAGCAGAGCTGCACATGGAATAACAAAGAGGTGGCTCACTGTTTATTGTTCTGTTTAATTTTCCCAACTTTTGCACTCACAGGATGCTCTCCCTCTGCCTTTCCTGCCTGTTTGCTGACACTATCAAATTGTTTGGGGAAGGTGATTCCTAAGGTCTCCACTCTACTCTTTTCCATCTGCTCTCTCCCCATCCTCCATTCCAACAGTCCCTATCACACGGAGTCACATCATCTACCTTGGAGCCTGCACAGGCTGCCTGGAGCAACCGACAGTGTAACAAACACGACAGGAAAATGGGAGAAGGGATTCCAGAACCCAGAGAGCACCTCAATGGTCTGTGCCTGCACCCAAACACTCTCTTCTGTTTACACACATGCCCACCCTGATCACTTTTCCACACTGCTGGTGCCACGTGAAGAAAGAAGTGAGATCAGATACAGGAGTGAGGGGAGGATAGTGTTTATTATCCATCTCACCTTTACCCATTCCTTCCCTGCTTCCTGTCTCCCTGCTTATCTTCACGTGGACAGCTGGAGTGAGATCAAGATGGGCCCAGCAGTGCCCTCTGCCACCATTCCTCTAATTCTCTGCTTCCTGGGACAGGAGGTGGAAGCAGCAAGGGAACATGGAATCAGGGAACAATGCTCTAAGCCCAATTCCTACCACGCTTCAGTCACACAGATCAAACAGTTTCTGCCCCCTCCCTTTAATTTGGGCTTTCCATAGGGCAGAGTCCCAGATGTGTGGTAGATAAGCTGCTGTATGTTTTGTCAAGACACCTGATTACTGCCTGGCTTAGGTAAATAAAACGTTTAAGCTTCCAAAAGTGATGCTGACATCAGTGCAAAAGAGTTACAGGCAAGTCATGTGTCTCTGCAACAGATAAATTCAGCAGGTAGTGGTGAGACTAGTCTTGAGCTAGCTCTCAGCTTGTCTTGTTACTGGAGATGTGAAAATATTTTATATATTATAGATTTTATTATTTGTATTCTTACATATTATTTTTTCCTCTTATTCTGGTACCAAGTGATACTTGTCCTCAAGACCAAGCTAAGGTTGAGCTCTCCCTCTGCTTTAACTTACACTGGGTTTCCTTCAGGTTCTAGACACCCTTTCAATTACTCTCAACTGGAACTATGAGCAAGGGGATGGAAAATCCATATCATTTAAAAAACAACCCATATTTGCTTATGTTTGTCCCAATCTGTCCTTTTATTTTCCTAATATACTGAGTTTAGTGTTTCTCCATTAGAAAGATGGAAGGAAGCATAAGGATATAAACAAGTTCATACAGCAGCTGCAAGTAAAAATCAGGAACGCAGGCAAAGTCAATAAATAAACATGGAAAGCTGGAATTCTGCTTTCTTTGCTCCCCCACCTGTTCTTTCTACATTTCCATACAAGTTTCAGAACGAAGTTCTGCATGCACTTATTCACATATTCTTCTTTAAAAAACCACCCCTAAAACAACCCCAGAAAAGAGCTCCTTAGTGATTCCCCTCCTGTCAAAACCTTAAGATTAAAAATGTGAAATTTCAACAATCTTTTTGGCTGTGGAACTACAAAGAGTTGCACATGTAAACCTTCAAAAGCTCTCGTCGCACCGCACCTCTGCACAGTCCGACCCGCAGTTACTGACCTGCCAAATTGGTACTTAGCATCTCATTCTGCCCCACGCAAAGCCGAACAAGCGATGACACACACAGGAGGGAGCTTCCTTATGCTCCTTACAAATGTTAGGGGGAGGCGTTTTTATCAGAGCAGCACGATAAGGCGAGTGCTGGCCGATGGGACTGGCGATCACTCGACAGCCCCTCAGACTCTCACCTCCCTTATCTCTGCACTGCTCAAACAGCCTGGAACAGCCAGCTTCATCTTCCAGCTGTTTTCACCTGAATATCCTTTAAACGAATTTTTTCCCCGCACTGTGACAGCCCCCATACCTCTTCTCTATAGCTGATTGCCAAACACAGTCTGGGGAGGGCACAAGGGGTGCTCTCACTTTACAGAGCTTGGCTACAGCTGGGCGTCATTACTGACAGCACCTGCTGAACCCACCGTCCTCCGCCAGTAAAGCTCTTTATTGACTGACTTGCCAGCCGAACTCAAGTTTGGGAGCTCTGAATAAATATTTACCTTTCAGGAGCCGCGTCTGTTTAAAAGTCCTGCTCCCGGCGGGATGGAGCGCTGGGCTCTCGCAGGCGGGGGCGAGCGGCGAGAAGCAACAGGCGCTGCTGCGGCCACAGCGCCGGGAGGGGCCCTCCGGAAACACCCCGCTGACCTGATCCTGATCCTGATCCTGATCCTGATCCTGATCCTCCTGGACGGCCGGGACGGCCGGGACAGCCAGGATAGCCGGGATGGCCGGGATGGCCGGGACCGCGCTGCGCCGCCTCCCGCTCCGAGGCTTTCCCCGGCAGCGGCCGAGCCCCGGGGCCGAGCCCTGCAGCCCGATCCCGATCCTGTTCCCGGTCCCGATCCTGTTCCCGGTCCCGATCCCGTTCCCGCTCCCGATGCCGATCCCCAGCCCGACCCGAGCACGGCTGGGCTGCGCTCGGGGCCGCCCCTTCATGACGGCGCCGGGCGCTCCGGCCCCCCCGCTCGGGCAGGTGCTTCAGGGAATTCCTGTGCCCAGGGAAAGCTCCGGACAACTTTTCCCACTCGTTATTACTCCTGCTCAAAACTATGTTGTGCTGCCAGGCATATTTTTTGGTGCATATTCCTGCGTCCTAGGGATTTTCTAGGTTAAAACAGGCATCATTTTGTTGACTGAGAAAAACGCTAACTGCTCCAAAGATTTAAAAATCAGGTATTTCTGTACTTAAAGCACTTCTTACCTACTTTAATTCTACTAGGATAATAACAGCATAGGTAGTTTATATTGTTAAAACTATTTCGTATCGCCCCCCTGCCTATTCCTGCTTAGAAGCAGTCCCCAATGCTCTGTTTATGACTGCAAAAATCTCTAGTGCAGGAAGTCTCCAAGTACACAAAGATTAAACAAAAACGCACTCTTGGAGTGTAGATTTTTCTTCTGCCTCCAGAGATTCCATGATTATTCGTAGAAATATGAGAAATGCTGTGAGTTTTGGTCACTGGGGTTCCATGGTCATTTGGGGCGCCTGGCTGAGCAAAAATCTGAGGAAGGGTCACCTGTGTTGTACCGGCACAGCTCTTTCACAGCACTGCCGAGTGCTTCTGATGATGTCAGTTTTCTATGGAGATGGCTAAACAAAGTAACTATTTAGCAGAAAGCAAGATAAAGAGTTTCCAGACACGTTTGCTGTGTAATTAACACACACTTGTCTCTGTTTGTGGAATGGTTGTATTTCAACCACACTTTGCAGTCTTCCTTCTGGGATGATGATGTCTTTCACCTAAATAGTTTAAGCATGTCTAACATGCACATTGTTTTAAAGTATTTTTGTTACTTTTAACGATTCTCCTGAGTTTCAGAATCTCCTTTTATCTTAAGTGAGCTTCCTGTGTATTTGGGGTATTAAAACTTGTTCCCAGTTACCAGCTAAGCCACTCTCTGACCTTGAGAAGAATTCTGCATTATTTCAGTTTTGCTTTAAACTTACACATAACACCAAGACTATGAATCACATACCAGATATTCCAGATGAAGAATTGGACCTCACATATAAAGCAGACATGCCCAAGGTGGGAGAGGGAGAAAACGGGAAGTGAAGTAGAATGCCTTTGAAACATCTCTGAACACGCTAAAGAATAATTTAAACTGGCAAGAATCCACGGGCTGTGTATTAATTTGGCTTTTGAATGTTTCTTGTTTTTCCTCTCAGCTTTAAGGTAGTCCTCGTAAATAGGTCACGTAGAGGAGGGGTGAAAATTACAGTGGTTGATAACGTTTGTGTATTTCATAATACTGATACCAAAAATTATCGTACAGCACTGCTTGTTGAGTATCGTTAAACCGTTTGGGAAAGAGTCAGTGGAATTTAGAACAATCTGGGCAAAACTCAGTTGAAACCAGCCCAGTTTCCCCTCCTTTTTCCCAACTCACTGGAGGTCTAGGACAGCATTCCACATGACAGAAGCAGCACCTGGGACTTCATTTACTCCTGATGGCAGTGTAGGGTTGCTACCTGCTGTCGTTTATTCCTGACCTGGAATCCCAAGCCCCTGCTGGTACAGGCTGTTCTCCAGCGTTTCTCTGGGAGCAGCAGTCAGGCAGTGCAGGGGGAGGCGAGCATGGCCTTGCCCAGTGCTGTGCAGGGGAAGGGCCCGGAGCGGAGAGGCTCTGCACTTGCTACCACTCCCTTGGGCAGCGCGGGCAGGCTGAGCACAGAGTACAAACCCCTGTCTGTTCATGTGTCATGATTACACAGCTCTGTTTCTTTATTGTTTGGCACGGCATTACTGCATCACCAGAAAGCAGAGAGAATCCTCATTCTGGGCTCCCTTCAGCTTGCTGATCCTGTCTATCCTGTTTGATCTCATCGTAATAAGGGAGTGAATTCTGCGCCTCTCTCAGTGCAGTGGGTTCCAGAAGCTCTTCTCTTGGCTAATTACCATTCCAGAAGTGCCCCCTTCAATGACAGTGGTTTGGGTCTGTGCTGCAGCGGTGCAGACCCATGACTGTCACAAAGCTGGCTTTGTGTGAAGCCTTTGCCTCTCTCATGTAACAATGGAGTTTATTCAGGGAGAGCAGAATCATCCTTCTCGGAAAGGACCCATTAAAAAAAAAAAACGAGTTAGGAGCCCCAAAGGAAAGCGTGTCTGGACACGGCTTTACTGACCAACGTCATTTCTCCCACCTCAAAAACCACAGTTACCTGTGAGATCCCACGTGTTTCTCTGTAACAGTTTATCTCAATGAGATATAATGGCCAGGACAGGGTTTATTTTATGTTGTTAAAACTTACTGAGCGGAACTGGCCAAGTTTCTCTTCCTCAGTGTCACATTGTGGGTCACTTTGACAAGGCTGGGAAGCCCTGAGTTTCAGTTCAGGCCAGATTCCTGATCCTGCAAGTGTTCCTGAATGCATCGAGGGGTTCTTTCCTTGCACTGCTTGGCTCCTTACTGGGTTGCACAGAAAAGTGGCAAAATGGCTCATAGCCCCTGAAGGATAAGGGCTAAAACAGAGGCTTAAATGAAAGCTCTAAATGGCTCTGCACCCTGGCTAGAAACTTGTGGTTCTAAGGCAGGAAAAAAGAATTGTGTTTTGATACATCAATTTGCAGTGTGTTGGAAATTGATGTTGTATTTGCTGAAAGGTTTTAATAAAGCTTTAATTTTCCTGTTTATAAGGGAGAATAAATTAGTCAAGATGCAGTCCCAACCCTTGGATATTTTAGTATTAATTAGCTCGAGAATTCTCACAACAGATACCTAAGATCTCACCTTCTTTATCAAATCTTTACTCCAAGACTACATCGAAGGTTAGTGACAGTATGTTTTCATTGTTTTCCCCCAATCACAGTCCTCACAGACTGCAGGAACACTGTGAAACATCAGCACTAAAACAACAAATCAACATTGTGATGCAGGACTCTGAAAGCTGCAGTTCTGTATAATCTCTTGGTTTTGAAAAAAAGCATCCCATTGAAATGCTCAGGGATTTCCTTTCATGTAAATGTGGACAAATCAGCTGTAGACAGGAAATAATGAATCCTTCCCCTGGACTCCATGCAGCTAATCCATTATGTCTCACCAGAGCGTGCAGCCTGCCTTATCTTTAGCAGATATTTGTGGCCAGCCTTTGTATCACCAGTTTCCTCTGGCAAGGTGCACAACTTTCTCTTACCCTTTGAAAACTTTTTTTAACCTTAACTGGTATGTGGTATGACCTTCCTTTTATTTTTCCTTTTTTTTTTTTCTTTTTTTTCCACTGGTTAAGATAGATACGCCTGTGGTTTATTTCATTTGGTGGACTCAATTTGAAACTTTCCAGATGAAAGTTTGAATAAAGCTGTTTTGCCTTGACATAAAGGTAGAAATTCTGAATTTAGAAAATAGAAGATTGAGAAATAGAAAATTGAGATTTTGCAGGATAGCTACAGCTACTCGATACGAAAACTGAAGTTATTTAGATTTTTTATCTGTCATTGTTTAGAGCATCAGTTGTTTTACAGCAGACCAATCGATAAAAAAAAGTCTTCTTACTAGAACAGATGTAATATACTTTAAAAAAAAAATCCTTATTATGTTGACATTTTTGCCAGAGAGAACTATTACACTTACTGAGCAGTTTGGGGTTTTTTTCCCCCAATCTTCTCTTTTTATCCCGGAAGCTTACATGGACACACGCTGTCCTTAGAAAAAGCTTTCAGGAGCCTATTGTGGCTTTTGTTCAGCATTTTTGAAGACATTTAAACAATCCATCGCTGTTTGCCGTGATGGGAGCTGCACTTGGGGCGGGTGGGACTCCCCAAATTTTGGGTGCTGCTGTAAGGACTTGGCGCCATCTCGTGCTCGGCTCTTAAATCACACGCGGGGATTTTTTTCCTGAGTGTTTTTGGGAGCGCGTTCCTGCTCCCAGGCAAACACAGCCTCCTCATTTTGGGGGTTTTTATAAAGTCAGGGCTTAGCGAGCCTGCCTTAGTCAAAAAGAGCTGTCGGAGGGCAGCTGAAGGCTTTCCAGGCAGACCCAGCTTTGTTAAATCTGCATTTGCCCTCAGGGCCTGGCCAAGGCCTGATCGCAGCCTGGGAAACAGAGTTCAGTATGAAATTTATACCGTGTGTTTATGCTGTGTTTGTGTGGAGAATTCATCCCCTGTCAGCTGTTATTCCATTCCTTCTGTGAGGCAATGATGAGTCGGGTGACTTGTTTCAGTCCCAACATTGGGGGATTTGACAAATGTCTAAATTTGTTGTAGGAGAAAAACATGCTTGAGACGCTTGTGAGTTACGCAGGGTGTTATTAAGCTGTTTCTTGACTGGAAGAAATCTGTTGTCATATTATCTCTTAAGGAAATGTTCCAGCAGCATTTGGGTTTGATTTCCCTAAGGTTTTTTAAAATGTATTTCTCACTTTACAAAACACACACAGAACCCTTGTACCTTCAAACCTTAGAAGAGGCAGAAAAGCTCCAAGCTGCGCTTACCTGCAATCTCTGAGGCGGGAGACAAGCCGGGCCTGTGTCCACTCGTGTTCGCAGATGGTGTCCTGGCCCCTCAGGGTGTCCTTGGCTCCTCAGATGGTGTCCTTGGCCCTCAGATGGTGTCCTTGGCTCCTCAGATGGTGTCCTTGGTGTCCTTGGCCCCTCAGATGGTGTCCTTGGCTCCTCAGATGGTGTCCTTGGTGTCCTTGGTTCCTCAGATGGTGTCCTTGGTTCCTCAGATGGTGTCCTTGGCTCCTCAGGGTGTCCTTGGTCCCTCAGATGGTGTCCTCGGTGTCCTTGGCTCCTCAGGGTGTCCTTGGCTCCTGGTGAGTGTGAGGGTGGTGGTGTCCTTGTCCCACAGCCCTTTTTGTCACAATTCCCAGCCTTTAGGCTGCGGTCAGAGCCTTCCCAGGCTGTGGAGCTGCACTGGGGCCGCTGTGGCCCATGGGGCCGGGCAGAGCTGTGATGGAACAAAACCCGCCGAGCTAGCTGAGCTGAGCTGAGCTGAGCTCACAGGGCGAGATTAGCCTAAGCCACTTTCATCTCACCCTGACGGTGGCCAGAGCGGACAAGGTCAGCTCCTGGGGCTCAGCTGATACCCTGCAGTTCGGTCACATGCCCCAGCTCGGAGTTTGTTTGGTTTGTTTGCTGCTCAGCGCTGAGATGTGGCTTCACAGGGATGAGTGCTGCTGTGGAGATTAAAGAGGAGTGGGCAGTTTCTGCAGTTGAGTAACCGAGTCTTTGCTCTGATTCACATCTTAAAATTATCTTAAGTGTCAGTCTGAAAGCAGCCATTAAGGTCTATTAGGGAAAAAAATCCCAGAAAAAAAAAAACCCAGCCACAAACCCCGAGCCAACAACAGAAAAAGCAGCAGATCCTTGTCTCTAGTGCATGTCTTGGACCCAGGAGTTGATAAGTGTGCCTGGAAATTCTGAATAATTGTCTATTACTGACAAATCAGTGGGAGCTCTTGGATTTACAGGTTCCCCGGGGCCACCTAGCCTGGGTTGGCACAATACAGTTTTCCTGCCAAAGAACCCTTCACTCTTTCTGCATTTCCCCATTTCTGTTGTTCCTCTCCCACCTCCAGAGATAAACCTGGTGTTTCTCTGAGACTTGATCTAGTACCTAAGACCTGGTTTGTTTATCCAACAGACTGCAGGTTTTCAGCAGTTCTCTACTCTTAGAGTTGGGATTTCTTTTTGGAGTTTTTTTTTTTTTTTTGTTTGTTTGCTTTTTTAAAGTCTGAAACCTCTTCTCTCTGCCCTGCCTTTGAGCTGTAAACCTGTTTTGTAGGTGACTGCCCCTATCCTGGTCATTGTACTCTCAATTAGATTTTACTAGTAACCAGGAAAATGCATTTTCCTGATATGTTTCCACTTTTTCTAAATTAACGAGCAAAAGAACTGGACTACAATGTGGGGGTAGAAGCTGTACAGCATTTATACACCTTTTTACCACCTTGGGACTGGAGCTGGTGGGGAACCAAGTTAATTCCAGCACAAGCTCCCTCAAAAGGGCTGTTTTTAGCGTGATCTCAGTGCCACAGTCCAGGAGTTTTGATTGACTCTGAGAAAACCTGTGTTTCACTGCCAATGACCTCTGAATCCTCTTGTGATTTCATACTGATTGCAGCTATATAAGCCTCTAAATAAACTTGTCTCTGTTTACAAACGAAAAATTTTCTTCTGTGCTTTGCCACAACTTCTGTTTGTTCAAATAGAAAACAGAATTAATCCTAGAGAAAGGTATTTATGAGCACTGTGGATGTTGACATTTGGGCAGTTAGCAATTGCAGATTACCTTTCCAGGTAATCAGCAAATTAATTTTCTTTACACAGATCCAATCTTCAATTTAAGATGTGTATGTTATTGTGTTTTTTTCATAATGCATCATTTTATTCTTTGCAGATTTTTAATGTACTCTGTTTTTTTATATACTTTATCAATAAATGCTTGGGAGATTCTGTCTCCCAAAAATCCTCGTGTATAGGGAAATAATTATGGTCAGTCACCTTTACGTGTCTCTGATATTTGTTTTAGTAGAAGTCCTCTTGTTGTGAAACTAGATTTTTTTTCATATTTATCATCAACATGATCCTTATTTCCTTCCTAGTATGAATTTATGGCAAGCCAAAAGTACCTCAGTATCAAAAACTTGCTAGTATGATAATTTCTATCATAACTATAGATTAAGAAAGTGATTTTCTGATCCAGACCTGAATTTTGGCTCATGGATTCAGCCTCAGAAATGTTTGTTTTTGCAATTGTGAATGATGTTTTTTTCTGCTGCCAAAATCTTAAGATCTTTTCTGTTCTTTTTAGCTGAAACATTTAGGAAAATTTTCACATTTTTCAGATTCCTTAAAAAATCTCCTTTGGTCTTAAAGCCCAGCTCATCATTCATAGAGAACCTAAACCACTGACTTTACCCAGTGCAGTTGTACACAAATTAAATTCTTGTTTCCCTGGAGTAATGGAATGCATGAGGACAGGAATTTAACTTCTGCTTTGCTTTGCTTGTGCATTGTCAGATATCAGGATCCTCTTTCTGTGTACATACCACATTCCTTTTTTAAAAGTATTCATATCTTGTTTATGAGCATTCCTTGCTGTTTTTCTGGTTAGTCAGTCATGTGATGTTGTAGTTCCTCACCAAACAGCCCAACAAATTCTTTAAGCGAGGACACAAACAAGGGTGAAATGAAAAACAATGTTTATGGATACAGTGTTGAAGTTAATTTGGTGTTGTGAGTAATATCAATGTCAATATAAATATTTCACCAAAAAGTTTGCTTGTGGACATGACAAGCAGCACCTTCCTTGCCCTCTAGCTCCATCAGAGGGAGTCAGTAAAATCATATCTAATAAGAAAACTGCAGCTTAATTGTGCCAGCTGGATTTCAGCTGTGCTCTGGCTGATAAATCTGTGGAGGTTTTCGCTGCAGAAGGTGGGTGGGGAGAACGCAAATGTTTTCTTGTGAAAAAATTAGATCTCTCCTCTTTTTCAAACATTAAAACGTAAACATACAAGCGTATGACCATGGGCAACGTGAGAAAGTGACAAAACCAGGCTCGAGCCTACCAGGAGCTCTCAAAATTGAGCCACCTCAAAAGTATTTTACTTTTTGAGATAGTTCTAAAGGTTACAACACAACATTTCCCACAGATATTTCTTTCCTTGTTCTCCTACTCTTACGAAGCAGTTCAAAAAACTGGAAGAAAAGCCCCAGCCCTGTAATCATGGAGCAGAGGCTGACTCACTGCATGGGGTCAGTCCCAGTGAGAAATCAGCCCTAAATAAAAAGGAAAGGCAGATGGTTATCTGCAATAAATATGACACTTGCACAGGGAGCAGTTAAGAAGGTTTCTTTATTAACCTTTTCCACATAAAGCTTTTACTTGTTCAAAATTATTTTAAAAGGGGTTTCAAACAGCAAGGGCCTTTGAAATATTTTGCATTAATAATAAATTCCAAGACAAATTAAACCCACGGTTTATGCTGTCTGTATGAACAGCAGGAAAGCAGAGTGAGTAATACCCAGATATCACCAACAGAAAGATGATTAGACACTGTAATGTCACCATCCCTGGAGGTGTTTAAGCAAAGATGAGGTGTATCACTCAACTCTGTGGTCTGGTTGACACCGTGGTGTCCAGTCAAAGTCTGGCCTCGATGATCCCAGAGATCTTCCCCAAGTTAAACAATCCTGGGATTCTGTACATTGTTTTCTCTGGGCTCAGGGCTCGATATGATGGAAGTATCATAAAATGTTATTTTCTTATAAGCAATGCAAACCCATGAAAAGTTCAAACAACCTGAAAAGCCACAGCTCCTGGTTTTTGCCTTCAGGAGGAGCTATTTCTTCAGTATTAGGAGAGCTGTGTTTTGATGGGTTTGGTCCTACAGTTTCTTTGCTGAACTTACGAGCATGTCTTTGGCCATGTCCTGCAACTGGAGATGAGCACACACGGTGGGAAGCAGCATGGGAGGGACAATGTGGGCTGAGACAGAGCAGGATGACAGCAGGCATGTAAGAGTTGTATTTTTTAGTGATAAACCCATCTGTAACAAACATGTAGTGTGTGTTTTTCTGATATGGTGGCTGCTTGCATGAATGCCAAAACAGGCTATCACCCTCCAGATCCAAGCAGTTGGGAATGAAGAAGAAAAAGAGATGGGAAGATTGTTTTCTGGCAAACAAGTTTATCTCAGATGGGCACTGTGAAAATTGGAGGTGTTGTACTGGCATGGTACATGCCATTTACACCATGCTCCTAGCATCAAGCTCTGCTCTACTGGTAAGTTGATTTTAGCAGTCACAGACCCTTGGTAGCCACAAAACCCAAATAAAGCACACAGTTATCAGAAAGCTTAAATTCATCACACAGGTGCCAATAAATCAAAGCTGAAAACCTTTCTGTCTGTGATAATTCTGAGTGCTTCAAGTGCAAAGAGGACAGAATCACTGTAGGTTATTCTGATCGGAGCCACCTTTCTGCAGAAGGAGTGGAGGGCGTGGAAAATGAGGAGCATCTGTGCAGTGAGAGCCTGGTCTCACATGGAAAGGGGCAGTCATGATTTAATGCAGGGAAAGGATGAGCTGACTGCAGTGTCAGGGAAGAGGTGAGGGACTTCATCACAGCCACAGCACTGAGGAGCGCTGCTGTTGTTGGGAGGATGAGGATCCTGCCGTCAGAGCAGAGGGGGTTGAATTCCCCTCTGAGAGCACTGCCAAGCACAACAGCTGAGCCAAGAGGAGATTCTGAACAGGAAAAAGCAAAGAGCCGGTGGTTCAGATGAAACGAGCACGGTGGCTCGGATGAAATTAGCACAGTGGTTCAGATGGTTCAGTGGCTCAGAGCGCACGGAGAAAGTGTAGCACAAAAGGACTTGAATAAAAAGGGCAGTAATGGATGCTATCTAGATGGTGAAGGCAGAGGTCATAAACTCATTCGTGTTTTTTGTTCCTGATGAAGACTCCTCTGTGTTCATCTCCTTGTACCAATTACATTTCCATGGTAACAATCAGACCATCTACCTGAACTGGAAGTCAATGCCCTCTTTCATGCAGCCTTGTCATGGCTAACCACTGCCTGGCTGACAGTCCTTTGCCCTTGCCTTCTGAACACTGCTGTCTGGGAGCAGGTTATTCAGTTCACAAATTTGTCATCCTTTCTCTTTCTGAGCACACAGTCCTTATTTCTGCTCTTTGTCATCCAGGATTTAACTAAATTTATCTTCTGGGGCTCCATGCAGAGGACGTGGAATCTCCTCATGCTCCTGGGATGACCATGGGGATGGGGAAGGAGGGCCCACAAGCATTTGACCATGGATGCTGAGAGCTTTTATGGATGCTGGGAGCCCTTCTCTGTGCCTCCCTTTCCTGCTTGCAGGATGTCTGGGTGCTTCACCCCCTCTTGGACTTTAATTCATCATAAAGCTTGGATTTCCAGGGCAGCAAGGCTCAGAGAAGACCCTGCCAGAACCTTTGAGGAGATTGCACATTAAAATCTGTATACAGAACATTAACATAGGCTTTCTCCGTTGTGTAATACTGTGGCACAAAGCACAGCCCAAGAATGCCTTTTCTAAAGAGCAGACTCAATCCATATTTACATCCAAAGCCTTTATTTCTCAAATAAGGAAACCCACACAACCTTTTCAGTGAAAGCTCTCAAAGCATCCCAAAGGTGGCTGATACCATTTTGCATTTGTAATTTTACAGACGAGCAACGAAAGGCCAAATAGTGCCTTTAACCCAGGATCACACAGGAAAGCAGTACCAGCCCACCTTCCCTCCAGCCCGAGGATGTCTTTAGCTGTGCATCCTGTGGCTGCTGCAAGACAGAAATAAAGCTCTCGTCACTAAGGCTGCTGAGAATGATAGAGTTTATTTTACAAAGAGACAGTGTCACTGTTGCAGCTCAGCAGTCTATACTCTCTTAATCGTGTTCTGCAACTCCTTTTCAGAATCATTCCCTGATGTTTGGCTGCTCTGTGGATGCTATTTTTAAACAGAACAACAGCTCTTTCAGTGTAATGAACAAAATGGGCTTTCTGTACAGACAGCTGTGGATTGCTTGTCAAGTACCATTGTTTGTGGTTTTTCTGGGGGGGATTTTTTTGGTGTGTTTGTTTGCTGTTAAACAGAAATGCAGTTGTCATTAAAATAATTGAAAAAATACAGTCAGTACCTGTATTTCACACTAAAAGCCTTCTTTTAAACATTATTTAACATTTTTGACATTATTTTGAAACAAAAATACATGGAGTTTGTCTGTGACTCACGCACCCGGGATTGAGCAGTGTCATGCCCTCACATGCACCATTGTCCTCATCTGAGCCACCTTTCCTGTACAGGTGTTTTCCTGGAGCTGGAGGATAGGGTGAGAAAAGTTCTGCTATTAGCAGAAATGGAAGTGACTTGAAGCATTGGGAAAAATGATGGAGGAGGACTAATAAGAAAAACACCAAAGACTGACAAATAAAATCTTTAAAAGTAGTGTATGACACAGAACAGTTCATCTGGGAACATTCCTTCTGACACACTGTGACATGCTCAAAAAATATTGAAAAGTGGCAACTAAAAGCTGATAAAAATGAATATTTGACTGCAGCTAATGTACTGGCAGGATCAACAGTGGTCTGCACAGCTATGTGGATAAGAAATGTGGGATTTTCATGGAAATACTCTGGTAGTCCCATGATTAGGAACAGCCTTGATGTGATATGTGAGAGTTGTATGTTAAATAAACTGTGTTTGTGAGGGTGTGTATTCCTACTCTTTGTGATGCAATGAACTGCTCCTGTTCAATCTCACAGCTAATTTCTCTGGAAGCCTATGATTTTATATTTCTCACTAGAAGGTTTTCTGCAGTGATCTTCAGAGTTGTGAGGGTTGTCAGACTGTGCTGTAGACAGGAAGGATTTCTGATTTGATTTCTGGGCACTGAAGCAGAACGCACAGTTTCAATAGGAGGAGAACCTGTCTCTTATTTTATTATTTTTTTAAATTAACTTTAGACTTTAATTTGTGTGTGTGAGGGGGTTGTACATGTGTGATATTTAGTCATCATGTACTTTATATTACTGGAGTTTTCACATATTCTTTATTAGACATTAGTTTAATATTACTGGGGTGTGTAAGCCTTAAGTTATGCAAAACAGATGAAAATTGTAACAGATGGGAATAATGTAATTTTCATGAACATTAATGGCTGTGTTGACCTGGGACCGTTGGCTTTTAAGTCTATTTGAAAAGCTGCTAAAGACTCTAAACCTTTTTCTCCGTGTGAAGCTTGTAAAGGATCTGGGACCCATCACCCCAGGCGAAGAGCTGCTGTTCTTTAGGGTTGTAGTGCACAGCAGAGTGGCTGCCCTGGCGCTTTGGCAAACGCAGCCCTGGGCTGCTGTAAGCACTGGGAGCACCCAAAACATCATAAACGCACTGGATGTGGGAGCTGCCTCCAGCAGCAGAGTTGTACACCACGTGCAGGGTGTTGCAGGCCATGAAGGCTGCCTCAGCATCCCTGCTGCTGCAGGGGGTGTCCCAGCTGTGCTCCACAGCCATGCTGACCGGCTCTATTTTGGTGACCACGATGTTTGCGCCGGTCTCCGGCTCTGCGTGCAGCGCCCACAGCCCCTGCTCGTCCACGGCCAGGTCGATCTTTGTTTGTGGGGAGAGCTGGTAGGCAGGAATCCTTCCAGCCCCTGGCAGCAGCATTTGGCCAGCTACACTTCTTCTCAGGATGTTGAATTTAATGATCTCGTTTAAGGAGCCGTGCCTGTGGTAGAAGAGGAAGCCCTGATAGATGGCGTGGCCGGTTCCTTCCCAGGGCCATGGCAAGGGCACTCTGCGAGCCTTCAGGGTCTGATTGTTTTCCATGAATGCCATGATACTTGAAAATTCCAGCACAACGTTATTTACAGAGCCGCTTAGTAAATAAATCTTGGCGTGCTTTTTGCCAGGATCCTTCATCCAAGAGCCGTGTTTTTCTCCAGTTTTCTTAACTATCTTTAGGGACTTAATACCTGCAAGCACGTGGTCACAACCTGCAGGGAAACACCCAAAGACAAAAGAACATTAGAATGTCTGTAAATTTTCTAGTTTCCTTTCTTTGTATTGCTAAGTTTCCTTTTAATTCATCTCTATATTATTCAATATAATAATAAAGGTTTCAGCTGCTATGATAAAGTGTTGAAAATAGTTTTATATGATATATTCCTGCTTAGAAAACGGTGTATCTTCATATACCTGTAGAGAGTTGGGTTTTGTTCTATTACAACGGTGTTACCCCAAAGGAATTTTATTTGTGTGCCCGAAAGGAGACTGAGATCAGGTGATTTTGTGATTATTCTTGTGGGTCCTTTCACAGGGCTGTAATTTTACCTCAGAGAACTGACTTCTGGTTTAGATCAACACAGTAAAATAATCAAATTTATTTCCTGTTGGAGGCATACAAATGAAAATCCATTATCCTGATATGCCAGATGAATAGTATTCTTTTTTCAGGACTGATCTTATCCTCAGGTAGACTCTTTCTATGCATTTATAGTATAAAAAGAAATAAAAATAGATCAGCACAACAGAAAACCAAAACACTAGGCTGTCTTCCCATTCCCTTTCCCAACACCTGCACACAAAGG
This sequence comes from Malurus elegans, assembly GCA_013397995.1. Lineage (NCBI taxonomy): Eukaryota > Metazoa > Chordata > Aves > Passeriformes > Maluridae > Malurus > Malurus elegans. Next base: position 114,252 of record VZRP01008180.1, on the reverse strand, counting down.
AACTAGAGCAAAATATAGATCACAAACCCAGGGATGTGCATGCATTAAGGTGGTCTTTAAAGGGTTTGGTGTGATGTCTGTGCAGTCAATTCCTGTGCCAGGAGCGTGGCTGGAAGAACCACAAAGTTTTTCACCTCACTGAAGGGTTAAAATTGCTGTCAGCAGAGAGCCAGTCACAATTTGGGCTTTTGCATGCACTCTGCACGGATGTTTCAGGCCAGAAAGCACCAGGCCTGTGAGGACTCAGCCATTTAGACTGTAAGATCTTTATCAAGCAGCATCCTTTCCAGGAAAAAAAAAACATTGCAAGGCGTGTTAGCAAGCTTGTTTACCAAGGGCGCTCATAAATTACTCGCTGCAGCATTTGAAGTTTGAGGAATTACTTTCAGTGAAGTGCAGCCATTGCAGTAAACAGGACAAACAAAGCTCCAAGGCAGGAAGTTCTGGCAGCTGATGAAATGGAGAGAGAGAATCCAGCCCCCCCTGTTTTTTGGCCTGATGTGAACCTATTGAAGTCAGTGGCAAGATTCCAGTTGCCTGTAGAAAACGATCTTTATGTCGTTTGTGGGTACTGATACCCTCTAATCAAATTGGATATTGCTGCTACAGCATGGAGAGTTTTCTTCCTGGGAGTCTTCACTCTTTCCCGGAGCAAGCCACAATAGTTTTTCCCAAAACTAACATTTATTGATTAGATAGATTGAAAAAAATTAAAGCTGCTGAAGCAAAGCCAGACTTAGCAGCCTCTTCCTCTAACCAGATTTTTTGTCTGAAATCTGTGAACAGTACCTCTCTTCTTGAGAGAAGACTTTTAACTCTCTTTGGTTTTTTTTTTAACAAACAGCTTGAAGGAAGAATGAGAAATTCACAGTAAGCAAAAAGATTACCAAATTTTTCCCACATTTTCTGCAATGAACTCTTCAAAGCGCACTGTTTCCTACCATTTTCCAAAATGTGCAGAATATAATGTCACATTTTCTACCCAAAGCAGGATGAGGGATCAGCTACTGCATGTAAAAACAGTGATTTTACTCAATGGTTATTTTCTGTGTGAACTTGAACCAAACACAGTAACAAGGCTGGGCTCAAAAAACCTGATATTCACACAGCCCAACGCCCCTCACAATCATCTGTGGTATTCCCACAGCTAATGAAAATCGATTATCCCTGCCTCAGCATGTGTGCATGGGACAGGGGTCTGGCTCCTCACCCCAAAGTTCTGACAAATAAACTGTTCTTACTTGCATTCAGCATGAGTTTAAGTCTCTTTTTCTCTTCTGCCTCTTCCAGGAGCTGCTGTTCCACCAGCCCTTCGTGCACTTCCACGCAGGCGTTGGAATCTGTGACAGATCCAAAATACTCAATGTCCCTCTGTGCGTGCTCAAGCCTCGTTAGCAAATTCTCGACTTCCCTCCTAAGCTCAGCCTTAGCAGTGTTCAGTCCTGCCAGGAGGGACAGCACCATCTTTGAAAAGTCTCGGAATTCCTCCACGTATCCCAGGATGTCTTGGTTGCATTTTTCCATCCTCTTCTTGAGTCGGGGGAAAAAAAATACATGGAAAGAAGTGGATATTCTGTGTGCATCACAACCTCACTCATTATTACTTTGAAAACCATGCTGGTCTCTCCTTCCCAGTCCCCCTGCATCCATCTATTCCATCCCAGTGGGTTTTTTGTTGGAGGAGAACATCTGAGACTGGCACAAGCATTGTGGATAAAAACCACACAACACTGAACAGGCATTTTGCAGTGCTGGTAGCTTTTTACTGTGGAAGAAAACCCAGGAACATTTATATAAGCAATTGAAAGGAATTCAAGGTATTGAAAGGACTGCATTTCAGTCTCCCAGATATTAAGGGTTTATTGAAAGTGCAGATACAATGCTGGGTTGCATAAATGTGTCTTAAACTACTCTTCCAGGTAGGAATATCTGCACATAGGAAAAATACTTGATAAATTTCTGTCTCCTTGCTAATAAATACTTGACAGCACATCTACTAGTGACAATGTGTCCATACAATATGTTTATATATCCCTAGGATGGACTGGGACAGCACTATATAAACTTCTGTATTTTTAGTTGATTTCACTGATGTCATTAAAAAAATACAAGTGATAGCTGAATAAAAATATAACATTATGAACTTATACTCTGCAACCAATGGTGTGGTAATTAAAGATCATTACAGTTAAAGTTTTAGCAACAATTTTACTCATTCTTTGGAAAAAGCTGGAAATGGATCCTCCTGATTTGGTGCATGGTACAGAGACTGTCCTGGCCTCAGAACAGCCATAGATTTTCAACCCTCTCTGCAGTTAGGACAGAGCTGCAGAAGGGTTCATCAGCACGTACCTCCAGATTCAGGAAGCGCTGGTCCATGTAGCTCAGCAGGGCTGCATCCTGCATCAGGTACTGCGCTGCTCCCAGCATGCCCATGAGGAGTGGAGTGAGCAAAAAATGGTCCTGCAAGGCTGATCCCATTGTATCAGGAAATTCTGAAGCAAAGCAGTGAATCAGTTCTGTGGGCAATCCCAAATGCTGCCAGTCCAAGGTCAAATGCAGTTTACCATTACCTGATGTGAAAAAATAACTGAAAATTACTTTAAAAGTTTAAAATACTCTGGCTGAAAAGATTAAAAGTACTTAAAATGGCTGTTGCATTTTATCATTAGGCGAGTAACACTGTGGCAGAGGAACTGGATGTGTTTATTTCCAGGAGCCAAATGATGACTTCTCAGTTTGTGATCCTATGATCAACCCCAGATGTTCAGCTCTGAGTCACGTAGAGCCCATAGGCCAAATTTTATTAAATACAAATAAAAGTAATTGATTTGCCCCTCCTCTCTCCTCCCATCTGCTTTCCCGTGGGACCAGCCCTGCAGGATGTGCGTGGTGAGAGTCAGAGTGGATTCAGAGTTGGTGGAACACAGCTCTGCCCTTCCCAGGGAGGGACAGCTGATGCTTCATGGCTGTGGCTGAAAAACCATCTGAAGAAATTTCACTTCCATCTATTCAGCCTGTTTACAGTAGCAATGGAAAACATAAATAAAATTACCTTTTTTTTGAAAAATTCCTTCCCTTTTTTCTCCTGACAGTATTTTTCCAGCTAAAATCAATATCCTTAACACTGCTCTGGGTCAGTTTAGTGGAGTCAGTGACAGAGTTCTTCTTTTGAAATAATAATTCTGCTTAGTCTGACTTCAAAATTAATTATAATTCACTTACACAAGTCTGTTGCATTTGAGGCATTTTGTATTTATTTGATTTCATAATTTCCCTGACTGAATTCCTTGTTTGGAAAAATCCATGGCCACACTAACTCTGTATTTGCTAGAAAACCATGTGTTAGGAGCTTAGAAAACTCCCTTTGTATCTGAAGCCAAGCTGGACGCCTCTGTTTCTCAGAATTCTTCACCTCTTCACTTTTTTTTTGTTATTTTTTTTTTCCTCCTCACATTTACAGGGCTTTCTTTTTCTTTCCAACTGCCTAATGTGTGATCATGTGAATGATTGCAGAATTCGAGGGAGGTGTCAGAGCAGGTTGATTTTTTCCCCCATGTGTTTGATTTTTGCCTGGCAGTTTCGGGTGCTTTGCAGGCAGATTTCACACAAGTGCCTGGATGAGCATTCTGAATTTTGGTATTGCTTTACCCTAAGAGGTGCACACCATTTGCCAGCTCCTGTTCTCAGGCCAAGTCAGTGATGTTCAGAGGTTAATAATTGATTCTTCACTCCGGTGACATTTCACTTCACTCCAGAGCTCCTGCCTGAGGGAGAACTCCTCAGCAAGTCTGCAGTGTTCCTTGATTATGTCCTATGGGACATCTTGGCATCATGTGCTGACTTTTTTTCCCCAAAATAATCAGCTGCAACGCTGGGGAAGATCAGCACAGGAAAAAGATGTCTTTTCTAACCTCTGAGGCAAACCTGGAATCCTCCAGAGGTGTCCTCTGAGTCTGGGATGTCTGTGACAGGTAATTCAAAATTGTGGAATTCAAAATTACAAACTTCCTTTATGAAAACATACTTAAAAGTCAATATATAAATGCATCATTTCTTCATTTCAAGACAGGAAAAATTACTTAAAAAGCAAAATATCTTGAACTAGTGTACGTCCAGGGTAAGATTAAGCATGCTGTAGATTTTGTGAAGTTGCTCAGTCATTTCCTGGAATCACCAGCAGCTGAAAGACCAGAAGCTTCCAAGGATTTCTGTTAATAAGGCATTCCCAGCAATGATGGCCCACGTCAAATGCACCATTCTGGAGAGGCATGGTACAACATTTAACAACTGGTTAAACCCTGAGATTTGTTGGGGTTTAAAATTTATTTCACTTTGGTTGTTATACATTTTCCACTTCTGCTCAGCCTAGATATTCACAGATATTCACAGAAATGTGGTTTGTTTTGTTTTTTTTTTTCCCAGCTGCATATTATCTGCATAATAAACTAATTTAAATAAATATATATTTGGTGGTGATTTCAAGCAGGATTTCTTGCCATGCTTGTGAAGTCGTTGCAGTGCCCAGGATGTTACACACTGACAGAGCAGAAAGTTTGTTCTTAACTCAGGGAACCCTTTTTCTCCTGACCACTACTCCCTTGATTTGCCAGAACCTCTAAAAGTTAACAAGTACATGAATGCAAGTTCTTATCCTCTCTCTGGGTAAGATGTTTTTCTCTTCTTGTTAATGCTGTTTCTTTGATGCGTTTATTCCACCTTTTGGTGTCTGTTTTGACAGCTGTTAGATATTTGAAAATGAAAAATAGGCCTTTTCAGCTCCATCTGTGTTTGTGATGTTGATTTCAGATGCTGGATAGAGTTTTCTGCATTTTAAAAGCGATGTCAAAATCAGTTCAGAGCATATACTTGATTTGGGGGAAAAAAATGACATTTCTTTAAAGTATTTTTTTTCACTCACAAGATTGCATTCTATGTTTTGTTGTTTGGTTTTGGGTTTTTTTTTTTTTTTTTAATGAGTCAGTTTCTCTGTCATTTCAGGTGGTAAGAGCAGAGCTGTGCCCCAGTAAATCAGGCTCTTTGCAGGAATTTGCAAGAAGTGTTACTGTCAAGGGGGACGGGTGTAAACTCTGAGTTTGCTTCTTCATTTAGTCCATCACTCTCACGGTGGACAAATCCCATCTGTGCTGAGATCTTGAGGCTCCTGTTCAGGTCCTTCCTTGCCTGGCCTGGGATGGGTCTCTCCGATTTCCCACAGATCTCCAACTCTTCCCTTCGGTTCTTTTTCCTCCAGTCCCACTGCAGTGTCTCAATTTCCCCCAGGAATCACTAACATGTCCCATTCCCAGTTTTGGGAACATCCCTGACTCCCAGGAATCACAAACATGTCCCATTCCCAGTTTTGGGAACATCCCTGACCCCCAGGAATCACAAACATGTCCCATTCTGAATTTTGGGAACATCCTTGACCCCCAGGAATCACAAGACACGTCCCATTCCCAGTTTTGGGAACATCCCTGACTCCCAGGAATCACAAACATGTCCCATTCCCAGTTTTGGGAACATCCCTGACCCCCAGGAATCACAAACATGTCCCATTCTGAATTTTGGGAACATCCTTGACCCCCAGGAATCACAAGACACGTCCCATTCCCAGTTTTGGGAACATCCCTGACCCCCAGGAATCACAGACACATCCCATTCCCAGTTTTGGGAACAACCCTGACCCCCAGGCTCCCTCCCCATCTTTCCTGGCCTGTCCTGAGCTCTGGATGCTGCCCTAATGCCCTGTGTTATCACAGCCCTGAAAACAAAAGATAAAACCCCCAATTCTGTCACTCGGATCTGAGCAATGCACGTGTACATCCGATGAAACACACGCTGTTTTGTAACAAGGTTAATTAAGTTTTTCATCTTTAATTAACCTCGCCATGCAAAGCAATAATAGATGAAAAGGGAACATCAGAGCCATAGCCTGATTTTGAGCTTTCTACTGATTTTATCCACACCTGCAGCAGAATAACTGCTGCTCAGCCTGATGCATCTGTGACATCCCAGGGCTCAGGTCTCGTGTGGGATTTTGTTTGTGACTGCAATGTTGTTTAGTTTACAGCTGCCTATTTTGGTAGGTTTTGATGCTGGTGAATCAGACTGATGTTTTATATTAATAATACAGAGAATATGATGGACTACTCCTGGTTTTTTTTCTAATTTTGTTAAGACTTGGGCCTGCATAACCAAGTTCCTTGTTACTGCTGGCCACTAATCTAACGCTGAGATCTGTGAGGTTAGAAAAGACCTTTGTCCTAGAGGGAAATCAAAGCTTAATTCCAGTTCTGTGACAGCATTTTTCTTATTAACCCCCCTCAGTTTTATATCTTAGAAAGCGGCTCACATTTCCGTAAAGAGGACAAAAGAGAAATCCGAGTGAAGTGCTTTGTGGTGCTCAGCTGTAAAAGCAGTTTTGGGATTGATAGCGGTGAGAAATGCAGTGCAGAGTGATCAGGAGGGGGTTTGGCAGGATTTTGGGATTGGCACAGTGGGCTCCACTAGGCGGCTCCCAAACGATGGGAATTGAAAGGCACAAGGCAGAAACGCAATTCCAACCCCTCTGAATGAGGTGAAAATCGCAGAGGGGAGTGTGGATCAGATGGTGCAGAGTGCCAGCGATCCAGACTAGCAGAGAGCTGTTCCCAGCTTTAGGAAGGCGCTGCTGCAGGGCTGAGCCCGCCCTGTTTGGGGTCTGTGTTTGGGGTCTGTGCCGCCCCAAATAGCAGAATGAACGGCAGAGCTCCCTGAAATCACCGGGATGGCCAGAACCTGCAGGAAAAATGAGTCATCTCATCAGAGATGCCTCTACAAATGAAATCATAAAGGCGAAATAAACCTGCGTTTTTAATAAACCAACAGATGGACAGTTGGAGTTTATTAAATCGTAGAATCACAGAATGCTTTGTGTTAAACTCATCCAATCCAACACCCCTGCAAAGAGCCCCATCCAACCTGACCTGGAGTGTTTCCAGGGATGGGGCATCCACCACCTCCCGGGGTAACCTGTGCCACTCTTTCACTGCTGCGTTGTAAAAAAAAATAAATTTCCTGTATCTGGTCTGAATTGACACTCTTTTAATTCAAAACCATTGTCCCTCGTCCTGTTGCCACAGGCCCTACTAAAAAGCCTGTTTCCATGTTTTCTGTAAAACCCCTATAAGCACCAAAATAATTCACAGAACTTCATCTGGGCAGGGATCATGAAATAATCTGACATAAAAATGAACCCTGAGCAGGTGTTTTGAATGGTCTGTCTGTTTATTTGTCACCAAACTCAAAATCACATGTTCTGTTGATCAAAGACAATTCCTAGCAGCTTGAAACTTAAATTTGTACAACCCCAAAACTAAACAAACTTTGAATTGCACAATTCAATATAAACCAATATTAAAATTTTCACTGCTTTTGGTTTGTTTTCCAGTGTGAAATCCGCTCATGCATATTGGCACTAAAATTCATTTTGCTTGAATGTTCCTGTTCATTAAACCTATTCACAGGAGTGCAGTAGTCAAAATGACACTGTTTTAAATTCAGAGTATTTACAGGAAATGATTATGACAATTGCCCAGCTCATTTCAGCTGAGGATGCCTGTTGAGATCTTTTGGTTGTGTTTCTTTTTGAAACAGGAATTTTGGGTGTTAGGCATAAATTCTGAAAACTGCAAAGGTACTTTTTAAATTTTAAATGCCTAGGATGATAGGTTTGCAGGTTTTTTATTGTTTATTGGCATTTTCTTTTTGGGGTAGCAGACACTGACACGGTAACATTTCATCATGTTTTAGTATTTGATTTAATGCCCTGAAGAATGGATTCACAACCTGCATTATGAAAAAGAAGAAGGGCTCTGTGCATACCTGAAAAAGCTGTTAAAACTTAGCAAACAACTCTGAGCTGACTAAATGCCACCAGCTGGTGGAAGGAATGCATTTAGTGCCGATGAATAATGCAAATGTTGGTGGGTCACGGGCAGGTGTGGAGAGAGTTTGGAGCAGGGTGCTGTGCTCTGGGGCTGCAGCACTGAGTTCAGGACATTATGGTTTTATTTTTCCAAACTGAAGCTCCGAGCCTGCCTTGAGTTTCCGAGTGGCTGCTGCTGCTCAGAGATTTCGGTGATAGTTACACGGAGTTGTGCTAGCAAGTGTCTAATTAAATCTACCCAAAACCCAAAAGATAGGGAAATGTCTATGAACTGGGGGAACTGGGACAGAAAAGGCCCTGAAGGGGCTGTGCAGGAGTTGTTCAGGATGGTTGAAATTCATTGTGCTGGTTTTTTTTTTCACGTTACCAGGAAAAATGAGTCCTATGAAGGAAGACGTGCCAAACCTGAGCTCCAGATCAGTGCTTAAAAACAAGGGGTGCTTTTTAATAAATTAAAAAAAAAAAAGATAAAAATATGACAAAAGAAGGAAATAGCTGTGATTGTTTCTTGCTGTTTAGATCTACTTGCTATCACCCAAATCCTGGTCTGGAGGTGAGATTAATAAGGTCTGCTGTGTTCTCAGTTTCCTACATGGGAGTCTTGAGATTTCTGCTTCTGGAAAAAATTGGTTAGATTTTTTTCACTGTCCAAGAATACTACCCTGTCTGAATTCAAAATTAAGAACTGCACTCAGGAACTGAGCCAAAGAGACATATTCTGACTTTAAATAGAGATCTACAGGTGTAGATTTCTGTCTCTCTAATCTGGTCTCGGAAATAAATTTCAGCCCTTCAATCTTTTTTATTTCCAACTTTTATTTCTGCCAACCAAATGATCTCAAAATTATCCTCAATGCATGCCAGACAATGTGAGCAATATAAACTTAGTAATTATAGTGCAAAGCAGGGGCATGTGAGTTAATAAGCACAAAGAAAGCTCATAAGAAGAGGAGATTTTTTTTTTTTTTTGAGGCACATTAATCTGAGCATTAGTCCAGTGAAATCTCCTGGCAGACAAACTGCAGGTCAGGAAAGTGTGTGCACCATGGACCTGCAGAGCAGTCGGGTGTACAGCTTTTCAAATTGACATTTTTCAAAGCCCCATCGTGTCATATTTTCATTCAGTATTTTTTTTTTTTTTTTGGTATTATGCTGCAGCCAATCTCTGAAAGTGAATGGAAAAGAAGACATTCACAGAAGACTCCGGAATAGAGAGTGTCTGTCAAACAGAGTGAACTGCAGTGTGACAATGTGCAAGAAATGGGTTTTGTGGCCTGAGTGCTCTCTCTAAGGTTAGCACTGTCCCATTTGAAAGGCAGTGCATCAGATGAGATGGTCCCAGTACCAGTTTATGATGAATAATAAAACAATGCCCTACGCTGACTGGAAAGGATATAAACAAGTTAAGCTGTCATGAATAATAGATAACCATTTTTTAAATTCTTCTTCACAAGGCAGCTTGTTGTTTAGCAGGGGTACCATTGTTATACGAAATGAATTCCCCAAGCTTTGTTATATCTCCAAAATTAATTATCTCCATGCAGGAAAAAGGTCACAAATTTCTGTGCACAGCACACATTTTGCAGCGCTGTATCAAGAGGGTTTGATCTGTTCCCTTTGACCTGTCAGGGCTTGGTGCACACTGAATTTTTATGGTTTGAAACGTGAGTTTCTGCTGAAAACATTTTAATCTTATAAAAATATGCAACTTATAGAGTCCTTTCTTAGGAAAAAAAGCAAAAGCCTTGTGTTAGGAGGAAGGCTGGAAAGGACTGAGTCTACTCAGTAAGAGATAATATGTGGTAAAATTTTCCATCTCTCTTGCCCTCAGTCGTCCAGACAATCAGAAACTGTTTCTGTTGACTGATTAAAATAGAAATTCAGTGCCACCATTGTGGCCTTTCACTGGGTTGTAGGGAAAAAAAAGGAAAAGCTGCTCTGCCCTACAAGCTCTCCAACCTGGCTCTGTTTGTTTCTCTGAGTAGATAGGGCATGACTAACTCGTCCATATGTTCCAACATAAAATTCCTGCTGTGATTCTCTGCAGCAGAGGACAAGCAGCATCTGTACTTCGGGGAGATCTCTTTTCTGCACTTGAATCAGCCTATTTCTCCAACGGGAGATATTTATTCCTGACACCTGGGAGCCAGCACACTCCTGCATTTTTCAGGCCTGCTGGTACAATAGTGAGATTTCACTGCCTTTTGTGCACATGAGATCACATCCAAAGGTTCTGCACACACTCACTGTCTGCTCTGTGCACAAGGATGGCACTGTCCCTGTGCAATGGCATTGTCCTGGGCCCAGGAACACACTTGGGCTGATTTGGAGAATAGTCCTGGGTCAGCAATCCCTGAGTCATGGCAGAGGGAGCAGAGAATTTGGGTGTGTTGGGGTTAACATGGGGATTTTGGGCAGTGTTAGTGTTAGGACATGAATTATGTGTTAGTGCTGATACATGTACAGCTATTACCTATATTCCTTATTAAACCTTTACAAGTCAGATACGTTCATCCAGAGTGTCACAAAAAGGACACAACAGAGAGTTAAATGTGACTGATAAGAAATCAATGCAAGCAGACCTGGCAGCCCACATAATGCATCTGTAGCCCTACCAAGTAGCTGCTTTTTGTGGAACAAGCAGATGCTGCCACTGGAAAATGGCTCAGTCTGACATCTAGGGCCAGATGGTCAAACCTGTGCCCTCTGTATATTGTAATGCACGCACAGAGTTCTGCCAAGTGCAAAAAAATGGGAATGTGATCCAGGCACTGGCAGCAGTTAAGCAGGATTACAGTGAATTCTTGCATCTACAGCCAAGGCACATCCAGTTTTTGGTGATTGTTTCTGCTGCATGTGCGACCCCAGTGTGAGATCTGAGCAATGTGGACCCTTCAGAGCTGGTTTTTTCAGGATGGGCAGGTATTTATGCCAGGAGGGAGGAAAGAGCAACTCGACCTCTGCTGCTGTGGCTTCTCAGTTGCTCCTGGTAATGGATTTCACAGTTTCTCTTTTGTTCTGCTCTAATGTACGAAGAGACTGAAACATCCACAGATTAGGTTGAGCTGACTTTGAAATGGAAACAGGAACAATTTCTGAGAGCAGGCAGGGGCAGGAGCTGAGAGCCCTGCCTCTTAAAACCCATTCATTGCATAGAGAAATGCATTTTTGTTGTGTTTATCCCACTGGCTCTGTCCTGAGCAGACCTTTGTGAGGCCAGTCTGCATCTGCTGGGCTGGGCTGTGAGTTAGGGCACAAGCCTGGCCCCAAATCCAGCCTAAATTGGAGTGTGGAGAGCTGCAGTTGCGTTGTGTGGGGATCTGCACACCCATAAACTGCCTTGAGCTGTTTGTGATGGTTGTTAGGGGCTGGTGTGGCATTGGCAGAGAGAACTCTTGATGGAGAGCAGCAGCTGATCAGTGAATTTGCCATTCCAGATCCCACCATGCCCTTTGCCATGTGGAATGTGGCTCCAGCTGGATGATGGTCTGCTAAAAGTGAACTCTGGATCATTTCTTTCCCCTTGAAGCTGGCATCGACTAAAACGAGTTGAAGATCATTTTCCTCTCTCCCTCTAAACAGTTCCTGTTTTCTTGGCATTATCAAGCAGTGGTGTTTTTCACAGCCACTGCATTTCAGCAGCAAACAGGAAAGGTGAAATGCACCTTGGATGAAAGATGCCACGGACCACTGAGTGCTGCTCTGGGACTTGTTTCCATCGCAGTTATTGGCAATGCAATTGTACACCTGAGAGTCTTTTTTACCCACCTAATTACCCAGTTTTTCTGTCTGCAACTGGGCTAATAAACTTTAAAAGCCACGAAAAGATTTTACAATGCTGCTGTTACAAGCAGGACATTTGCCTTCATTCTTACAGCTCCAAAGCTTCACGAACTGTGCTGTCCCAGTTACCCACTCCCAATGAGCATCACCCCATGAGGAATTTCCAGTCCTCTGTAATCTAACAGAATAAAGGCAAAATGGAAAAAAATGCACATGGAAAAATCAGCTTGCCCAGCAGGAATTCTGCACAGACTAATTCTTAGAGAGGCATTTTAATCTGCTCCAAAACACCTGGGGTGATTCCTCCGGGTAGCAAGTGCCAGTTTATGCTCAGTGAGAAACTCACAAGTAAATTATGAGCATGATATAATTCTACTCTCTCATGTTATAGAATAGCTGTAAACTCCATTTTTTCCCCAGATTGTGACATATGGGCTGGCTGCTGTAGTGATGCTTTTGCTTTTATCAGATGGGATTCACTCCGAGCAGCACTGGGGATGGGGGAAACTCTGCAGCCTCAGAGCTGGGGCCACAAACACGACATGAGGATGGAATTCCTCTGGTTTGAGCACAACACTGCAGATTACAGGACTTAATTGGGTGTTGGTTGTTCAGAAAACACAGTTCTGTATGGTGATTGTACTCAGTGGTGGATCTCTGGTCTGAGCAGATCCCGTGTGTGCTGAGAAAAGGTTGCAAAGCGGTTTAATACAGCACAGCGTGCAGACAGTTTGTGCTGGATTCAGAGCCTTAGGCTAAGCAATCATTGCATGGAACTGTATTTTTAAGTAAAGAACTGCCTAAAGTTTGCAAACATTCCCATCTGGCGCCTCTTTCGGTTTTATTTTCCTTTTGGCTGGAGTTCAGTATTTTTAGGTTGGTGCAGTGTGCTCAGAGGTTTAATGTCTGTGGTGCTCCCCTGCTGCAGCCTCCCCCAGCCCTTCAGAGCCTCGAGAAGCAAGGATTACAGTGAATTTAGTGCAAACTTGACATCACTGCCTTGCTTTTGTATTCCCATGAAATGGTGCAATCCACAAATGGTGTGGGAGAGGGTGTTGGTGGCCATAAACTCTGTAATCCTGCCCGTGCATTGTAAAAGTGTGTTTTATTTACCCAAACACAGGAAATTTTCTGAATAACATCCAATGCAGAATGGCCTTTCAGCTGAGTTTTTTTTCAGCCTCTTTTTGAGATTTATGCTTACCTATTTTGGGATGTTCTGATGCTTCGCATGTTCCAATTTCCTTTTCCTTCCCTTTCATAGCTGTTTGTAATATTAACTATGTGCTCATAAATAAAAAAAAATAATAAAAAAACCCCAGCTCTTTTGCCTGAAGGAAGTTTATTGTGTTTTTGTAAAAAATTGGTCCAGGGAGTTGAATTCCACTGGACCACACACACTTGCAGGAGCAGTCATGAATTTTGCAATTGCAAGCATGGTTAAATCTTTTATTTATAAGCTGACGTACCTTTTATACTGTCAGAAAATAGTGAGCAGAATGTACTTGTGGTGAATCTGTCTCAATGTCAGGAAAAACAGCCAGTTCACAATTTTCAAACAGTTTGTTGTAATCTCAAACATCAGTCTCCAGTGTGGACTCCTGGGTGCTAAAATAAACTGAAACACCGCCTTGTTATAAATAGAAGGCAAACATGTTTTGATAAATTATATTTAAAGTAACCCTTAATTGTATGCAAAATATGGTGGAGAAAATATAAATTGTGGAGGTCTATTTAATTCCAAGTGGCAAACAGAGGGAGCTGGACAGATTGTGGCTTTTAATTCTCAGCACTGCCCATGGGGCTGAGGAGCCTCAGCTCTCCCAGAAATGATTAGAATCCATCTGACGTAGCTCTGCCATCTCAGAGATCTCTGAAAGACGGGAATTCTGCAGGAAAACTGCAACAAAAAGGACTAAATGTGCACATGGATCTGCGTTCTGTGGTTTTTAAAGCCTGCCTGCTTGGCCTGTGGGCACGGATCTGCACGCACACCAATAATTCCGAATTAACTTTGTGTCTTTGAAAGCCTCGCCTGTCTATTTCCAGCTGCATCCCTTGATGTAATAAAAGGTATCATGTCTCCCAATAAATCCTGCCTGGCTCATATCCTCAGGCTATTGTAACTACAGCAATGTTGGCTGATTTGCCAGTTTTTGCACGTGTATTTCAGCCAGGCTGTGCAGAAGTAGAAAATAAGGTAGACAGAATTTGACACATTATGTGATCTGCTACATGTTAGTATTTAAATTATTTTTAGTCTGGCTCCTGTAAAGAGTTGGCAGCCAGGACAAAGCAGGAATAGCTGGGGAAGCTGCACAGCAGAAGTGATGAGTAGGAGGGCTACTTGTTTATTTCTCAGCAAAATATGTGCACTTTTGCAATTTTATTTTGCATTCTGCCCATGAAACAATCAAATTTAAATAAGCTGCCTCTTCACAGCTTTCTGCATTGAGTAGTTTCAAATTATTAATTAATAGAATAGGAAATGTTTCTGGAAGACTTAATCTGAATAATAAATAAGCAGAATAATTTACTACTCGCCCTTTGCTAAAAACATACTCAACAGTTCCAGTTAAAAGCTACGTTCTGCTGCTGTTCAGTGAAAGTTGTATTATTGATGTTTTGACAATAAAAATTACCAGCAGGAAATTCAAAAGGCATTCAGTAGCTCTGTTTTTACTTTACATACAATTTATTGTTTTACTAATGGTCTTCATAGGCAGTCCACCCCGGTATTAGGCACAATTTAATTCTTTGCTTTCATTTATCACAATATTTATAATCTCAGTCCTTTACTGGCTGAAGTGAGGAATAGTAGATTTTTATATGACATGGATTTAAGAGCAACTGGATGGAAATGGTGATATCACAACCAAACAGGGAAGGACTTTGGCTGGAGATGTTTTCTGAGCTGTGAGACAATGATGAGCCAAACTGGGATGTCCTGTGGGGTCTTTGAGCCCCAGTGGGACCAGGCTGCTGTGTCAGAGTGGAATTCACATCAAACAAGGGTTCTGCTGCTGCTGAGCCAGGAAGAATGGCTGCTTTCTTCTCTTCTCTTTAAAACGTTACCACAAATCTCCAAACTGTCTTCTCTTCCCTCCCGATGTCCAGGGAATGCCACAGACAAATCAGAGCAGAATATGCATTATGGGACGGATCTTGATGATCGTTTACCTCTCAGATGTCTTTCAAACTAATTTGGACAAAAATAAACGCTGGAATTTTCTGTCCTGAGTGCTTCAGATGTGATTTCTCACCGACTGCCTCAAATGAGTATTTTGTCATTTGGCTTCTCCAAGTCAGGAGGATAAAAAATGGGCACTGTCAATTGGAAGCACTCTAAATAGCTTAACAGCCATTACCTTAGGCAGCACCTTTTACTCTTCATTTTCTCTCGGTTTCAAAGAGGACCTGATCTTTATATTTGGTGACTCCTTTTTCGGATTTGCAGCCTCAGAAGATGAAGGTGCTTTCCTGTACCCAGAAAAGCTCCCACGAATCTGCCTGAGAGAGTATTTTGGAGATGCATCACTACAAATCATTCAATGTTTGCACCGGGGGGCTCTTACAACCACCCATTGGGTGAGGGGTATTTTTCAGTGTCTGGCTTGGGAGGATTGATGCTGATGAGAGAAATTCTGATCTTTGCTTTCTATTCTCCCATTCCTTCAGAAATTGAAGGTATAAAAATGTTCTTAAGAGCAATTAGTTGTTTTCTCCTAATCTCATGCAGTATTTAATGACCACAATTGGCTGTGCATAAGTGAACCACGTGTCTGTCAGTTATGGCAGGGACCCCAAAATATTTTATGGATCTTAATTGGGAATGATATCCAATAACACTTATAGGTGAAGAAAATTTACTTTAGTTTTATTTCATCTCTCTCTGAGTTTGAAAATCCTGTTGTTTTTTTTCCCACAAGCATCTGGAGGTGTTAGGAGCAAGTTTTAGTGGCTGATATGTTTATTAAAGTCACTTTTAATTTGAAAATTAGACCACAATACTTAACCCTCAAACCCCATTTTAAAAATGAGAATTTAAAAATTAGAATATTAAAAACTGAATTCAGTGTTTGCAGGAGAACTTCCCAAGATGAAGAAACTTGGAAGTCACTCTCGATATTGTGTCACTGCAGAAAAAGGGAGCAGTGACAGCCTGTGATTCGTCACCAGACAAGAAAACCTCTGAATATTGGTCTCATTAGACAGAGGATTGTTGTTATGGTAATCTTATCATCCCAGCTGATGCAGAAAATGGAACAGGGTCACAGAACAGCAATTATGAGACATGTCAGAGTGAAAGAACTGGGTAAGAAACAGTCTTTGAGGAAGGGATTGTTGGCAGGTTTCCCAGGAAACTTCTAACAGAGATGCCTGATTCACCTAATTCCTTGCTGCAGTCCACATAGCACAGCAATAATTGTTAAATTCTGAATGAGGATCTTGGGATCAGGGCCATTCACCCAATCCTCAATGCACCACTTTGAGATTCTTTTCTCTACCTGTCCCATTTAGGGCCAGGTGGTTTGATCCTCCAGGCTCTCAGGGCTCCAATTATGATACTGAAACCTTTCAAAATGTTCAGAGTTTGTGAATGAGGTGATCACACTGTGTATATGCAGTATTTAATATATGCAGAAAGATGGTTGCAGAGGGGGAGATTTTGAAGCTTTTGAAAAGCTCAACAGAAAGCATTGAAAAGCAAAAATAGTTTCTAAAGAGATGGATGATTAGGGCTGTTAGCATGGGAAAAATCCTTTGCTGTGCTAAGATGAGCTTTGTTCAATGAAGTAATCTTTTAACCTCATTAACTGAGCAAAGAGAATGTTTAATTAAAACAAACAGCAAGATTGAATTATTGAGAGTAACATTTATCTGAAAGTTAAATGATATCAGTGGGCTAATATTTGTTGAATGGTCCTGTTGTGAGCTGTTGGATCAGCTGTTGCAAGTGGCTGCAACAGAATCAGATCCAAGTGTTGTGTGAGGGTTTGCAGATCTCCCAGGCTCTCTTTTCAAAGGTAAATCATGGTTCTGATGATATCCCATAAAGCTAAATTTAAGGAGCAGCATCCCGTTGTCTCCTGTCCCATTCAGCCTCTCTTCCTTAAGGCATGTCCAAGCAGCATTCACAGGTTTTACAGAGTGCTAAATGCTGCCTAAAATATTGTTCTGACCTTCAGTGAACAAGAAAATGTTTGCACAGTTTAAAACCAGGCTTAGCTCCACTTTAGAACTTTCTTGGTAGGCTAACACAGCTTCATGCCTTGTCTTTGATCCTGTCCAAAAGATAAAATGATTTGCTGTAACACAATTGGTACAACAGCTTTGATGCTCTGGAATGATTTTTTTTCCTCATCTTCTTACAAAATACTGTATTTAAACTCCCAGGACTAGCATTTGAGGAAGTGAGGTAGACATTGCAGTGTTGCCATTGTCACTTGACCAAGCTTTGATCCTGAAACAGGATGTTGAAAATGAAATTTTAAAAAAAGTCCCAAACGGACTGAGCCATCAGTTCCTGTGCAACTTCTATTTCAATTAGAATTGCTTAAATAGGGATGGAATACCTGCTCTTGGTGTGCAAAGCACAGTTTTTTTAGCTACAAAGAACCAATTTTTCAGTTCAAGAGCATTCAGAACATGTTGATCAGCACAGCAAAGGCATGCTTAAAGGTTGGGGTTTTCTGGCTTGGGTGGAGTTTTTCTTTGGTATAATTAATTGCAATGAAATTCAGTTTCAAGTTTTCATTTCAAAACTAAAAGCCAAGGCCTTCGGTTTCAAAATGTAAAAATTAAATGTTCCAGCGTTAATACACAGCAGCTGTTTGTTCTCTGATGAAATCACTTAAAAATTCATTTGTGGGCAAATAAAAACTCATTTTCTCCAGAATGGTTTGGAAAAAGCCTTCAAGTTTTTCTCCTTAAAATTATTTCAAAGTGTGGAATTGCTTCACCTCCCACAGTCCTGTTCATAATTTCTTGCACGGAGTGACAGAAAAGATGAGAATTGTTCTGTGATTTTCTGTAACACTGATCCTTAGTAAAATGATAAATTCAGAAAGATATTAATGGTCTGATGAAATAAAGGGAGAAGGAAGCAGAAGGGAAGAAGAAAAACCCATTCTGCTGAAAGAACATGACAAGCAGAGGCTGCACCAGCTTGGTAATTGATGATGATGACAATGATGATGATTGATGATGATGATGATTGATGATTGATGATGATGATGATGGTAAATCATGGTTTGGGCCACAGCATTTGCATGTACACATGCTCCAACATCCAGGTTCTGAAATGTGACCCTGCTTTTGGGATAAAAAGTCTGTGCCTGCCCAAAAAATGCTTCTTTCTGTCAGGCAAGAGTGGACAGAAAGACGTGATGGGTCAGATAAGGTGAACCTCCACTGATTTCCATTTTTTATAACAACAGCCACTGAATCCCTTTGCTCTCAGGATTTTAGGATCTTTAGTGAGCCAGATCCTAGAGTGTGGCAGAACCTTCCTCTCCAGGGAGCAGAGCAGAGCCCTAAATATAGCTCAGTCTGGAAAGTGTTTGGATGTCACTGGGGTAGGGAATGTTTTATGAGGTTTCCATGTATAAATAAAAGATGAATGCAATTAGTCCTCACCATAGGATATTTCCTTCTATGTGACCCAAATTTATTTTTTCTGTGGCTTTCAGCAGGAGATGTGCCATCCCATGCCTTTGGAATATCAAATGGTTTGAGTGAGCTGCCATAATCAGCTCCATAACCTTTTGTAACCATCTTTGTGGAGAGAAATTTCCCCTCTGAAATCCATATTGGCTATTTTCTTTCAGGTTATTGCTTCAAATATGCTCTGCAACTCCCTCCTAATTAGGGATTCTGGCTTGTTTGGAAGCTGCAGATGCACAGTGCTATTTTGGTTCCTCCAGGTCAGGGCTGTGTGCACATTACAAATGCTGTGGCTTTTTGATCTTTTTGCTTTTGGACATTCCACACTTTATTTGTGGGACATTCAACACTTTATTTGTGGGACATTCCACACTTTATTTGTGCCCGTGATGTTTTCATGATGACTGCCACAGCCTGGTGTGAATCTGGACCATCGGATTCACTGAGAGCCTGAAGCATCCCTGAAGATCCTGGATCTGCTCCATACCTCCAATGGACACAACTCATTTTCTTCAAAACTAGAATAAGATCAGCAGAGGTTTTATCACTATTAAACATTTTTAACACTATTAAACTGCTGATGGAAATGACTGTTTTTACTCCTGTTAATCATTAAATCAGTGGCACTCATCAGAATTGCTTGGAGTCCACGTGCAAGCCCAGAGAAATGAAAACTGAGAAAGGAGAGGAACAAAAACTGAGAGTTCACAGTCAGAAACTGATAAGGCTTTTTTTTTTTTTATGGGTGGCCAGAGGAACGAGAGCAGTGGTATCACCTCTGCCTGTGCTTGGCTCTGTGCTGCAGAAAACAGGAGATTAAATTATGGGGCCATTCAGGCACCCTGGGTTTCTCAGATTCCCTTCAAGAGATTGGTAGCAGATTGCTATTAGAAGAGCTGCTCCTAAAAATCAATTAGCTGATCACTGAAAGTGATAGTGAGAGAATGGGAGCCTTTTCTCCCAAAGGCTGTGGCAGGAAAAGCTTGGGAACAGCTCCGACTCTGCAGCTGTCCATCTGGGCAAAGCTGAGGGAAATTGAATTGGGGATTGAGTGCAGGAAACAAGGTCTGGGGTTCGATGTGCTTGCTGAGTATTTGGCAGAAATGCCAACAAGAAGTGGCTTTTGGAGACCTCCTTGAGATGAGATGGAAGGTGGCAGCTGGGATTGGGGAGGGGTGGCAGAAAGTCCTGGGGGAGGCTGAGCCCGGGTACCTTCGGAGAGCGCCGAGCTTTTCTTCAGCTCTCGCCTGTGAGCCCAAAGCAGCTGCAGATGGGATTTCAGACCTGTCCAGAGCCACCCTGAGCTCCCCCAGAGCCAGGGATGTGTGACTGAGAAAAGCCACATCTGAAATAATGAATTTCTCTCCACTCGTGGTTCAATTCCGAAGCCAACGCTGCCAATTCCTCTGGAACGCTCCTCGCACTCGATGGGGATTTACAGCAGACACTTCAGGCACAAGTGCCCAGATGATTTTGGTGCCAAATTTAAAGAATGCTTTGTGCAATCACTGAAATTGATATGGCCTCTAAATATTTTGGAGACTATAAAGATGTTGGGATATTCAGCTTTACAACCCGACTGAACCTGTTGCAGTCAAGAGCGATGATTTTTGGCTTGGTGTTTGTTGTCCCTGTCTAAATGTACTAAAAATGGAAGTTATATTAGAAGTCCAAAACCTCTGCCAGGAATATTTCTCTGAATGTTTAATTTGTGGTTGTTGCAGTGTTGTCTCTGCCTATTCATAATCTGCTGCAGATTCCTTTAAAAACAAATCCCCTTTTATGTCAGAAAGGTCTTGGGGAATAAATCTCATAACGTGGTGTAGATTTAGCTCTACACAAAACTCTTTCAGAAGCTTTGTATTTGGGAAATCAGTGCCAGGGACTGGAGCTCCAAAAGCAATTTCCATCATTGAAAAATAGATGTAGTAAAGAGCAATGTCAGACAGGGGAAGGGAAGGGATGTGGGCACAGGAATTGTCACAAATGTTCAGGTTGGTCCCTTGTCTAGGTTGGCTTTTTTTTTTTTTTTTACCAGAGACTTGTGCATCAAAAGCCAATATAACAAAATAAAGAAAATAATATATTTATATGCTGTTCCCCTCTGTGAAAGTACTTAGAAAATGGCTCCCCTCACTGTTCCCCTGAGCTGTATCATTTGCAGGGCTGACAGTGCCTCAGTGCATTTGCTCAGAGCACACCTGAGTTCCATCTGCCTGCTCAAACAAACAGGAACACTCAGGATCATGGAAAACATCCCGAAACCTCAGTCAGAGCAACGTGTTCACACTGCATCTCATCTGGGAAAGGCATGTCAGGCCAAGCTCTTGTCCCAGCAGGCCTGAGAGGTGTAAAATTGTCATTTCAAAAATGAAATGCAGAACCTTTGCTGGTTTCTCCTCTCCCATGGGATCCTCAAAGAGCAGAGCTCTCACACAACCCCCAGGCCAGCTCATTCTGATGTGATATAACAACAATTATTATTGTTTATACAACAGATATGGCATCAATTATTTACACTGCACATTCAGTCAGGTACACGTTCCTTTATCTTCCAAAGAAGCTTCCCATTTAATTAATTAATTCCTCGCAGTTTCTATCCACGCCTTTCCTCACAAGCAGGACTGAGGCCAGATATAAGTTCACTTGAGGATTAAACTTCAGAAAAAGGATAATTATTGGGTTCTGTGAGTGGGTATCAAGTAAAGAGCCCTCTTAAGCTGGATGTGTTTTCTGAACCCTCAACTATTACACTGTGGAGCAGCTTCTCATGGAAAATGATGGAATATCTGTTACATGAGACACTTAAAATGCAATTGATAACTTCTGACAGGGAAAGAAAATATCACTTTGGGGAATGAATTTGCTCTGTGAAAGAGCTGTAGAGACAAATAAAATGTGCAGCATATTTGAGGGAAGCAATAAATTTTTCATGCATCCTTTATCTGGTTGCTTTAGGCCATTTCATTACTCATAAGATCTTGTTCATGTTCTTTGGGACACAAAAGTTATTTGATGTAGATTCTGTATGTTTTAGATTTTAAAGATCATGTTTGTTTAAGAAAAAAAATGTATCAGATTACCTCAATTTTTAACTAAGTGAGGAAATCCACTTTCAGGAGGGAAAGAAATGTCATGAACATGGATTTGAGCTGAGCACTTTAGAACAGAAGTGATGCCCAGGGATCCTGATTAGAGGTACATTAGCTCATGGGTTTTTTGGGTTTTTATGTTTGGTTTTTCTCCAGTTCTGCTCAGTTTGCCTGTGGGACCTGGGGCACAGCATTGTTTGCTGTGACTGTTTTAGTTTAAATTCCCTGTCTGGGAGGCCCAATCTGAGGAGAAACCAGCTAATCTGATTTATTCTGATTTATTAACCCAATCTGAGGAGAAACCAGCTAATCTGATTTATTCTGTACTGGAAAATGTGGACTATATTTGTTCTTCTTCTCCTAGAACCATGGCCCTGACATGGAGGAAGGTTTCTGCTTCAAAGCAGTTGTGCTTCACTCTTTAGTCAAAGAAAATAGCAATTTAGCTTTGTGTTAAATCTCAGTATCCAAGTCTAAAATTATTTCGAATGCTTTGCATTGAATGGAATGAATACTGAAGTATGAATAATATTGCAGTACCAAGATAAAGTCTTGTTGTCTTTTGCTTGAAAAAGAAATGAATGTATGGAGGGTAATAATGTTAATATTTTCTGCACAGATAGCTTGATGATAACTGTGCTTTTCTTTCTCATCCCATCAGCCTGGGAGAGATTAATTTCTAAAATATCAGCAGGGATTACAGCATAAAAAATCCTGACATAGGAGTGGCACAGAATTCCTCTCTTTTTAAATGATATGGATATGATTGAATTGCAGATGAGGGACAGAAACTTTTTATTAAAACAGTGTAAAAAGGTAGATAGGACTAAATTACTCTTTGAGGCCCAAATTTCAATAACACTGCACACCCATGGAGAGAATGGCAATAAAACTTGCAAGGGGAGTATTAAGCACAAAGAAATTCGCACAGAGATAGAAAGGTCTAATCACACATGTAAGAACTTAATCTGTGGCAGAGCTTGAGACAGATTAGGCTGCATCTGGAAGAAAAAGAAGTGAGCTTTGAGATGATCTGTATTTTCTAAGGAGAACTCTAAGCTCTTTTTGAAGACTAAAACCAGCAGCACCCTTTAGTGTGAGCTGGAATTCCCGGTGTCTTTAACCTCAATGTCCAAAGCATGGGCTTGGGCAGAACTGTCAACATTTTCTGTGTCCCTGGCTCTAAATATTCCACCCTGTTCTTATATTCTTACTGCTCCAGGATGAGAAACAAATGCCATTAAATCTGCCCCGCCAGGTTTTAGTTCCCTGGGGATTTCTCTGAGCTGGGACAATCCCATTTTCCTCAGACAGGTTTGAGAGTTTTCAGCAAGCTGTGCCTTGCTGGTTCTTGCTCTGAAAGGTTTGAGACAGTGAATGATGCTGCAGATCAAATCCCTGCAGATTCACCAAAAAGAAAGCATGATATGGAAAAATGAGAATTTTATGGCTATGGCCAATATGTCTCTGTTCCTTCCTTCAGTGCTTATTTATAACTGCAGTTATCATCACTGGAAAAGCACAAAGCTCTCTCTCTGCTCTTCTTGGTTCTCTCTCTCAGGTATTTTGTGTTTTATACCAGATATTACAACACTGAGTAAAGGACAGCAACATAATTATGATTATATGGTTCTATTGCAGTGAATCTCCTGAATAGATTATTAAAATATTTTATACAAAAATGCAACAGGAGCAAAATAAAGTTAAGTCTTTTTGTTTTATCTGCAGAAAGCACCAGTACATAACTGAAATTGCCTTTTAGGTCCCATTCTCAAACAATCAGACAGTTTCCTGGTTTATGAAAGACATGTTCAAATGGTAGTGAATTGTAAATGTGTAGGAGAATTATAATTATACATTTTAAAAATTGAACTAACCAATAAAATAAACTAAAAAAAAAAAGAAGCAAAAGCATCCTATGAGTGCAACAGACTAAGGAGGAAGAGCTCTCCTGTCTGACTGCTAGGAGATCAAAATGCACATTTTAAAATGTTGGATGTAATTTCTTTTGGAACGTATGTCAGTTCAGGCAAGATCCCTTAAAGAGAATATCCAAATTGCTGCTCACAGTATTAAAGTCACAGTTCTGTTCCAGCATATTTGTTTAATATCTTTCATGAATAATATTTCAGTGAACACTATGCCCTTATTGCTGGTGGATGTACTTTTTTATAGTTTTGGTGTCCAGGCTCTTGGCTTTCATTGAACAAATTCATTTGGATCGAGTATTTCCTGCCAAAGAAAATACTTGGTTTCAGATTTTCTGCAGATATCTGATATGGATAAGCAAGAAGCAAATCCATGGCATTGGATATTTTGACTCTTTACCGAATTTTTCATTTACCTTTATTTTTTCTGCCTTCCTGAGCTGTTTATTACCTATTTGATACCTCAGTGAAACTTTCTGCAGTTCTGCTAATAAATAGAATAATGTTTAAAATACAGACCTTGGCATAACTGGGACTGTCAGCCCTGGATGCTGCAATTCAGGGATTTTTGGGCTGCCAGAAGTGGGTTAGTCACAGCAGCAAAGACAGACTGTTTGATCATTAACACACACTCTAATGAGTGTGGTGAATTATTTTCTCCTTTTTAATAATTTTTATTGTTAAACATTGTGTCGTGCTGTCGCTAATCATTTCCTAAGATTATATTTGCACTTCATAATTAATTGCAGTAAAATCAGGGCTCTTTTTCTGCACAGGATCTGAAAACATTTTGTTACATGACATTTTTCTGGTGCACAAAGTTTATCTGTATTTGTCCTAATTAGAATGATTTCTGGAGACCTGTTCTTTGTGTATTCAAATCAGAGCATTAAGCTCCAATATAATCTACTGGCCTGTTTTAAAAAAAAAAAAAAAAAAAAAAAAAAAAAAAAAGGAGAGATGTATCTGCTATTACATCGAAAACCTATGAAAAAATGTGTGTTTTTTATTTTTATGAAGTGATATGCAGAGATGTATTAATGCTAATTGGTTTCCTTTGGGAAGCAGGTTCAGACTATTAAAGGAAGGTGTAAATTATCAGAAATACAAAGATTTTTGGTAGATCTGACAATCAGGCCCAGCTCATTTCATCTGGAGTGTTAAAAGCACATAACAGCTTTATGATTAATCCCGAACAGTCTGAGTGAATTATCTCCTGAGGTTTCTGTTTGGAACTCCATATTCTTCCCAAAGACCTTGCTAAAAACAAAATGCCACAAGAGCCTCAACTCAACCCAGAAATGGAGGTTCAAAAGTTATCAGAATGATTTCCCTGCACCCCCCAATGAAGCCAGGATGCACTGAGAGAAGGCACAGAAGGCTCCAGAAATTCAGAATTCAGCTTCAGTCGGTGTAATCAAGCAGAGTGGTGTCAAATCAGGAGCAGAGTGTTTATCTGATGAATAACTCCTCTCCACAAATCGTTGATTACTCTTTTCTGATGAGGGCTGACAGGATAATAGCCAACAAGAACTACTGTTTTCTTCACTGAAATTTTAAATAAAAGCAAATGCCTTTATTCAAATCCATTTACGGTGCAAGAAAAAATAATTTTTATTGTTGCAAAATCAGAATTGTTTGAAGAGAGAAAAAAAAAAGAGGATGTTTCTGTGCTAGGTAGTGGTGTTTTTTAATTTAGTGTTACAAAGTCACAGGTGAAGATTTCCCTTCTGTAAATTCAGTTTGAAATATCAGATTGAATATATCCATAATCATTACTTTTGGACACACAGTGATATATATTGGCTGAAAAAACACAAACAGCACAAAGAATTATTTCACCAGATCACTCCTTTGCTGAAACTCCAAAAGGTTCAAATGGAAGTGTTTGAAAACATTCCTGCAGGCTAATTGTGTTTCCTCAAGCCCCAAGTGAACACATGATGTCTCCATGGCAACTGCTCTTTACTTTTTTATTTAGAAAAGTGTTTATGCATCATACTTCACATGTTATCAGGTATAAGGAAAAAGGTTAATACTGGAGAATTTTAACAGTCAGCAGCTTTTCCTTTTGCACTATTTCCCTTAGTGTGGATGTTATACTTGTGTTTTCTGATCTTAACTAGATTTTTATAATCAAGCAGATATTTGATTTTATTTTTGCATTGCAAAACACTTATCTGATAAGAAAAAAAAAGGATGGCTGATTTTTTTACATGATTGCAGTGGCAATTCAGATTTGTGCACATTTCATGTTAATTTAGCAGAGGTACCAGAGCTGTCACAGGGATTGACATTGATACCATTGATACCAAAACAGATCCTTTTTGGTTTTTAATCCAAATCGTGTGATTGGTACCTGGCTACTCCACTGACTATAAACTGGTGCAGAATTAGGACTAATATGTGAAACTGGAGAGGAACCCAGATTCCTGAGAGGGAATAGCTCCTGGGATGCTCAGGCTGGAATGTTCAGGAGATGAACACCCAGAGTCGATATTTGCCTTTCAAATGAGCTCACAGAACGAATGCAAACAAATCATTTTGCCTCTGGAACTCAGCTCCTGCATCCACAGGTGGCATTAATGATTTGTTTTTCCAAAACACTGCAACATCTGCACTTTTGAAAGGAGGTGAATTACAGCTCCAAGCTTTTGCCTCCTGGTGAATAAACACCCAGTTGCTTTCTGGAAATATTTTGCCGTTGTCAGTTGTTGCCTGTCAGAGTTTATTTACCCTGATGATGGCAGAGCTCTGTGGCCATTGCAGTCACTGCACAGCTCCAGCCATCCTACAGCCTGACCCAGCAGTTTCATTTCTACCTGCTCATTTTTGTCAAAATGTTATTTTTGTAGGGTTACAGAATTGAATTTCTTTATATCTGACCAAGGCTTGGTTGGAGAGCTCTTGGCCATCTGTCACTATCTGTGCTTTAACACACAGCTAAAACTGGGCCAGGACAGCCAAGGGATCTCTTTAACCTCTTGATGTCCCCTCCAAACTTTTTGCTACAGCATTCTGATAATTTAAACCCACCTTGGGGTTGGTTTTCTGTACCATAGAGGCACATAAAAGGTGATTTTATCCATTCTCCTTTTTGGTAAAGAGACAAGCACATTTCTCCTGATGTGCCTGGGGATGAAATATCAGAAAATATCAGAATATCAGAAACAATATCAGAAAATCCAATCGATCCCACATTCCTTTGAAGGTGCCACAACATCCTGGTGTAGGTCAGGGTTTAAGGACCACAGCAGAGTCCTCAGTGCATGATTTGCACTTGCCACTTTGGAAATGTTCTTCTTTTGTAGATATATTGATTAAACTGAGAATATTAAGAAAACATATTCCCCCTGTTCACCTGCACAGGATGAAGCCACTCACACCTTTATTGTGTGTTGTATAGTTAAATAATCAACTTGATTGATTATTGAGGAAATAATCGTCTTGACTGAACTCAGAATAATGGAAAGGGTAACATTAATGTGTTTTTTTTAGCTTCAGAGACCGTGGAAGAGAAGTGAATTCTCTGGGAGGAACAGACTGGAGATTCTGATTCAGGTTAATCTTTAGAACAAATACAGGCTGCAGACGTCATAAACTAAAGTAGCATTTCATAAACACCAATTTTAGTTTATTAGGTAGAGTAGGTTAATTTTGGCATCCTGAAATAACAGATGAGACACTTCACTCCATTTTCATTTGTATTTATATGGCTCTGCTTTTTTTGTTTCGTTTGTTTTGAAGCCTTTGCAGATCATCTTTGACAACCCATTAAAGCTGTCAGGATTTTTTTCTACATCATTGCCTTTAATTCTAGTCCTGTCTCATTTTTTCCCATCACATTTTTCCTCTCCAACTCTCTTGCTGTTGTCTACTTTTTTTCATGCAGCTCTCTCGCCGCTTTGTTTTCCGATTCATTATTTGAAGACAAACTTTTCCCATATGATGAAGAATCACAGGCACAAATAACACGATATATTCTTTCCCCAAATACAGACATTTATCCCAAATTGTGGGCAGGTGCTTCTGAGCAATGTGGTTTAAGAGTATCTGGTGAATCCCTGTAGTTTGAGCAGAACATTGATTACTCCTCCTATAATGTTCAGACTTTAAAAGACTGTCAGGAATGCAGGAAAGACAAGATAAGTGGAAGACCACTCTGAATTTGATGTGAGGAGGGAGAAAGCACACTGGAACAAAATAAAACTCCCTTAATAGCTAAGCCTTGTAAAAATAAACAAGGCTAAAAGCTGGGGGTGCACTGCAGAAGATCAACGCTTCGATATTTTTGCTTGTGATCCCTTGAATAACTGGGAAATACCTCAAATAACTGCTGTTTATATCTAATATAGACAGATAAATAGATGTAAAATGTTGAGAGCTATGGGAGCTGCTGCAATCCCACCCCTGAATTTGTTGCTCAGAGATGAGCCAAGGTTTTCAGAAGCAATGAGGAACCTCGAGAGTTTCCATTCTGGTGTCACAAAGGGATGCTCTCAGCTCTTGCTGTAAATTATACTCCTCTCTTTCTCCGAGTGGATTCCCACATAGGCACCAAAAATAGGAGCCAAACACTGCTGAATCAGTAAACCCTGTTAATTTTGCTGTGAAAGGAATTAATGTAGAGAAAATTGTCAGCCTCCTCACCTGGGGTGAGGTTTCATCATGAGACAATGGGACTAACGAGAACAATCAGCAGCACTGTTAATTACTACACCTTCAGTGGTGTCCCTGTGCTGGTGAAAAATAGAAATACCCAGGGAAAATCTTTTCAGTACGTGCAGTCAAAGGACTTACAGGAAGGAAGAGAAGGAGGAAATTACTTGTAAAAGCATGAATGGAGTAAGATTATTTTGGAGATGAGAAATAGATCTGCACAGTACATTTCTTAGCATTTCCCAGGATATGCCCTGTGTTTTTCACTTTATTGGCTTAAGGGAAATGTTTTTATTTCCAGAACACAAAGCAGGGCACAGAAGAGGAATGCCCAGAGTAGGTAGTGCAGAAGGAAATGTCAGGGACTGAAGGCAAAATACTCATCTCAGATTGCATTCTTTTGTCTAGAGAGATGCTGGAATTCATTCATCCAGTTCAGTGAAACCCAAATCTTTATCTTTGTGAGATGCACTACAGGGCTTTTTTCTAGAGACACAATGAATAACGTGAGGATTGGTGATGGAAGAAGGTCATCTTCCTTGAGTGGGTTTGTTCAGTAACCTCTGCACATTCAGGGGTGATATCCATCACTCAGGACACCAGGATGCTGGAAAATGTGTTTATGACCGATGTAAAAAAAAAAAATATAACATTAATGAGGATTTGTTTATAGGATTACCTCTGAAATAAAGGTGGTGATTCACATTAAAGATAAATCAAAGGAAACACTGCAAAGCCCTGAGACCTGCTGGTTCGTCCTGGAATTGGGGCATTGTCAGGATTACTGGAACATAAGCACAGCCATCAGGAGAGGGATGAGGAAATCTTTCCATTGGAGAAAAGGAAGTATTTGTGTCAGGGATGATCTGTATTTAAGACATTGCAGCATAAGGCAAAACGCTCTAAAATGCAGCTTTTCCATCAGCTTCGAGGCACTGGGAATGTCAGGAAGGCTTTAGAGGCCACCAGGGAAGGATAAATCCCTCCTGCACTCACTCTGCTGCTTCTTTCCACGAGATCCCCAAAAGGGAACACCAAGTTCCCCGTGGCTCCCTGCAGAGCATCCCTGGCACAAAGCTGTCACACTTGGCAGAGGAATTGTGTCAGTGGGTGGAAGGAGATCAAGAGGATCCTGAGCATTTCTTTGAAGCTCTTGAAAAACACACCAGGGCTTTGATTCTGCCTGACACACAGCCCTGGGCAGCACAAAGATTGTGTTTCTGCTCCTCCTTCGTGATCCTGTTCCTTTGGTGAGCAGATCAGAACAAGAAAGCTCAGAAGTTTTATGAGTGTCTGATGTATGTGTCTGGTTGCAGGAAAAAAAATTACTTTAGTGGAAGTGGAATTTAGGAAGGAGAAATTCAAACTTTCGGAGCAAAAAGGCTGAATGAAACTGGGGAGGCAGATGCAGGTGGGATTTGGTTGGTACCCCAAAAATCAGCATCGCACGTAGGTTTGGAGTGAATTGGCCTTTCTCCCACTTACCTGCAGTGGGCAAACAAAACTTGATTTTACCCCTCAATGAACAACTTGGTGATTGTGTTGCCTTCCATGAAGAAAAGAGGTGAAAGGCTTTGCTTGCAGGGTTTATCACCATAGAAGAATTGTGCTTTTCTTTAGTTACTCAATAAATGCAGGGATTTTTCACATGGAAACAAATTTTTGTAGGTGTGGGAATTTGGGAATCTGCACAATTCTATTTATGAGTGGGATTAGATGGTAATAATTTAATTGATGGTTGAGCATGCAGACAAACCATGCATAAAAGATCTTTTCAATAATTACATCTTTCCATGGAGCAACAAGTTTTTGTAATTTAGGCTCCAGAGAGTAATTAATTACAAATCAAATGCTATTTTAGGCACAGTCTGCAGCACACCCTTGGTGCTTACCAGGAAATTCAAAACAAACTGGAGCACTGAGGGCAGAAAGGTGAATTAAATTGTGTGAATTAAGGTGGTGTCACACATGAGCTGCTCTAAGAGTATTGTGTTTATTATTATAACAATCTCTGTCTGGGTTCACTGGCATGGAGCATGATTGGCTTGGGTGGAATTAATTTTTTAATGTTTTGTGTTGAATCTTCTGTGCCAAAATGTTCATGTTTTATTTGCAGACCTGAAAATTGCCCTGTGCCAGTATTGGGTGCTTGGAAAAGAAGGGAGGAATTGTTTCCTGATGTGGAGGTTTGGCTCTGATGGGAGCTCAGGCCCCACCCCTGCAGCTCCTCATCCTCCTCGCCATGCAAAAATAACACACTGATAATGTTGGGACTTCAAAATAATCTGGAGATTTAAGAATTGTGAAAACCATTCCTAACAGGATGTTAGGAGAGTCTCCTAACATAAGAGACATAACTCTGAAATGTGGGGTTTACTGAGGCAACAAAAACAAACACTGATTTTCTGCTTTTTTTTTGTTTGTTTGTTTGGTTTTCGGTTTGGTTTCATTTTTTTTTTTTTTTCTTTTTGTTTGTTTTGTCACAAGTAATTACGCTTCTTGAAACAAATCACACCAGGTGCCAAAAGAGAAAGGAAATTAATACAGAGAAGTAAATCCAACTCTCCTTTCTTTAGAGGTCCTTTCTTTAAAGGACAGCAATTTTAGAGTTTGCTGTGCCTTTGGTTTAATTATAACTTTCAGAAGATATTTCTCAATGAATTGTTGTTATTTGGACAGTTGGATTTGGAGCAGTTTGTGTCTGCTCCCCTGAATTCCCTGTGCAAACACAGCTCTCTCATTTGTCTGTTTGCTCTCTGTGGGGCTGAACATTACTTTGGACAGGTGTCAGAACGTTCTGCCATCTCAGGCTGTGTTATGGCCTCAAACATTTTATTAAGGTGCTTATTCAAACACCTGAAGACATCAAATGTTTGATGTTTTTCGGAACAGACACGAGTATCCATTGATTTTGTGATTTGCTGTCACCTTGGCTTTTGCAGCATTCATCAAAAGCGTTCCAGGCCTGGCCATTGCTATTAAATTGAAAATTGGCAACTTATTCTATCATTCCCCATGTTCTGCAGCAGCCCTTATGTCCCTACATGTTTGGGCTGTCACCTGAAGCCAAAACACACACCTTGCTGATGAAAATGTTGTTGCTGGCAGATGAAATGTGAGCAAATGTTGGAACAGCTCATTACCAGCCCTGTCTGCTGGACCTGGGCTCGCCAGGAAAAATTGTACGGGAAGAATGAGGACAACCAAACCCATCTGCCCAGTGAAAATCACTGAGAGAAAGATTCTGAGGAAAGGTGGGGATGAAAAGGCAGGTAACAGAAGTAAAAAAATAAAAAAAAAGTAATACCAGTTGACAAATAAAATCTATCAGGCATATATCTAGATGCAACTTGGAAGATATTTCTCTTGCTGTGGAATTTCCAAGGCAAAGAATGTCAGATCTTGTCTGCAAAGCTGCAGAAGTTTTTTTAGGGGTTTGGCTGAAATGTGCAGGTCTGGCTCTGCAGGGAGGGCAGAGAAGGGAGGGAATGGCACTGCAGCTCTCGGGCAGAGTGGAGGAAATGGAAAAATGGCTCAGCAGAGCCCCACAGCCCATCATATTCTCCCAATGAAAGGAAGAATTTTTTTTTTAGCCATCTCATCCTATTATTTGGAACAGTGAATTTTAATTTAAAGTGGGTTTATAGTGAGAGTAGGAGTAAATAGCTTCCTGTCCTTCCTCTCCAAGACACGATGCAGCTCCAGTGTCATACTGGGAATTCCTCCTTCTGTTTCAATCCACTTCAACTTTTAAAGTGGTTTAAGCAGCACAGAAAAGGAAGAAGTCCTGGGACATTTACAAACAGCTGGGTAAAGATGCAAGAAATTAATTAATTTGGGGAAAACTGACAAAAAAACTGAGCTACCAATAGTAAAATTCTTTTTATTTGCCAAAAGCGTACCTATATTTTCACGTGCTTCAAGCATAAGACCTTTATATATTTTCAGTTCCTTTAGCTCACCAGTTCCTTTTCCAGGCAGACTCTGACTTCACTAGAAGCCATGCACATGTAAGATTTGCTGAGGGAGAGTTCAGCTGGCATGGAAAAAAAAAAGAGATGAAAGGGCAAGAGCATGGCCTTCAGGGGTGCAGTTTGTGGGGTCATTCCAGACACATCTGTGCTGTCTGCCTTTTGTTTCTGGACTCTGCCAGGGGATCCCAAGAATTTCTCAGAGCTACACGTCAGGTGTTGACAGGAGGAGTGCTAATTTTGCTAAATTCTGGTAATTCAGCACAATGTCACTTGATAGAAGCACTTCTGTAGCTTCTTGATTTTCTTCATATGAAGCACAGGTAAGATGAACGTTTGATATTCAAATAATCTTTCTGTGATGATGACTGTGGACATGGGATGGAACAAGCAGAGGGTTCAGAAGCCAAACCCCCAAATCATGTCTGAGTGCTGCAAACTAACTCCTATTAACAGCTTTGTCTCTCTGGCCTTATTTATTTTATCAAAACACAGTAACGATGGAGAAAAACTGAGCAAAAACGTTTCCAAAGTGTTTGCTGGCTTTCTGAATAATGAATTGAACTTCAATATTTATTCAATACAAAATAGTAATAAATTACAATTGCACCGTTTCTTACAGAGTTTTTATTAAGATCAAAACTCATTTGTTCAGACTAGATTTATATAAATAAATCACAGTACATTTTTACTTGTGTTTAGAAGATCATAATACATATTACAAAATTAAGAATTCTGTTGTCCCTCAAACCATCACTGCAAAAGGAATCATGCATTATTTCTACTAAATGAACAAAATGCCCACCTAATTGAGAGAGCCTCGATACAGGTACGGCTCTACTCTCCAAAATTAGACATGAAACATAGAGATACCAGGACTATTTATTGAACAAGAAATCATAAAGTATAGCACAATGCTCATGTGTTATCAAAACCAAAAATATACCGAAACAACACAGCTCTCTTCACGCACCTTTGTGATGGGTATTGGAGATGACAGCTGGCCAGCATGCAACCCAGGAAAACACCTCAGTTTTACAAAGTCTACATTGGAGCAAAAGGAGGAGGAACTAAAAAACCCAGACAAAACAAAGGAACGGATGAAGAGCCCAGATGTTTGCAAGTCCTCACATCGCTTTGCCCTGCGTGCCCTTTGCTCAGCAGAGACACCCCGGTGGCTTTGGTGACCTTTGGGGACCTTCAGGGAGATGGATGTGCTCTCACAGCACCAGAGCTTCCTCAGGCAGCCCAGAGGATCAGAAATGAGCTGCAACGACAGCTCTGGGAGTGCCTGGCCCTGGATGGAGCACAAGAGGCAGTGGCACAGCCAGACTGTCAGAGCACACTGAATTCTGGCTCTGTTATCACAGACAGTGACGCTGTACCAAAGTCTGGCCTCTGCCCTCTTCTGCAGCACAGGGGGCTTCTAGTAAATCCTACCATATTGCAATCTATTCAATTCTACTTTCTCTATAAGCTTTTTTTCCCATTGTTTTCTCTCTTGATACTGAGATGTAATCATTTGGCAATGCACTGTTCTAAAGGGGAAAGAAGCATTTAATCGATGACACTTCAGATGGAGTCACCTGATGTGCTTTTTTCACTTCTTTCTGTTCAAACAAAATGCATTAACAGCAGAGTCATTTCAGACGGATTTCTGGCTGGGTCAAAGAGATTTTTCAATTGCATTTCCTGGTCCCTGTTTATTGTTTGTTACTTTTATACCAGAACATTTTTCAGTTATTTTTTATTTCAGTTGCAGACATGGCCCCTCAGTGTTTGAATGTAAATAAATGTATCTGTTGTGATTCTGACTTTGGATGCTCATGTTAACACAGCTACATATCATGTTTGGTGTTTCAAACACACGAATGAACCCAAACCAAACAAAAAAAAAAAACAAAAAACAATTCAAAAGCCCCCCAACAACCATACCCTCAAGCCATTTCCCCATTGCCACTCTGCTTTTTCATAGAACAGCATCTGACAAAGTGGCTTGTTGTGGTAAACTAAGAGTAAAAACGTGACTCAAGTATTCTGTAGAAAACACTGGAGCACAAGAGAACTCCATGCATGGTGAAATAACTGGCAAAAATGTATCCCAGGGTCTCCTTGCTTTGGGGGCACAGATTTCATGACGTGAAAGAGTCCAGCGCTTTGATTCATTTTCTTTTAATGGTCAGAATTTGTCAGAATTTACAGCATACCATCATGTAAGCCAACCCTGCTATTTCTACCACAAATAATGAAGGAAGTCAAGTCCTCAGTAGACATTTGGAACAGCATTTTCCACTGACATGGGGTGTGTGTGTCTGTCTGCACGATCCAACATTGCTTCCAACAGTTCAGAGCATCGTGGACACGACTCAGAAACATTGACTGGAAAATCATCTACAAAGGTTGAGGACTAACAACCTCCATGTTGTACAGATGGTTATCTCCTCTCTCAAAGAACATGCTGGCATTACAAATACCATATGCATCTTGTTGTCACTTTTTTTACAGTTTTTCAGATTTGAAGGATCTCTGCAAGGAACTGTATTAATTTGTTTTCATGTAAGGTGAAAGGAGGCACCGGCTGAGACTGACGACGAAATTGCCTTCAAAAAATAAATATCTGATGGCAATATTTCTTGAAAAAAACATACTCAGAAAGCTAACCATTCACAATACTGCACCTTTTTCTTTTTTTTTTTTGCAAATACAAGGACGATATTTGTTGCTGCTTCCCATATTTGTTGGTTTACATTGCTATCACTTTGCTTGCAAAACCTGGGTTATTCTACTGAACAGAAAAGATGACTCGGATTTGGGTAATGCTTACGACCGTACAAATAATCTACCAGTAGCAGTAGTGTCAGCTGGAGAATTAATGCTACAAGTGGATAACATCACGCTATTTGAAACCAAGAGCTCTTCACACAGTAGAAGACTGAGGGTCCTATTCAGCAAATATTCAGGGTCCTATGGCTGTGGCCACAGAGGTTCCAGAAGCTCTCGCCGAGTCTAATCCTGATTCAGGAACCAAAATGATATGCTGTGGATGTATTTCTCTGCACAGCCTGGGTGAGCAGGACACCCTCCCCCACTTGATTCCTGGGAAGGAAAAAAAGACGTCTCTGTTAAGCTTTCAGTGACATGAAAAGCAATCCCCAGTAATGAAATCTAAAGAAGTTAGCCAGGCATGTATGAAAAGAACAGGATGCCTGTGAAAAGGGAAGAGCTGTCAAAACCTAATTGTGGGCTCTGGCTGCAATGGAATTTATCAAAGAGGGAAGACAGGTTGGATATAAGGATGCAGACAACTTGTGCTAAGAGACACTTCTTCTACTCTGGGCCATAGGAACCCTTACCCTGCTCCTCGTGTGCTGTGTCAAGACATTGCTACCAACACCTGGCTACAGCTGAAAGCTCCCAAATGCCCAGGCTGGCATTTCTAGCCTGGCACTTCAGCCAGTGTCCACCCTGTCACTGGGGCACAAAGAGATGGGCAGAGCTGGCCCACTTTGTCCCATCCTCTGTCTCAGGCAGTCGGATGCTGGCAGCACCAGTGCTCCCCCTGCACCACAGCCCACGGGTGCTCCCTGCTCCAACTGTGCCCTGGCACTGGGAAACACTATTCCTTATGGACACAGGGCATGGCTGTGGGCTCCTTCCCAGCGTGCAGCACCTTCCTATTGCCTGACAATCATTTCTGGAATTGCCTGTGGCCACTAATCACGGCCAGGTAGGTCAATCTTTGGTGGCACAGCTGTGCTGTGGGGCACACAGCAAACTCCGAGGGGCTGTGAGCTGCCTGATTCCAAGGATTAGTGCTGCCAGCATCATTCCTGGCTTCCTATGGGTACTGTGCTCTTTCCTGGGGATAACTCTGAGCCTGTTCATAAACAAGACACTTCTTTTTGACTGGGATTACTCCCTGACTTCAGCCAGGGAGAGAACAACAGGAGTAAGTTATGGTAACTTTAGGAAGCAATTCAGTTCAATCTTTGATGAATTTCTGTGTCTCATGAGTCAGGATTAGTGTTCCCTGTATTGGGGAGAGGATTAGACAGAGGGATTAAAAGGACATCTTTACCCCACTGGACTCTGTGGAATAGCCCCTGAGGATATGGCTAAGAAAGAGTTCAACAGGAATGCCAAATTTCTGCTGAATAGGTTAAAAGGGTGAGGAAGCCTCTTCGGCAGCCATCCAAGCGCAGAAGACCTGCATAACATTCCTGCTGAATAGGGCCCTAAAGACAAAAAACAAAACAAAACAAAACAAAAAAAACCACAGAAACCTTGAAAAGCTTTTCTGATCGTGTTGCTTCTTATCAGCGCCTCAGATCTCCAGAGACACTTCAACATATTTTTTTCAGTGTAGTTAGGCATCCTTTGAGATGTGCTAGTGCCATGGATGATATATGGTTACAAGAAAAGAAGTCAAATAAGGTTGTTGTATATAAAAAAAAATACATCTTGATTGTTCTGTAAACAAGGTTCACTTCTTTATATCAATTAACAGTGAAAGTTACCCAAGATCTTATTTAAAAAACAAAACCAAACCCTCCAGTGCATAATGTTTGGTGGTTTGTTTTGTATATATCTGAGATGTTTTGTATATATCTGAGACTTCAGTTACTTTCTGTCTCCCTAAAACTGAAAGGAGCAGACTTGCGTGTTACACCCGAATTTTAACATCAGCATTTCCTTTTTCAGGATTTACTCCATGCATGTGGATCTTGGCTTTGCTCACAGAATTTTATGCCACATGGGAGAATATTATTGCAAGGGGGAATCAAAGGCAGGAAATCAAAGCCTTACCTCCACGAGAGGATGCCAGTGAGCGATGGGTTTGCGAGGGTACGAGAGCATTTCGTTCCAGTGGTCACGACCTAGACTTTCTGCATCGTTGCCTACTTGACAAACTCCAATGACCTCATTGTGACCTACACTGTGAAAATGTTCCATAATATTTTTTTCTTAAAATTTTACCTTCGGAACCACACCGTTTGCACATTTCATCAGAAACATTAATCGTGGGTTAATTCTTGCCTGAAGAATGCAACACACTAGGAAATATGTAAATTTGCTCTTTGCGTTTCCCGCTGACCAGAACCATTTAATATTCCCCCCCTCAGAGCACACAAAAGGTTCTGTAATTAATTGCAAAAGCAAACAGGCTCTAAGACACACTTTATAAATGGACCATGTGTGTAAAGGCTTAGCATAAATGTACAAGCAGAACACCACTGTGTGACTGATTAAATGCTCAGTTACTGCAGTTCTGCTAAACACATATGCAGCTTACTTACTTACTTACTTACTTATGGATGCATACATAAAAATATATTTTAAAATTTAGTAAGGAAATTCTGCCTGAAAAAGCAAAAAATCAGAGCTCAAGATGACATTAACTCTCCACTTATAGAGGAAAAAAATAATGATAACAACTTTCATTTGGGATGCAAATCTAGCGTGCAAGGTGTCACCAGCCAATATCTGATGCCATTTGACAGCTACAGGAATCTCACCGGTCATAATCCATAACAGCTATCGACAAGTTAATTTGGTCAATGTTTTCTGGAGGGACGTCAAAGACTATGGCTTCATTGTAAACGGGATTGAGGGTGTTCCTCTTGGTGGAAGTTTTTCGTTTCTTTAGCCGCCTTCCTTCACACATTAAAGAAACCTTCACGTAGGGATCTGTGTGGATCATAAGAACAACGTTGATTTTCTTTTGATGCTTTTAGGCAAATGTAAATGGGGAGTTGAAGGGAGCAGACTTCTTGTATGCCCACACCTGCT
Organism: Malurus elegans; assembly: GCA_013397995.1. Taxonomy (NCBI): domain Eukaryota; kingdom Metazoa; phylum Chordata; class Aves; order Passeriformes; family Maluridae; genus Malurus; species Malurus elegans. Next base: position 76,433 of record VZRP01008180.1, on the reverse strand, counting down.
TGTAGAATTAATCTCAGGACCTGAGTGGAATTTGAGCTTCTCTGTCACCATGGAAGCTTTACCTGGTTGACTGCTTATACAATGTAGGTTCAAGAAGCTCCTTGTTGTGTACCAGCTTCTCAAAGGGTATTAAAATCTCCACTGAAGCGTGTTATACATGACTATTTTATACAACAGCCTGTGTAGCAGCCTATTTATAGCAGCCTAATTACTTGTTAGATTTGTAGGACAGACAGAAGACGACATTGTTTTTCACAACAGGATTTACTGATGTATGGTTAAATACAATCCAAAATGTAACAATTAGTGGCTTATATTTCTCAAGAGAATTATAACTATTTTTAAACTCCTGAAGGTAGCAAAAAAAAAAAGCTCTTTTTTTGCAGCTCCTTTCTGAGAGATTTACAACTCCCTGCTAGTACTTAAAAGTCATCTATGAAATCTTATTTAACTTAGTTGGTAATTTTTATTGTCGAATTTTGAAAGGGCTGCTGAAAGGATTCTGGGATGATCACTGCTTTGTCCATATGTCAACAACACAGAATTGGCTCAGTGGCTCTTGGGACTGTCACAGAGGGTCAGGCTGTGGCACAGTTGTAACAGTCTGCTGCACAAACAACTTCCCAGGGTTGGGAATGCATTTTGGCCAACTTATTCTACTTCAAGTCACAGTGGCATTGGAAATAATAACCTTGCAGTATTTTTGAGATCAACTTATTTTAAACTGTCACTTGGAATGGAGCAAACTAAAATATATTGCTTATTTCTTATAAACTTTTGCACTAGAGTAGCTCAAGAGCACAGCAACCCTCTTCTCAAAAAGCATTCTGGGATCTGACAGTGTTAAATTCTGTGTCTTGGGAGGGAAATGGGACAGAAATCCACACCAAGCATTAAATTCATTCCTACCTGATGCTCCTGTGATATCCATTGCCTTTAAATTTCTCGCCTTTATTATTGTAATAGTTAGTCTACCAGCTGTTGGAAGGTAGCAGAGTGAAAACATAAGGTCACCAAGATCCACGTTATCCTGTTCCAAGAAAAGAAAGATAATGTAAAGCAATAAAGACAACTTTGCTACTCACAGCAGGACTTAAAGATGAAAAATACCTTCAGAGATCTGCATTTATGCAGTAAAAGCTGAATTCTCATTCTGAAACACATCTGAAAAAAATAGCCGTCCATGGGCAGAGAAGATTCAAGTCTCTCATCAGAAGCAGAAGAAGGATTATTAATTGTTGATAATAATAATAATGATAATAATACCAACAACTTCCTGTGCCTCACATGGACAAGCTCCCTCAAGTAAGCTTACCCACCTTTTCATTGATAGATTAACTTGCAACCCTTTTCTGTGCTAATGGCATCAGCATTTCAGAAAGGTAGAAGGAAATGTGCAAACCCTATTTGCAGTTACAAATAATAATTTGTAAAGAGGGAAATCCTAGTCTTTCATTGAAAAAAATAGCAGAGAAAGGATTGTATCAAATGATTTCTTGTGATTTGATCGGCATATTTTTGACTGAGCAGCAAATTCACACTTTCACAGACCTGTCTCCTGTACCCCAACATTTCATTCTTCACTGGAAAAAACATTACCTGATCCAGCAATTTCAAGGCCACATTCCAGGTTTTATAGGGAAGGGAAATAGAGCTGTTGTGGGATAGGTGTACCTTGCTTGCTTAGCTTTGAGCAACAGCTTCTTGCCTTCCCAAGCTGGTTCCTTCTGTGTGTCACCAAAAGATGAAGGGTTCTGTGTGTCACCAAAAGGTGAAGGGTTCTGTGTGTCACCAAAAGGTGAAGGGTTGTGGATGACAGACAGGGAGAGGGAAAACACCTGGAAAGAGCCCCTAGAACAGGACTGAGCGACGCCCTGAGCCTGTGCAGTCACTTTATGTCACTCCATGAGTTAGCAGGGGAGATAAACAGCACAGAAAGCATTGCTGGCACGGAGCTGTAGAAAAATATTGTGTCAGAAGGGAATTCTAGAGGTCACTTGATCCAAGCCCTTGCTTAAGAGAGGTGTCTTTGCTTTAGCTCGTGGCTCATTCAAGGAAAAAACCAAACATGCAACTCATTCGAAAGTAGGTCCTTTCCTTGTGCTGTTATTTAAGAGAGATGCTGTCAAAGGAAGGAAAGGTTGTTATTATGGGATATTTGTCAGGATAACCAGCTTTTAACCCTGCCTTCACTTCATCAGCTGTCATCTTCTCCACTCTGAAGTTCAGTGTCTCACGGCAGTGAAAAGCTGATGAGGGCTGGGGCAGGATTGTGGTGGCTGCTGTGACTCAGTCTGTTCACTGCCTCTGGATGGGAGGGTCAGGGAGCTGCCCCAAACTGTGTCCCAAACTGCCTGCTGGGAGGGTCAGAGTGCTGCCCCAAAACTGTGTCCCAAACTGTGTCCCAAACTGCCTGCTGGGAGGGTCAGAGTGCTGCCCCACCAGGTGATGCTGTGAGAAACCCCACAGCTTAAAGAGATTGTCAGCACATCCATGAGAAATTTCTCTCGGCAAACACAGGTCCCTTCCACAAACTCACAGAGGATTAGCACACGTCTTCACAAGTCTGAAATCACTGAGCTACACGGCTTAAGCCCCGGATTAACACACACTGAAGGTGTGCTGTATTAGCAAGAAATCGCTCGCAGGAACAGAATTAACAAGCACAGAGGGCAGGATCTTGTGCAAGGATTAGTTCCTGCTTGAATTGGGTGCTTATGCATTACTGGGTACGCTCAACAAAGTGTGGTGAGACATTCTAAAACTCCTGCTTAGGCAAAGGCTTGCTAATATTTGAGGTTATCGAGTCGTGCATGTTGTACCTTGCAAATTTGTGTCTAACCACATTCAGTCTGGTCACAATACCATGCTGGGCATGTTACAGTGCAACCATGACAGCCCTAATACAGCCAGACCAAAGGGCTGGTCAATCGTATTAATAACTCAAAAGAAAATAATCGAATATAATTAAATTGCAATTAGAATTTATTTATATGTATATGCCACGTATTATTTCTCTTTTGGGCCCGTGCAGCAGGAAGCATAAAAGAACTGAATAAATACCCTGTAATAAACAAACCCTCCTCCCATTGTCCTCAAAAATTGCCCAGATTCAGAAGAAAACATTGCCTCTATTTTTAATGTGTACCCTGCCTGTTTCTGTGTTCTAAAAAGGTAAAACAAGATTGGTTTTGGCTTTGCCTTCCCAGTGCCCCGGGGTTCAGCCCCAGGCTGGAGGTCAGGGCTGAGTGCTCGGAGTTGTGAGCTGTGCCTTGCAGGGAGTCTCTGATAATCCCTCCTGGATTTGTCTCTGATTTCTGCTCTGTCCATGCAGTTCTCTTTTCAGCGGAGCAAGAGAATGAAGCTTCTTCCTTAAAAACATCCCAGTGTTACCTGGGAGAATTATATCTATTCAGTCCAGGGGGAGAGTTAAAACCAGAAGTGTAAATCACAAGGTTTGCCTGAAAAGTGCCAACAGGATGAATCCCATAATCCACGAAACCTCCAAGCAATAAAACTGCTGTTAGGAGCATGGAGACATGCTTCCCTCTCACTTTATGCTTCCTTCTCATGATGTTTCTGGTGGAAATACTTGATACATTATAAAAATAATATTTGAATAATTTTGAAAAATTCGAATCAGTGGCTTTTACAGAAAGGTTTACTGTCTTGCTTTTCCCAGAAAACATTTCTGGTTTCCCCCTTGTAAAAGCAACACAAAATAAATACATCTTTGAAAATGCTGAATTGTAAGAGTAACATTAGCAGGTTTTTGGTCTATATAGATTTGTAAATGACTCAATTTGGTTGGAGATTAGCCTGCAGGATAAATCCCTCCCTAGCACTGTGTCAGCAGCTCCATGCTGTTGCTCAGTGAGTAAAATTAGGCATATTAAACAGGGAGATTGTAACCTTAAAGAGGATGGGGCCCTAAATGGCCTCACCTTTGGTGTCTCTGAGGCTGCTTTGAGCACTTCAGGCAGGATCAAACCTTCTCAGTGAAAACCCTAAGGCATCTGATTGTTAGGGATATCCCGACATTTGGGATCAGAGTTGTCCCTTCTCATAACTACATTTGAGGCAGAGGATGGGTTTGTAGTCTCATGAAAAACAGGCAGCAAAGGATGGGACAATTGATATCCCCTCCTTCTGCCTCTGGTCTGGAGGAAGAAATGCTGTCCTTGAGTCAGGCATTCCTCAGCTTTGTGCCCATTTCTTTGGGAACTGGAGTTGTGTTTTTCTGAAGCAGAGAAGCTGTGCTAGGCCCTCCCCACGCAGTGCCTGTGCCACTCTAATTAAAGCATATGTCTCAATTATACCAGGTCCCTTCGTTCTCCAGCTATAAAAAGACAAGTCACTACTTTTTCACTTTTCTGCTATGTTGCAAAACTAATTATGGGTTGTGAGGTGCCCACGTGTATTTTCATGCATCTCACCAACCTAAGATTAACTGGAGCACTTGAAAGGCACTGATGCCCTTGATTATTTCCTTTAAAGTTGCTAACTCTTTCAAGAGGTTTTCAAGGCAGAAGTGGCTTTAGAGATTTGCTGAATTCCTGCTGCTATGTCAGAGCTGTAGAGCTTTGCATGCTGCCTCCTTTAGCAGCTGTAATGTCTTTGCAAAGGATGCTGGAAAACCAAAACATGGCACAGGTGTGGTGAGATGAGATAGGATCATTTGAGCTTCTGAAAGACACAAAAGACAGACTGCCACTATTTAATGAAAATCTCTCTTTCTCCTCCCCTCCAAGCTGAGGAGCATTAGTTGCATTTTAAACAACAAAAAATTCTTCCTGGTTATTTCCAAACCTCTCCTGGAATTAAGGGAATTATGCTGCTATAGTGCAAGATAAATTTCACTGTACATCACTCTAATATCTGCTAATGTGGGGATTTGAATTTTGCAAGGATTTATTTCAAAGCAGGTTCACTCAGCTAAGACAAGGATGAGTGAAGCATACAAGGTATATCTGTTAAGCCTAAATGACTTTAAAATGCTTTAAGGCGTGCTATCTGCTCTTTGGGATATACATTTATTAAATATCTCATGTGTGTTGAGAAGTCTGGAATAAGATTTGAGTGATAAGAAATTAATTCTGCCAAGGAAGATGTCCAGGACACAAATATTATGCAAATCCCATAGCCTCTAATCTGTTCAGGAATGATATTAAATCTGAAGTATCTAACATGAAGAATTCGTGAAGTTAGCTCTACATTTTTTATTATTTAATCATAGAGTTATTTTGAGTTCTATCTATGAGAAATATAAACCGATAAAAACTCTTTTGAAATGTTGGATTTTAATTGAATTTGCATATGCCTAGAAGAGTGCCAGTTGCTTATTATTACACTTTTTGAGATGGATAGAAAAGATATGACTGGAAAATTCTATTTTCATGACATCTGAAATCAAAGAAGTGAACTCTAGTAAAGCAGATATTTATTAATGACTGAATCAATCTTTATCTACAGAGATGTGATTAAGTAAAGTATGTGGAAAATGGGAATGGCCTATCTTTTATAATTATTCTTTTAATACATCAATGTCAGTCTGTATTTCATGTTTTAAGTTAATTTGAAAATTGTATCATTTTCTCACTGTGATTTCATTTTTTTATATTTCATTGTCTCTATTTCTTTTCTTTATGCTTTTCTTAAGAAAATGGAAGAGAGTAAGTAAAGAAGCCTTTGGAGCTTGGTATGTCTGGGGAAGAACATGAACACACAATTCTGAAGCTTTGTTTCACTGCAGTGAAGGAATATGAGAAAGCTGAAGTGTCTGCATGCAATTCACTCTGGATTTTGAATTCAGTTCCGTCTGACATTTTGGCAACTGCTCTATAAAGATAATACCAAAAGTAAAGCATCCAGCCAGTAGCATATCCTCTGTCTCTATTCAGAGCCTAAAGATCTTTTGACATTGATTTTTGCAGTTTATGCTTTGTTTCGTTTTTTCCTCTCCTGTTTCTGACACATTCCTCGTGTCACAACTAATCTTTAATTCAGGCCACATACGAAGGATCCTCCAGACACAGGAGGATTTGTGTTGTGCCAGTCACTGAAGATACCTCACAATGAGGGGAGTTGGAGCCAAAGCAGGAGTTTTTCACTTCATGAATGCTTCAGAACAAATCCACAGTGTCCTTGAGATGAACATAGCCAGAATTTCTCTTGCCACAATAGCCTCAGTGGAATCAGGACAGAGACTTTTCCTGCAGGCAGTCAATGTCCTTATGTCTCCAAAGACCCAACACCTCCACTCTCATCGTTTAAATCCTTTAAACAGGATGGCAGTGATTAACTCAAACTTCCCAATCGGTGAGCTGCATTCAAGCCTCAGTTATTGGGATGCTTTACAGGATAGACTAGCTCTTAGAATAATTTAAAAATTTATTGATGAATTATTTTGTAATAAGATCCTTTAAAGAAACCTCCATTCAGTAAACTTCCACCCATACTTTTTCTTAAAAGCAATAAAACTGCCCATAGATTTTACTTGAATCCTTTATGCAGAATTTCAATTCATGACAAACACACTGGTTTGCTGAATCTGGGCCTAACAGTGAATCTAATGAATTATCCTGTAGCTACTGAGATAGAAATAATGTCTTAATTTGTTCCAAACTAAATTGATGAACTGGGGAGATAGTCTGAATTGAGCTAATGAAAATTAGCAGAGAAATTATTGGAAAAGCTGGAGTGCTTGTCCCGTTTATGTGTGTGTGGTTGTGTCAGAAATTGATTTCATGGGAAAAAAAGAAATGAGGCCTTCTGAAACTTCTGTAGAAAGATAACAGAAGTAATTTTTAACTCCCTCATCAGTTTTTAAGCAAAGAGTAAGTTGACTCTGAAGGCTTGTTGGCCAGAGACAAAAGTTAATTGAAGTTTTAGTTTCTCCTTATGAATTAAGCTATTCCTCTGAAAGATATTTTGATTCTTGAATTAGGGGATATTTTTTTTTCAATTATTCTATGACTTGGCTCTTTCTAGAAAATAAAGAGTTCGGAATAGATTTAATAATACAAACATCTGCTCTTGTTTTCCAGGCATTGCAGGCTGCCTTGGATAATTCTGGTTGCTACTGAGAGTCAGGGTGTGCACACGTGTTCGGGGAGGAAGGGGCGTGTGTAGGATAAAGAAAGCTTGGAAAGCAGAGAAAACAACAGCATTTCCATGATGGAATGTACAAAAATATGACAACCTGCAAGACGTGAGTTTACACACAAGGTGCTGGAGAGAAATTTGCTTTTTTCCCAGAGTATCCCACCTCAACATGTTTGCAAGCTGCCACCTTCCAGAGCTGCTGAAAGGTGGGGCTGATTTCCCACTGCTGAAGTTTTAAGGGAGAGCTCTTTGGCTCAGAGCTGACTCCAACCTTTCCCTCTGCAGCAAAGACAGAGGTGCTTCAAAAATGCTGACAAGCTTGGGAATAGCAATGAAATGCAAATTGCCCTGTAAAGGAATGGGTGTTTGGAGGTCAAGTGTTTTCTGGAAAGGACATGAGGAGGGAGCTTCCACTGTGAAAAATGGAAGTTTTGATGTTGGGTGAAGGTGGTAGAAATGGAAGGACAGGGAGTGTCTCCCAGAGGGCAGTGTCACAAACCAATCAAACTGTGCAATCAGGAAAATTAGGCAGTGGGTGCCTAAAGAGAGGACCAAAGCTTTTAATGAATGCCTATCACTAGCTTTCATGTCATGCCAAATAATCTTTCCAATTTTTCTTTTATTGCCTCGGATTAGACTTCCATGTTTTGTGAAATACTGAGACTGAAAAAAACAAAGTGAAGCAGAGGTTAATGGCACTGTAGCATGCTGTACCTTACCAATTTAACCTGGTGGGCCAACCTTGCAGACTGAAAATAAAACCCTTGGCGAAAACATCACACAGCTGGAAAGAGATGAGAAAGTAAACCCCAATTGTTTCAAGGCTAAAGGCTGCCTTGTTGTATGAAGGGGAGGCTAAATTATGTGTTAAGTGTTCCCTATCTCTAGGCAAACACGAGCTTGAAGAAAGTGAAACAGCAAATCCATTTTAATGCATAAAATTATTTCCACCAAATTATTTGCCAGTTACCTCTTGCTTCCATTCTAAGATAAGTTGAAAGATATGTTCAATTATCTCCATATATCACTAACAACGGAAATTTCAAATACATCCAAGAAAAATTGCAAGGGAGGAAGCTGGTTTTAAAAGGAAGCTAACTAGGGTCCCCATTGCTCCTGAAGTCCCAGCCTGCCTCAGTGACCTGCTGACCTAGTCCTAATTACAGATCAAGTCTTGCAGAGTGGCCATTCTGTACAAAAAAGAAGCTGATTAGACAGGCTGCTGAAATTATATCAGAGGTTTCTGGGCCCTACTAACAGTTCCTCACCTTCCTCTAGCACTGGATGTCATCCTCAGTGCAGGCATTTTGTGCTGTGCAAAGCAGCTGTCTGTTGTATCGTGTATTCTGAACACATCCCTCCAAGAAGGAGAGAAACTAAGTACCTGGGTAGTGCTGAAAAAATATGGAGAAAGTCACAGTATCAGGGAAAAAAAATTTCTTTTCAGTCTGCAGAAATACCTGTAATGTGCTGTAGATGGATTCATTACACTCACATTAGGTGTTCTGCACTGACTTTGGCACTCAGGCTTAGCACAGGTGATTTACAAAATGGGCAATAAGGAAAGACAATTTTCACAAATCTGAATCTACTATAAATTTTCCCTACAATTTTGAAGAAGTTCCTACAAAAAAGAGAATAGTTTAAATGAGTCAACAGTATCATGCTTGAAAAAATGAAAGTTAACATCAAACTACGCTGCAGTAGCCTATCTTGCCTGCCATTCTGGGACTTTTCTTCGTTTAATTTTTAATTTTTTTATTTAATCAGATGTCTCCTGGCAGATTTTGCCATCTGCTGTGGAGTTGCAGGTATGATTTCAGTGGGAAGGTACCGTGTGTGCCCTAGGAAGGGCAGGAGGGGCTCAGCCTGCCCAGGGCGCCAGGGTAAAGGATGCAGAAGCTGGAGAAACACAGGAAAACAGGAAACAGGCAGCAAAACAGCACTTTGCCCCCAGATTTTGACCTCTTGGATACAGTGTGCTCCTTGCACAGACCACTAAAATAACCGTTAGTGAACGATGCAGTGCCATGAATCCAAACTCTGATCATTCTGAAATCCTACTGATTCAAAGTGAGGGAGTCACCCATCCCTGGAGGGGTTTAAAAGATGTGCAGATGTGGAGTTAGAACCACATGGTTCAGTGGTGGCCTTGGCAGTGCTGGGTTAATGTTGGACCATAAGATCTGAAGGGTCTTTTCCAACCTAAACCATTCTGTGATTCTGTGATATTCGGATATCAAACCCACGTTCAATGAAATCTCTGGTGCACCTTTTCTCTCTCTCCCTCTCTCTCACTCAGATCCTTTTCAGCTTCTCATCCTACTAAAAAGTAATACCAGAATTATTACCTAAGTTGGAATTTTCAAAAGCAATTTTTTCTGTGTGCAGCTCCTTTTAAGTTCAGTGTCAATTTAGCAGGTGGAGAAAGAAGCATGGGCATATGAATCTCTTTCTCCTTTTTTTTTTTTGTTCTATGAGTTACAGAGTGATTTTCTTCATTGCTATTGAAAGTTAATTTTTTCTTTTCAATAGGTACTTCTCACAGGCATCTTTGTGATTTTAAAGCCAATGAGCAAGTGTCTTTGTGCTGAAACTTCTCCATGTGTTTTGTTTCCCTGGAGACAATTTTGTCACGTCGTGTCACGTACCTCAGGTCAGGCAACACTGACAATACTTCATGTGTTCTCTGGCAGAAAGCAGCTTCATTTTTAGCATTCCCTGATGCTGAAATCCTGCTCCCTTTGACTTGGTTGGTATTAAGTGGTGCCATTGAACACAGAAAGTTGGCTTTTTCTGGTATGTCACCTGTGTAACAGTGACAGTGGCACCTGCACAACGCTGACAGTGCCACCATCCACAGAAAGCTTCCTCCACCACAGAAAAGGTGAAAGAAAAGGTGAAAGAAAAGGTGAAAAGGGATCATTATGGGTCAGAACCATGACTGAGAGTGCTCCATGGAACCTTCCATTAGGCTGAAAAACTAATTTCACATGCATTTTACGAATAATACTGCTCTATAAATTACCCACCTTTAACAATAGAGAGAATAATTTCCATAAAAGTTTCATTTACTTCTTTGTATGAGTAATACAGAAAGGAAAACACTTGTAAGTTTGAAAGTGAAGCAGCCAAGGTAAAGAGACCACTTCACCGCTGGCAGAGTTCTGTTAATGGAAGGGGTGCAAAGTGTTACTGTGCTGCTTTGAGTGTCCTTGCACAGCCATTCTGGTTTAATTGCAAGTTAAATGGAAGAATGGAAACATGGACCTTAATCCTACAAAACACAGTTATTAAATGTAGCAATATGGATGAAATCCATACACCTTCAATACTGCAAAATTGTCTCATTTTCTAACTTAAAATCTCTTTGGTTTCCAAATTAAAAAAAGGAATTAAAGCAGTAGAGGGAGGAAGAATGACAATAAAATTAATGATAGCCAGACAGCATCATTGCAGATCTGTGGACAAGAGCACAGTTTTCATCCTTTGGCTCTCAAACTGTGCTAAAAAGAAAACGACACATTTGAATCAGGAGAGATGTCGGGGTTTTGGTGATTGCTTTTCTGGGCATTGAGGAGAAAACATTGGAGAGAAGGCTGGCTCTTCTCTTTCCTCCTTGTGCTACTGACAATTTCATAACAGACTGTGAAATCTGCTGAGTGCATGACTGCTGAGATGTGCTGGTACCTACCCCTGTCAGGGGTGATCAGAGCCATGGAATCTGCAGTGCTCCACTTCCCAAGGCAATGCCAGGAACATCTCACTGTCTCTGGGTATCTTCATTGCTGGTTCTGCCCAAAAATTCCTGTAAATCCTGCTACCTGCTTTCCTTCAGAGGCAGCTCTGAAGCTCTAATTGTCATTAGGACACTTGAGCTCTGTGGATCTGGTCATGGAGAATTCATGCTGTTGCTGTGTATCACCCACCTACCTCACAAATAAACAGAATATTTTAATCTTGAAGCTACTAGGCAGTTTACCAACCCAGTAACACATCTACTTAGGAGCTACACAGAAAAATAAAGAAGAGCTTTAAAACTAAGCAAAAGACCATGAGGAAGAGAAGATAGGAAACCATTTTAGAAAATGCAGACTCTGAAATCAAGTGTATCATCCATCCAGGTTTCCACAGCATGAGCAGGGGGAGATGTGATTGAGCAGAGTGTGATAACAGTTCTTTTCCTGCAATACTTGTTCTCTATCAGATGTGTTCGTGCCTCCCTATTATATTTAGACGTGCACTGGAGGCGATTTTAGGGCCACTTCAGTGAGCATGTTTTTTCTCTTAAAGAATGCACAGAGGGTAGTGTAAGATGTGAGATAAAGAGAGCAGTAAATATAGAAACACTTTAGTTCCTCAAGCCAATAAAAATGAGCCAACAGAACTCCCTCCTCTAAGGAGACTTTTCTCCTAACTTGTTTTACCTTACACGTGCTACACGTGAAACACACCTAGAGAGGAAAATGATTGTTTTCTGCAGCTTGTTCTGCTCTTTCTTGTGGAATCCTGAGGTGAGTGCAGTGAGCTGCTCAGACTCAGACCTGTATTCAGAATAAACACTACCTGTAATAAATAAACAAATAAACAAATAAATAATAAATAAATAAATACCAGTACTATGCCTGTATTCAGAACAAATAGTATTATTCAGCACATACTCACCTATGGGTAGGAAAAAAAAAGCAGCACTTTTAGGCACCCTGTAAGTGACTTAGTAAACAGGATCTCACAGCCAATTAGACGCCTCCTCGAATTTTCATGTTAGTTGAATTGGTTTGATTGATTTTATGAGTTATTAAATGATTTCATGGTTTTTCCATTAAATCAGAGTGGTGAACTGGCTAGTCCTAAGTGGTGAGTATGCTCAGAGCTCTGTTAATCTGATTTTGGGTACTTGATCTGATACCTTAAAATGGCCTAGCTTCAATTTTTTGGAAGTATGATTCTGAAAGAATTTAGTGCAGTTATCTCTGACCATCCTGACTCCAAACTGTCAGAAAAGAAGGATGTGTGCGTGCTGCTTTAGCACTGAAAGGTTTCCTGAAAGAAGTAAACTCTGAGAAGAACATGATGATGGGGAGGAAGACACTGAGCATCTACTGCTATAGATACATTTGTTTTTAAAACTATCTGTATTGTAAGGAAAAAAGGTATGACTGTTACAGATAGGACAAGAAGCTTTTTACTTGTCATTTTATGATAAAAGCTTGGTGTCACATGAAGCATTTTTCATGGCTTTCCCAAGAATGTTGGTGCTCTACACCTTCAGTAAAGTGAAGGATTTGGAAAAGGAGCTGCTAATGAGAAATGATGCTGTGCTACCAAAAGGAATGGCTCAGGGATGCTCACAAAATAATCTGTTTTCATTCCCTTATGGCTGCTGCAGCCAGTCAGAAACTGAAGATGTAGCTTTATAACTCAGGTAGTATCTGATGGAGAGATTTCTATCTGCTTTCTCCAAAAGCAAAGTTGATAGCTCATTCATATTTTGATAATCATATTTTGATTTGGTGGGAGGAGAAGTACCTTCCAATCTTTGTTGAGTAGATCATTGCCAGTATTTCTTTTGCTGTGAGGCATAAAATGATGGTAATTTCCTTGTTCTTCTCTTCTAGTGCATTTTCTGATGCACATCTCAAGTTACCTGTTTACATTATTTCATATGGCTTTTTGTACTGTTTACAAGATCCTATATCCAAATTATAGCAAGAGGATATGCATGAAATCTGAGCTTCAGGGGGAATTCTTTGCCTGGCTTTACAGTAGAGTCAGGATATAATCCTGAGCACTACTCCCTTCTACCTGCATAAAATGTTGTGGTCCCAACAGAATGAAGTTTATTGTTAAATTAGCCTTTACTGTAAGATTCTGTGCTCAGTGGAGTGCAGATATTTAAAGGTTTTCATTATTTTAAAGTGATTCCTTTCTTCCTGATGATCATAAATAACTCTCCAGGGTGCTTGAAACCAATGTCTGCTGGTTTTTTTCTATCATTTTTGTACACACTTTTGTTTTACTTTACTGCATGCATATTTATTTTATTGTTGGGGTTGTTCAGAAGAGTTATCATAATGCAGATCAGATGGTTGATTAAACCACAGCTGGCTTTTAAAAATACTTGTAAAACCCCAGCATGCTTTTAAAGAGAAAACACATATAGAGCTCAATGAATTCTGAGAACAGATGTACAAAATACAGTATGGAGAATTGTTCTTTTGTTCTTTGGCATAAACCTTCAAGCATTTCTCCAATTCACTGCTCCTTACAAAATCATTTTACTGCAGGAAACACAGGAGGAGATGTTAGGAGGGGCAATGACTTCAGTCCCACGATCTGAGGATGGCAGTAATTGGTTGCCTGGCAAGCAAGATTCCGTTTTCTGATGCTGTGGTAAACTGCTACATTTTAGATGCCAGATTTGGCCCAAATATCCGAGTGGGGAATTTCATCCCAATAGTTCAAATAATCAACTGTGAAAACCTCCAGCTGTCAGTTGTTTTCTGCTTCCCTGCCCATCACAAGCAAGATCCCATCACTAGTGAGGAATCTTCTTCCAGATGGAATACGTAGCTTTAATTTGGAGTTTGCCTGATGAAGGGAGCAGTGAATGATTAAGCACTCACTAAGGTAAGAGGCAGCTTGTGACTCCTGTTTTCTTGAGTAAATAGAGCAAGGTGTTTAATCAAGCAGTGAAGGGCCAGGAGAACGGAGCTACACAAATCTCAAATGCCATGATAGCACAGACATTGCTAATGCATCCTTGTCATGCATCCTGTCACTTCTCCAGAGCACATGGTGTGAAATGCTCACTACAGACCTCTGTCAGGGAGCCACAGGGAAGCTCAGACTGTAAATGCCTCTCTGCCTCATTTACCCCTGTGAATACTTCCAGTAACTTCAGCAACACTAGCCACAGGAGTTATCCTAGCCATGATTTTAGAACTGGAGCGTGCACTGAGTGTGCATTGCCTTTTAGCACTTGTGGGAGACACTGCAGAATTGGGAGATTTGTGTCTGTCATTCAATCTTCCCCAGGAAAGCACAAAGTGATGGTGCTGTGGCCTGTTGGATTTTTTTTTCACGAAGCGTTTCACTTTATATGTTGTTCCTGATACATATGTATTCAGAATGTTTAGAGTACACATGAGGAAATTCAGTAAAACAGTGAGTGAAAATGAAGTTCTCTGCTGCAAAGAGGTCATAAACTCGAGACAGATTAATCTTGATGAAAAACCTTTCTGTCAAGTCCTCCATTTTGCCATTGTTTCTTTAGCTCTGCTCCCAGAAAAATAGCTCACTTAGCAAGAAAGAACGATGCCTTTCTGCCCCTCTTCTCCTGGATGCTTTGGCTGTCTATTTGTCACAGAGGGAAAGAATGGAGGAGCACAGCTATGTATCTGCAATGACCTGAGCACAGCTATGTATCTGCAATGACCTGAGCAAGGCTGTGTATCTGCCATGACCTGAGCAAGGCTATGTATCTGCAATGACCTGAGCACAGCTATGTATCTGCCATGACCTGAGCAAGGCTGTGTATCTGCCATGACCTGAGCAAGGCTGTGTATCTGCCATGACCTGAGCAAGGCTGTGTATCTGCCATGACCTGAGCACAGCTATGTATCTGCCATGACCTGAGCAAGGCTGTGTATCTGCCATGACCTGAGCAAGGCTGTGTATCTGCAATGACCTGAGCACAGCTATGTATCTGCAATGACCTGAGCAAGGCTGTGTATCTGCCATGACCTGAGCACGGCTATGTATCTGCCATGACCTGAGCACAGCTATGTATCTGCCATGACCTGAGCAAGGCTGTGTATCTGCCATGACCTGAGCAAGGCTGTGTATCTGCAATGACCTGAGCACAGCTATGTATCTGCAATGACCTGAGCAAGGCTGTGTATCTGCCATGACCTGAGCAAGGCTGTGTATCTGCCATGACCTGAGCACAGCTATGTATCTGCCATGACCTGAGCAAGGCTGTGTATCTGCCATGACCTGAGCACAGCTATGTATCTGCCATGACCTGAGCAAGGCTGTGTATCTGCCATGACTCTGGCATTATCAGCTCCATGCTCTGACCAACTGAGGTCACCTTGCACAACATCTCAGGAAAAAAAAGGTTTGTGTGTCCTCTAAAGTTTCCACTGTCATTTATGTCAGTTCAAAGTTTCCTGGACAAGGTGAAAAGCCAGAAAAGCTATGGAATCATATACAGGTATGTATTGTAGGAACAATATGCCATTCTCCACAAGTCAGCTCCCACTTCAGCTGCAGCTTCTACTTTTTTTTTGCCCACAAACAGTGGGGAGGACTGAAGACAGCCCTTGTGGGATTATTTAGCAATGGTATAGCCTTATCTCTATTTTGGCAAGCTGTATAATTTAGCCTGAAGGTACTAACCCTGTCCCTCCTAGTACTAGTCACGATCAAACCTTTCCTCCCTTCTGCACTGATGATATTTTTGTCTTCTCTCACAGGCCCTGGAATTCTGAAAGGTTGAAGACTCTGAAGGGGGCCAGACAAATCTTTTGGTGAGAAAAGAGTCTGTGTGGCAGCACTTCCTTCCCTCCCTGTTCACCTGGGTCACAGGTGAGGCAGAAAAGATGAAGTCAGGACTGTAGCCCAGCACATCCGTGGTTTAGGCTGTGTTGGGATGTTGGATATGGAGTGCTGGAGGTGTTCCCAAATAGCTCTGCTATTCCCTGCCCCAACACCCAGAACATCCTGCTGCGAGTTCAGGAACAGGCAGAGCAAATCCCTCAGGAAATGTAACAAAAAACTCCAGTTACTGCTTAAATATAAGGAAAAACAGCACAAGAACTGGGTAAACAGACTGCACAGAGAGGGAAACTGTAAAACTCTGAAATACCCTGTTTGGTGGAGAAAGATGCCTCATGGCTGTGATATCAAGTGGGGATTAAAGGCTAAAAATGGCTTGAGGCTTTTCACATAAGCACAGTATGTTCAGAGGGAAGAATACTTTCAAGTTTGGCTCCAAATATTGAAACTTAATTTAAGGAGCAGGATTTTGCAGAAATTTCGATAAATCCATAAGCTATTGAAATGCTTTCTGTGACCTCTGCTAGAAAAAAAAGACAGAGTAAGCATTCCCCAAACTGTTCAATAATTAAATGCATGTTTGAAGTGATTTTTTTCCCTTCCTGGCTAAATACATGTTTAAATTGAAAGTTATATAACCCTGTAGAAAAAAGGCTATGGCACAGTCTAATCCTGAATTATGTGCAGAATGGTTACAACCAAGATCCCTTTAATACAGCTATTTTAGTCTTAGCGCTGTGTGAATGCTCTTTGCTCAAGAATTGCTGCCTAGGAATTGTAAAATAGTGGAGGAAGAGTTTTTAATTTATTTTTTTTTTGTATTTGCAGCTCCCACTGAAATTTGGGATGGTATAATTGAAGGACAGGCTTGGTTGACTTGGATCACATTTTGGCTTTGGTTTATATGCAGTCAGTGTTACTGTGAGCTTTTTCTTGTTTGAGAGAGATTTCTGGGGAAAAAAAAAAAAAAAAAAAGGATTGGCAGAGGAGGGTGAGAAGAAAGGAGAAGGGGGACATGTGGAACAGGGACTCTTACAGACACTTCCACTACCCAGGAAGCAGGAATTTAGGATTGTGGCTGACCTTTGCCAGCATGCAGCTAATGTGTGGAGGAAAATATTCCTCATACTCTATTGCTGTTCTGGGCCTGTTTTACCAGGGGAAAAAACATGGAAATACAGGGACCAGAAAGAACTCAAGAAGATGCATCACTGATGGGCAGGGAAAGCACCAGTTTAGAGAGCAGAATTCTAATTGCATAAGGAACTTTGAGTTATTTCCATTTTGAAGCAGAATATCCATCACTTGACTTGAGACATTTTGCTTTCAAAAAATTCAGTAATAGAAGGGAATTTCAAATGAGAAATCAAAATACCTTATTTTGAAATTTCAGTGTTCTCAAAAGACTAACTGTGAAATTTTTTTTTTTATTATTTTTTTTTAACTGGAATGGTACCATTTCTGCTACATAGGGGGTTTTTAAAATTGTTTTGCCTGCTTTAGCTTCTTTTGCTTGCTTGTTTGGTTGTATGTGTGGGGCTTTTTTTGTAGAGAAATATCCATACTGAAAGAGCTCCCTTGGAAATTCTGATGGCCACGCTCCCAGGTTCTGTAAACTTCACATGGTGCACACACACAGACACAGCTCTGTGAATTATGATTTCCTTCAACTGCTCCCAAACCCCCAATAAATGGTAACTGAAGCTTCAGTGATATTACAAGATTCATCCTGGTTCTGGCTATGCCTGTGGTATCACAATTAGGTAATCCTTTGCACGGAATAATCTTCATTTAGAGCCAAGCTTGCAGCGCTTGTGCCACCAACTTGAGACCAACAGAGTTCCTCTCAAACCACTGCTCTTCAAGGCACTTGACTTTTTTTTTTTACTTCTGACCCTTCCCAAGTTTTGGTGTGTATTATACTCACTGCTACCCAGTTGCTCAAGTGGAATTAGGCATATGCTGCCTTCAACTTTCCTGAAAATTTGTTAATATTTTATCTCTATACTATATGATTGTACATAACCATGTCTGTCCTTTATTTAGCCATTCTGAGTGCTGGCCTCATATCATTTAAATGGATGGCACCTTTGACAAATCACCTACAAAGTAATCAGTAAAAACAAAGTAGTTTAATAAAGGAAGAAAAACCAAAAAAGGCAAAAGGAAAAGCCCAGTGTTGAAAATGAATGCATTTAAGTAGGTGGTTAAGAGGATTATAAAAGAAAAACACTGGCTGCAGCTGTTCCCCACTGTACGATGAATACTATACCTGTTGTGCTGATGCTGAAGCCTAATTAATTTTTATTTCATCCTTACTGTGGTGACCCTTAGAAATCAGAAGGATTAAAGACCTATGACTTTCCAGCATCTTTTGGCTATGAAATGATTCATTACACATGCACTTTCATTGTTTTCTGTACAGTTGATTAAGAATAGACAGATAAAATCATGCAACAAAGGGTGACCTTGTGACTCAGGAGAAGATGAATACCCATTGATCTACCTCTCAAAGGCAATCATGCTTTCTCTATTTTTTTGAGTACTTCTGGGTTCGATTGTGGGCCCGCTTTTTTTTATTTTTAATTATTATTATTTTTTAAACAAAGTCATTAAATGAGGTGAACCTTTTCCCTGGTGTTTACTGCCTTAATTTGGCTAGCCATGAAATAATTGTTGCTCCTAAGCTTTTGGCATGTTTTACAACAGGAAAATCTCCTGGGTTTGCAAATCTGTCTCTTCTTAAGAGACTTGCATTTGCAAATCAATTAAATAGGTACATCACCACATCCATAACTGCTTCCCTGATGCCAAAGCCTACTTGCTTTAAAGAAAAAGAACACCGGGTTAATACAGAATAGGTTCTCTGTGTTAAAAAAATACAATTAAAAAAAAATCAACTTTTGTTTCCTTTTTACTGACACGAAGGAGAGTATATATTAACACTGATGGCCTGGATTTGAATTCAGGCACAGAGCCAGAGACTTGGTTTGCTTCTGTTCCTCCTCAGACTGTTAACTCCAAGATTTCATTAACCATTGTAAATATTTCAAAGGCTTTTCTGAGCTCTTGCTCAATGCCATCACTCCTCTAAACCCTTCTAGTTGCCAGAACGGGGATTTCAGAAATACTAGCTAAAACATCTTGACAAGCTAACCAGTTTTTAGCAGTGGAGTAGGTGGATTTAGCTGAGTTGGTGCCAGCTCCAGAGTGTGCACAGTGTCGAGGAGATGAGCAGAGGGGATGGAGGGGATTGAGGCTGTGCCAGAACAGCAGATCCCAGAGCCTCTCTCCTTTCTAACATTAGCAGAGATGTTTTCAGCCAGTCCATCCTTCCTGTCCAGCCCTGTTCTGTGGGGTGATGCCTTAGGATTTTTAGTTTCTCTATTTTCATGCATCTGTATTCTTGTACTTCTCTAGTACAGCACTAAAAACTACCATTCTCTCTTCTTTAGACAAAACAATTCCTCTCTGAGCCTGAATCCAAGGACACCTCAGAGCCCCAAAATATGGAAACAACAGCGAGTTGGGGGAAGCAAGTTTGGGGTGATTGACATCATCACTTGTAAAGATCATTGGAGAATTAACACCCAATATGTTAATAAGGTGAAGATCTCAGTGTCCATTTTTGGGTGTAGCCTCAGGAGGAGGCTTTGTCTGCCCTAATGTACCAGGGGCCTGTTAGGCCTGGATTAAAGTTGTGTATTCTCATTCTCTTAAGTTTGTCTGGGCTCTCTTTCAGATCAGCCTGACTGATATGGCATCAGGGGGTGAGCTAGGGATGGGGTTTAGCTCCTCATTTCAAACAAGGATGGTTATTTCGCTTGGTTTCTGAGGGTTGAAGCACTGACCCTCACGACCTTCACCAGTTCATGTGCGTTTGGCAGACACTGAACTGCTCACAGCCTCTCTGCAGGAATGGTACTGAGCAATACAATCTCTGAGGGAGTTTTTTCAGTTTGGTCAGATTTAAACATTCGACACTTTTATTATGCTTTCCATGAACAACTCACTGAAAAATTGAGTGTCTTTTCATCTCTCTTCCTCACTTAGTGCGGTTGGCATTTGCATCTCTGAAATAGGGAACTTGAAACTTCCTTCTGGTGATGTTATAATTCCAGTTGCATCTCAGTTATACAACATAAATGCCTAAAAATACAAATTCTCAAATCTTTCTTTCTCAGGCAAACTCAAGAACGACACCAGTGAACGATTAGCACTTTTACAATGCAGAATTTCAAATACTCATAACCACCCTACTTTTTAACCCTCTCCTTGTCAAAATATGCATCTTAATTTTTTTTTCAATATGCTTTAATTTTCTGGATCTGTGCAAAAGGAATTCAGCATTATCTGATACTGCTGTGTATCATTTTTGACCTAGACCCTAAGAGAGCTTGAAGATTCTTACAAACAGATGAAATCAATTTCTTGGCTTTGAAACTTCTAGTATATGCTGGCTCTTTCTGGATGCCAAAGTGAACAACTTGATATACAGCTCATGTTTCTTCATAGCTTTGAACTATCCATAACTCTCTTCTGGGTCTTTGTAAACACATTCTTTAAAGTCTGTGGCATGTTACTGCTCAAATTTTATATGTATTACCCAGGGTCTTGTTCCTGTAATCTCTCTTGGATTCCGAAATATTTCCCTTCTAGAATTTACTCTCCTTTTGTACCCTGATCTATTGGTTTTGTTTGACGTGAGACAAAGATGTGAATGGGGTGTTAGGAATAGGATTTTTAAAGAATGTATATATGAACTTAAACATTAAAGGAGCAGTTTTCATTGTTCCATGCCTAGATATTAAACATAACTATATTTGAAAACTGCATTTGAGTTTGCATCACATTTGAAGATGGCAACCAAGGAAATATCACGCTCCTTTTCTTCTCTTCAAACATGCCCTAAGTCCATGACCAAACACAACCAAAAAACTCTCCCCAAAACCCAGACAGTGTTTTAGATGCTACTAAACAAAACATGCTAACGAGAGAAACTCAGGCTAAAAATAAAAAGCATCTTTTTTTTCTCTTGATAAAAGAGAAAGCAGTGTGATCTGTCTGGTAGATAGAAAGAAAAAAAAAGCTTATCTAGTTCATTTCATGCTCATGCTAAAGTTGATCCACTTAATTATTTCTACCATTATACAGCCCACTGCTGCTTTTTTCTAGCTTGGAAAAAGTGCCAGTGTTACAGAAGAGAGATTTTATGCTCAGAGGACCTGGGATTAGAAGAATAGTCATTTTGATATTGGAGATTGGTGTTTGGCAGCAGATTGCCATTAAACATGTAAAAAATTTTTATGCTGATATGCGTCTGTGTTAGAAAATAATTTCAAACTCTGCAATGGTAACAGATGTTAAAGTCCAAAGAATGAAAACTGCTGGTTTAGGATAAAATAATCTTCCAGTGTTATTCGAAAACAGAAGAAAACACGTGGCATAATAGGTCAGTTTAATGGCATTGTTTGTAGTAAAGCTGACATTTCAGGCATAATCTGCAGTGCTCACTTGAAGTAGGACATTTTGCTGGGCAGAGAAGGATTTGATACATTCTTTTATATTGCTGTGTCAAATTGGATTAGAACATAATAAAATGGAGAATGTAAAATAAAGGCCTTTGGGCTCACTGGTTATGCGGTGTAACAAGATGCACAAGGAATTAAAATGAATTGTACTCTTCAGAAGTATGACAAACTTGTCATGTGTAATTTGTGTGGAGCTTCCCTTTTTCTCAACCATTTCCTGGGTTTATCCTTCCTGTGTGCACATTTTGTTGACCTACATTAAGTGAATTCCCTTCAGAATTTTTTCCCAGCATTTTCTGTTCTCTAATTATTATTTGAAACAAGACGACGTTGGAAGAGAAATTACTGAAAGCCTGTTACAGTTGATACAGTTTAGGCTGGCAATCGTAAACTGCCCAATGGGCCTTAAAAAGTTTTCCAAAATTTATTTCTGAGTGTCACTAATGCTGCCTGCTGGCTAGGAGTATTCACCAAGTAGCCCTGGATCAGGATTCTGCTGTCAGTCTGAGAGCTATCTAAGCTACACAGACAAGAAAACAAGCTGGAACTTGGTGTCTTAAATGATGCATGGAGGATTTCTCATACCCTCATGAAATAAACTCTAACCTTTGAAATTTTGGAAATTTTAATTGGTAAGCTGAGTATTCCACACTATCATTTAACTGATCCTCTTCTCTCAGAACTCACATTAGGCAAAATTGGATGTGTCTCCTATGAGTAACTCTCTTTGAAAAGGCCTCTGTTAGCTGGAAACCCAGTGACAAGTGTGGATGGCAGGTCATGAGTTCTGTTTGGATAAACAGCATTACACTTCACAGGAGAATTGCTACCAGCAGGAATTAATAAATGACTCATGTTTCAGCCCTGAATTTCATTTCAGATATTGCAGAAAATCTGAATACAAATGAAATGCTGCCTCACTTTTGAAATTGGGAAGAAGTAATTCAAAAGAAATTACCAGAGCCAAATTAAAGCAGAGAAAAAGGACTCGTACACACCAAAGGGAGCCCAGAGTGCGTGCGCATTGAACTTGCAGCAAAAAATGAAGTTGATCCTAGGACACTTAATGCTGTATGAAGGCAGCCTTTCACTTGGAATGACTGTCAGCTGCTCTGTCACATCATTACTTTTCCCTTGGAGCTGAAAAGCACTAACTTTGCCTACAAAAGCCAGGTTTATCCTCCCTGACACCAAGTGTTTGTGCCCCTGCCTGTACCCTGAGTGAGGAACTGCTTGTGCTGCTGCTGCTACTGCACTTCCATCCTTGGGTGGGACAGGATTGTGCAGAGAATTCACCTTCAAACTAGGAAAATATCAGTTTTCATAAAGAATTTTCAAAGAAAACAAAATAAAACAAAAAAAACTTTCATCAATTGGTGTGTAACATGGGCATGCTACCAGTCCACAGAGGTATAAGGTGAGGGTGAGAATTCAGGAAAATTATTTGTCTCAGAACATCCTTTATTTTTCAATGGCTTCTCAGCCATTTTTCAATGGCTTCTCATCTCAGCAGATGCTTCAGTGCTTTCCTGAACCGAGGTCTAACAAACTTACCCTTTGATCTCACTGCTAATGATGTCTGTTTGATTTGACTCTAAAATGTGCACTCCACTGGAGTATGGCTTGACATAGCAAATGAAATATTCACTGACACTTGGCACTGGTGCCTTCACCTCTGTGGATTTCTGTAATGTACCATTCTCATTGAAGGTCTGTCCTCCAGAGGATGCGTGGGATTCATTTCTAACGGCCTTACAAGGAGTAGAAAGCTCTGAGTAGAAAGCTCCCTCTTTTTCAGAAGTAATTGCCATGATTTTATACCTAATCACTGTTTGGATTCCTGCAGAGAATTCGGTAACAGAGACCTTGGGATAACAGAAATACAGACTTAAATATGTTCCCCATTTGCCTAGGAACAAAGTGATGCCAAACAAAGGGTTAAACCAATTCAGAGTGTTTCACTGCTTTCATGGAACAGCACTGGCTGAACCCTGGATTGTATCTGTGGGGTTTTCTGATTTCATCAGAACACAGTCTTCTCAAGGACTGGAGATCACTATGTAAGAAATGTTGAATCTGCAGTTCTGGCTAATTAGTATGCTGTAAGTTACATAAAAAATCATGCAGAACACAGGGAGACAGGCAAAATAAGAAAAGTAATATTTCCTTAAGTAAATTCCAGATTAAGTAAGATTAAAACATTCTCCAGCATTTCTACCCTATCAGCAGGGCAATGACTAAACCCACTGTCTCCTACATAAAACATTCTTTAATATATCCAAAGAACAAGAAATGAGGACTGAAAATGTACTGTCACTTTCTTTGGATTAAGGTCAAAGCTTGAGAAAGAGAGAGAATAGAGTATTTTCCTTCACAAATTCAACAATTTCAGTTATAATCAGATTAGGGAAATAAAGTCAGAAACAAATAAAATTCAAAAAGAAAAACTGTAATACTTACATTGGTGACATATTCAATATCCTTCCAAAGATTACATTCCCTGGGAAAATCTGCCAAATCTAAAAAATTATCCACTACCACTTGGCCAATCAAGTCGTGCCTGGAGAATCTGTCAAAGTCATACACAGAGAAATGGAGTTTCCTTGTGCTGAGATCATTGTAGGGGACACTAAATAAAAAAACCTCATCAAACACTGGATTTAGGGTCTTTCTGTGCACTTTAGTCTGGTGTTTGGTTTTCCTGTCGGGAAGCAGATATATCTTCACGTAGGGATCTGAAGTTCCAGAGAAGTCCTTTGCCGGCAGGTTGATGGCCTTGTGAATCTTCACTATCAGCTGCTCTAAATCACAGTCATACTTGAGAATGAAGTTGAGTTTGCCACAGGCCTTGCTGTTACCCCTCCTGCCATCATCTGTGTCCAGGGATCTCTGTTTGTAGAGCTCTGGTTTGATGCGGCCGATGCCCGTCAGCTGCTCCTGCTTCTGCACCTGCTGGATGTTGAAGTCGGGGTTGGACAGGTTGAGCTGTCTCCGGATGGAGTTGTGCCTTAAAACAGAAAGGAAAGGATTGAAATAGGCTGTGTGGAGGGCGGTGAGAATCTGTGCACACACACACTAAAGGTTGTGTTCTCATCTGACATCTTTCTCTAATGTACAGCGGGGTCAGGTTTTTAACAAAGGGATAAAGTGTGAGACCCGACAGTTGTGAGAGCTGACCTTCAGCACCACACTGCTAATGCCACAGCATTTTCTGCTCCCATGTTTCAGGCTGCTCTGAAATGGTTTTGGTCTGAATTGGCCAGCCCAACAACTGTTTTCTACTTTTTTTCTTGTACGTGATGTAATAAACTCTGTGGTACTGGGGCTGAAAAGCTGCTTTACTTTCATTAGCTGAGGATAAAAAGTTGCTTTTAGCTTCGGTCCAGTGAAATTTATTAATTTACACTTATTGTGACTGAAATTTCTCCTTCATGGATGGTAACAGAAATCAAATTTGCAATCCCTATTGAGGTAGGGGGAGGAGAAAGTGAAGGTTGGATTAGGTAAAGTCCTAATCTTCTGTGAGTTCCATTTTATTGTCCTATTCATATGCAGCAATCACTCAGTGTATTGGAGTACCAGGAGCTCAGGTTGAACACAGAAAGAGCACGTGGGAAATGCCAGCACAGGATTAGTCCAAAGCTATTTATATGAATCTAATCAGCAGTAGTTCCTCTGCTATCATTGTTCATTCATTCCTGGTAAATATCTGTTTACCCATGCTTAAAGCAGGAACAGCCTCTTATGAGCTATCCTAGTTTTTTTTGTTGCATAATAAATACATAATCTTATGGCTGTACATTAGTCATTTCCAGGATAAAATATTATCATGTCATCAAAAAAAAAAAAGAAAAAATAATTCAACCCTTAAGCTCCTCAAGGCAGCAGAATATCCAGTGGAGGAATGAAAGGAAGAGGCCAGCAAAGAGCCACTGGGCTGGTGCTGCACCTTCTCCAAGCCAAGTGCATCTGCTTTGACTCAGACATTCACTGGCTCTTCACATGCTGATCCTTATTCTTGCTGTATGAAACATAATCCTTTTATCACCTGCCCCTGCACACTCTCACCCTCCCCCTTGCCCAGTTCTCCAGTTCCCCTGGAGACTTCACTGACTCTTGTTCAGTCACTTTTCCCCCCACAGTCATGATTGTGGCTAAAATCTATGAGTTTTAAGGCTATTTCTAACTCTCGCAAGTGTTTCATTAGCTTGCCCTACTTTTCTTCTTTGGTTGTTTTAAAAATCTTTGAGGAGATATTACTGAGTGTTCAGCACCAGCGCTAAGTGCAAATGAATATGCTTTACAAGCTAAATCTAGGCTGCTCTGGTGCTTTTAAGGGACACAGTGCTGTGTTTTCCAGCTTCTGAGGGAAAAGCACCAATGAGACAGTAGCTGAGAGAAGACTGGAAGAGAATTGTGATCCTGCCCCTTTGACCTATGAGGTTCGTGCACCTCAATGAATAACTTCTGTGCCTTTTTTTTTCAAAGGAACGTGGCAAGAAAACGACACATTTTATTAGCTCAGCGTGCTGGATAGTGGAGCTGTGCTCTTTGTACCTGTACCCATTGATAGCAGAGAGGAACTGCAGTTACTGACCGAGCAGACGAGGCTGGCTCCGTGACCTGCCGCTGCATCCGCGCGGTGGGCGAGCAGTTCTCCTTGGTGCCCGCCTGCGTGTCCACAGGAATGTCAGGGGAGGTGTGGCTGATCTTCATGGAGGACTCGGGGTAGGCTGCAGGCTGGCCCAGATAATCCTCGCTGTAGTCATTGGTGTCGGTGTCCGTGTAGCGCAGCGGCTCCTGCTTGCTGTCCTTGTTCCCAAAGGGCAAACCCCGCTCCCGCCACGGGATCCAGCACAGCTTCCAGGACACGAACAGGGACACACCGAACAGAGCCAGGCCACAGGCTGTGACAACCAGGGACAGCAGGCTTATTGAGATATCTGCAAACAAGAGAGAAACGCATCCATGTCACATCTCCGGGCACTTCGGAGCTCTGCCTCTCCACAGCATCAGGATGGAAGGGAAACACCTCTGGATGGCAGATCCACAAAAATTAAATTCTGGTCCCTGCAAGTCATAAAATACAAACTTATTAAAAGTTCTATTTTTTGTTTTTTCAAATGTTTGGAATTCAGTGTCATGGTTACCTCAATAGAACCTAGCTTATTCTCTCCCTCCAAAAGCTAGGTAGGATGAATAATCATTCTAAATATGAAAAGCGTTGTTCACTTGCTCACTCAACTTCCTGCTAATGAAAGAGCTGTGCCTGCAGTACATTTTATCTCTTTTTTTACATTCATCTATTGCAGTTTCCTCCACCTACTTTACCAGTTCTTACTGCCTTTGCTTCCAGAGCCTGTATTATGCTCCAACACCATGAAAACATGCACACAAGCACAACCGTGACATGGATTTTTTTAGGTATTTTACTGCTACATCGTGGTTCACTACCATAACTCCATTCCATCTAGTGGAGTTCCTATCTTTGCAAATGGTTTTTGA
Organism: Malurus elegans; assembly: GCA_013397995.1. Taxonomy (NCBI): domain Eukaryota; kingdom Metazoa; phylum Chordata; class Aves; order Passeriformes; family Maluridae; genus Malurus; species Malurus elegans. Next base: position 49,731 of record VZRP01008180.1, on the reverse strand, counting down.
CTATCAATGCATGGCTTGCTCTTCATAATTTAATTAGGATACCAATATCTCTTGAGATTTTTCTGGTTTTTTTAACTCCAAAGGCTCTTTCTTTTCCATTTCCAAATTTCTGATATAGAGAGGAATGTGGAGATGAGTTTTCAGTTGTTTCCCCCCCAGACTTCTGGCATTATCCTACTCCATCAACACAAATAAGTTGCAACTGGGAGTGGGTTTTACTCTGTTTTGCTTTAAGTTGCACATTGGAAAAATGATTCAGTGGAACAGCTGTTTTTGTGGTTACAGTATTTTTGAAACAAGTCTGTGGATTACACAATACATCATGCCTTAAACACAATTAGCGAGAATTCTGTTTTACTGCCTAAAATTATAAACACAAGCTGATCAAAGCAATTTTTCACACTGTGTATAGGTTCAGAGTGTCAGGCTCCATCTCTCTAGCCTAATTTTCAAAGGATGGCAGGAGGTTGAAATGTACTGCTTCTATCAAGACAATTATTTAAGAATGACAATTCAGATGAAACAGCCCCAGTCCATTTGAAAATAAAAATAACATTTTTTTAAAGAGAGAAAGTCAATACCTTCTGCCCCTGCTGTGAGTCTCATTCTCACCAGCCAGCCAGATTAAATTTCCACAGCGGGGGGAGTGACACTGCAATCCATTTCACACAGGAGCTGTCCAGTTTATTTTGCATGTCGAAAACCAATTTCAAACCATTTTAGCCAGCATGGCCCTTTCTGTCCTTCTCCGAATCATATGAAGACAAAGCTCATTAACAGTGGGGACAGCACAGCAGCTGCTTGGAATTACAGCAAAGAGTTTCAGAGATGAAATTAATTAAAGAAATTCCTCCCATGCATAAAAGGGAATTTGGGAGAGAGCAGAATGGTAGTTCTTGATAATTTTTGAATATTTACTGGTAAACAAGTCTGGCAGTGGAGGCAGAGCACAACCTCTTTTTTAATTAAAAGCTGAGGATCAAGGAAGGATGCAGGGGTAAAAGAAGACCTTCAGAATAAAGCAATTTGTCTTGAATTCCCTGGAGAAGAAGGCAGAAATACATCAGAGGTCTGCAAAAAGGCCATTTTTTTTTCCAAAGAACTGATCCAAGTAAATGATCCAGCATTGAAAGAAATGAGAAATTTGGAGTTGTGAGGACCAGCCAGAAGATTACAGGAGAGAACAGAAGGGTGCCCAATGGTAAGGGTGTGTGAATAGGAAGTGAGAACAATTTGAAAGGCAGAGCAGCAGTCCCCTAACTTACACGGAGATGACTTTGGGAGAGGAGGTTTTCTAGAGAACAGACACCATGAGAAAAAATCTATGAGGGCAATATGAACTGATTTCCATTTGGAGAGTTTGGAGGTCTTTAATAACCTCTAAATCTGACAATGTAACACCCTTGTCTCCCAGCTTGCTTCCAGAGAAGCTGCTTAGTGAACAGTCCAGGTCACAGCATCAGAGGGTACTGTTTATCCCTCATCTTGGTTTTACTTCTGCCTGTGTCAAAAATAAGTTTTTGTCAAAGTTTTGTTTCTGTGGATAGAAAAGGGGCCATCATCTATCTGTCTCACTTCTACGGAAGAACAGTAGGACTCCAGGGTGGTGCTCTAAGCTGTTCCCTCTCATCAGACAGCAATTTTCACATCCTGCATGCCTGGCTGGCAACTTTCAACAACTGGGCACATCCATTGTGAACAGCTGAGGCGAGAACAGGCCCACGTGAAGAGATTTTTTTGCTGCATCCTGGAGCTGCTTTTCTATTAGCCACTTGTGCTGTTACGTACTGTATTTTCTGTATAATTTTTTACTCCATCTTTCCAGATGTCTCAGTTTTTCTAAGCCTGTTTATCTGTATTCTCCCGTGGCAGCAGTACTCATCTGATGCCAGTGATTTCCTCTGCTTTGTAATGAGAGCAGGGTAAGGCTTCACTTTTTTTGTCCTCACAGAAATGAGATCCGCAGCACAGAAAGCGTTCCTCAGAAATCCAGCTGCTTCCAAACTCCCTCTGTGAATGCCACGATGCCAGCCCAGTGTCTTCAGGGCTTGATATGAATCCAAAATTTCTTATTTCTACCTTTGTCATCACGGCTGCAGTAAGAGCTGTGCTCCCAAATTCCAGCATGTCAGAATACTGGGGTAGTACTACACGTTGATACTGGACAGTGTGCGCCACAGAAAGTAAGGCTACATTTTTGGATAAAATTTGTATTTTTAAAGCAGGTTAAAGGAACCAACCAATGAAATTGCATGTATATATATATACATACAGTTAATTTTTATAAGCACCTTTGCAACACGCTTTCACACCCCAGCAAAGGAGGCCTTTTGACAGGCAGAAAATAAGAGGACAGACCTTCAGGGTGGCCCCAGATGAAATATTCTCAAGACTTGGGAGCTTCATCTAATTCTTTGTCTATTGAGGGTGTGACTTCATTGTTGGAGGATTCAGGAGGCTCTGCCATTATTTCCATGCACTTCCATCAACCAAGAAATGGGCTACGCTTTCCAGGAAGGTCACGGACACTCTGAATAGCTCTGAGGAGCTTCTGGCATTGTCTTACAGATATTCTGATGTAATAATCAATTTTGGACCAGGTTTCCATGTTTCAATCCCTTTTACTTTACTGACTTTCACCTTATTTATCTACTAGGCTTATCTGCATAATTTTTTCTGGGTGTTATTATTTTTTTTTTTTTGGTAGTGATCACAAGGTTAAAAATGATGTGGAAATAACGAGTGAAATTGAGTTTTCTACCTATGGATCACATAATTAGTTTTTACACAGACTGGGGAGATGAACGCAGCCTTTCTGTCTGTGACAGTTTTTACTGCAATCTTTGATAAAAGACCCACTCCTTTTATCAAAATGACTCAGTTTGATTATGGAGTATTTAATCTATTTGCATTGCACAGGATTTTGGTATAGTCCCACTGAACATAAGTTTTATATCAACTTTGAATAAATCATAGAGTGTTCTAGAAGAATTTGAATAGTGTCAAATTTTAACATACATGTTGCATGATTGTTGTTCAGAATGGGAAGCCGTAGGACCAAAGATAAATGTACAATGAATCCATTAAAATTCTGACGCTACCAAATTGCAGGCCTGTGACTTGTTTTTTCTGGAATAAATGGTTGTGCCTTACCCTCTAAAACTCTGATGCTGGAAAAACTCACCCAAAAATTAGACAAGCAAAATACAGAAGTATCTGAAGTATCTGAAGGAGTTTTAACCTGATATTGCACTGTAGTTTCCTTTGTGCTTCACAAGCTTTCCTTAATTAACACAAGAGACACTTATTCAGGACAGAAGGTGTCTCTTTGCAAAGACTCCTGGGACAAAGGAATAATTCTCAGCTAATGTATTCTTCTCTGAAATGCTGTTAATTATCCTTAATACTGTGTTTAGAAACTTCCAGTGCAATTCTTTAAAGGAAGGCAGCTGAAACACAAGGGAATGAATCTCAGATTACATTAATTTTATGACACATACATGCTCCAACTCTTCTCTGTCTGACCCTGAAATGTGAGTGTGGACCAACACAACAGGAATGAGATCAGTGTCAGGGCTTCACATGGTAGCAACATTTTCCATGCTCTGAAAATGTATTTGTAGCTGGGTCTCACTGGTATTTGAGCCTGTTATTAGCTTTCGGTGATATTTTTAAATTCCCTGGTTGTGTGTTCTACATCTTCTAGGTAGGCTTTAGGGCATGTAAAGCTCTTGTGTTGGTTAAAACACTGTTCTAATCCTCTGACTGGCTTGCATGTCTTTTAATCCTAAATAGTGTTACAAGTTCCAGTTTATCAGTGTGTGCTTTCTCTTCATCTGCTTTGCTTCGGTTACAAATCTGTTTAATGCTTTTTCCAGGTATTGCTTAATATTAACAAAGTCTCATCAATTAACCAGATCAATGAAATATAATGCTAGGACTTCACCTTCAATTCAATTAGTAGAAATCTCCCTGAATTCCACAGCACAATTTCAATGTGAAATCAGAAATACTGAATGGCCATACAAAATGCTCACAACACAAAGGGCAAAAGCAGGAAGAGGTTTGCTTGGGCAGAATATTTTCCCAGCAGAAATTGCTGTGATGCAATTCAGCACTGACATAAGACTGGCAAAATTGTTTATTGGCAAGATCACAAAATAAAAGCTTTAAGCAAAAAAAAACCCAACAAAACTGAAAGCAAATTGTTCATGGGCGTTAAATAACAAGGAAAAAAGTACTCAAAACATAGTAAATTATTCCTTTTTTGTTTTGCAAAAAGAAAGTTTTGCTTATAAAGAATTAAAGTTATATAAGCAGAATGTCTTGTTTGCAATTCAGGTACGGTCACTTCATACTCAGTTTATTAATTACAATAAAAATTGTATGTGAACTTGTTTTAAGAAGAATTTATTACTGTTTGCACACCTAATCTCTAATAGATTTAGTCTGCATTAATGCAAATTTCTTTGACAACTTAGCTGACACGTAATATTCTGCTGCAGTTTGTAAGTGACAAAAAAGCCTTTCCTGATCAGACAGCTGGCTGAATGAGCAGTGATTTTTAAAGCCAGAGTTGAGAGGAGTCCTATGTTCAAGGGCTTGCATTTCTCCCTGACATCTTGCAGTACTATCTACTGACAAAGAATGATGTTGTTCCTCCTGTGAAAACTAAAGCTTCTGCTTCACAAGTGACATGGACAGAAAAAAGAATTTTTCATGTCTGCACGTACACAACTGTAGTAAGATTTACCCAGGTTCCCATGCCTCGTTATTTTTGGTTATGACCAAATTCTCTTTCAATACTCATTTCATACAACTGATAAAATGTGCAAAATCACTGTATGCTTTTGGTTTTCTAATATCAAGTGTAAAATATTATAAACCGGGAAAATAAATCCATAAATAATAGAAGAGAGGAGAGTGGTTCTAGAGATACCATGCCAGATTTTAAAGTACTCTGTGTATGGAGAAGGCTTTAATGGCTCTATTTCATCCTCCTAGGAAGAATCATTGAGAGTAATACATGAAAAGTAGCTGGAGCTAAGGAACATGAAATCTTCTAAAAGCCATTTGGCATTTGAGGCATGCTGGTGTCTTGTTAGCTAAAAGGGAAAGCTGGTGATATGATGAGTGGGAAAGAAATTTTGGGAGTAGTCACTGGTGCTGCACATTTCTATGACCATCAGGCTTTGTCAGGTCCTGCCTGGTGCAAAAGCTGAGTTGTTTTTTGTAGAGGTTCCTGTGACTACAGCCAAAGCCAAAATGCCCATTTCCACCCACTTTTTCTGCTTCTTCCTGGCATGTGTTTAATCCTAGAATCAGGTTATTTATTTCAAGAAAATAATTAATATGATACACTAAGAATTTTTCTTGCCGGATCCTTCACAAAGTGAACAGAGTTGTTAATTAATGTTTTGCGAGTGTTTACTGTGGCTTTTTTTTACAGTAGGTAAAATAGAAGTTCATGCAGTAATTGAAGAATTTAATTCCTCACCCAGTCATAGAAAATGACTGTAGTCACTTTTGGCAAGTACTGTGTATGTTCCTCATTAGCAGAATGAAAGGTTTTAATAGCAAAATGAATGATGGAGAATGAAGAAAGAATAACCTAGGAGAAATTTTCTAGCAGAATTTTTTTTTGGACAAACTGTCTGAGTTAAAAATTATGAAATCATCAAGATTTGTGAATATTTTAATGACTAAGCCATCAGAGCACACATTAATCTTGAATATTATGACCCTATGAATAATAGGGAAGAGAAACTGCCATTTATTTCTGCAGTGTATAGCCAGCAGCAGGAAGTCCCCAGGTTATGGAAGAGCAAACAGCTTATTTGAACCATGCCAATAAACTCTACGTTTCATTATAGTTCTCGAAAGCCCAGCAAGTTGCAATAATAGTAAAGTGTTTTAGAGTGCTGAAGGAAATGACAGAGCAGCATTTCATTTCCCATTTGTATGAAGCTGTACAGTATTATTGCACCAACGTGCTCAAAACAACACTTAGAGAGATCATAAAATCATGCCATGGTTCGGGTTGGAGGGGACCTTACAGATTATCCCATTCCAGCCCCTCTGCCATGGGCAGGGACACCTTCCACTATCTCAGGTTGTTCAGAGCCCCATCTAACTTGGCCTTGAACATTTCCAGGGATGGGGCAGCCACAACTTCTCTGGGCAACCTTTGCCAGGGCCTCACCGCCCTCACTGAAGACTTTTTTCTCAAAATCCAAAGTAAACCTGCTCTCTTTCAGTGTGAAGCCATCCCCTGGCATCCTGTCACTCCAGGCGGATGGAAACACTCTCTCCATCTTTCCTGTAGGCTCCTGTGAAGGCCACAATCATGTCACCTTCTCTTCTCCAGGCTGAACAATCCCAATTCTCCAAATTCCCCACAGGAGAGATATTCCAACCCTCTATCATCTTGGTGCCCTGCTCTGGATTCACCCCAACAGGTCCATGTCGTTCCTGTGCTGGAGACCCCAGACCCAGGTGGGGTCTCACCTGGTTATGTTAACAACCACAATAATCTGGTTATGTTCATAACCATCAGTAATAGCATTTGATATGCTAATAAAAATAATAAAAAAGCAGCAATACTGATTTCTTCCAATTTTGATCCCCTTTAAGGCATAATCTTTTCAGGGGTAAAACAACAACAAAAGAAAAGTTGTTTTCTTTTGTTTTTAGTAACAAAAATTTACCCAAATCTCTCAATGAATGACTTTCTTTTGGTGGTAAAATCTGTGAAATGAAATTACTACAAAGGACCATGGGAGATGTGGACAGAGCACATGAAGGGCTGTTTGAGCTGTAGCAAAATTTAAGTTTCACAATAACACCTAAAGACATATCTACGTAAATATATAGACAGACACATCTATGATGTGATGAATATGATTAAAAATATTTTCACGGAGACAGCCAAATGATTAACAGGAATTGTGTTGCTCATACAGTTCAAGTCAAAATCCATATTTTCCTTTCAAATTTCCAATCTTTTTCCTACTGGAAGCATTGAATTTCACATACCAGTGTCTCCTCTTCTCTACATTCTTATTAAGCCTAGTGGAAACCATTAGCCTTTCTGATTTTGAATAACCTAACAAAAAATATTTATTTTGCAAGTTTTCTTAATTTGTTGGGTTATTTTTGTTTTTTGAAGCTTTTTAAAAATAAATATGTAAGAAATAAGAAGACAGCATTACTTTTCTGGACAATTTATGCAGAGTAGAAGTGCAAGCCTCTCTTTACAGTGAGATTGCTTGGAATGGAAATGAGGTCAATTATTTCATTAGCTTCCTTTTCAAAATCAACTACTCTAAGCCTACATTATGGGAGTTTGGCATGTCAGAGCAGCACAATATTTACAACACTTGCTTTACATTTAAGGACAAGCCAAAATTAATTTGCTTTTTCTATACAGGCAGATCATAAAAGGGTTTTAACAAGTGTCAGAACCTAACAAGGGATGTCAAGAAAGTTGCCTGTATAGACTGATATGATAAAGAGCAAATTTATTGCTTATTGCCATCACAAATCACAAACATCTTCAGCTGATTAAATAGCCTGATTTTTCTTTTAGGAAGGAGTTGTTTGGCACGAAGGGAAATAAAGACAGCCTTGAAAGCATTTATCTTTCTCAGATGAGGAGCCAGATGCACTGCGACACTCACACCGACTCCTTCTAAAGAGAATTTCAGCCACTGCAAATATATTGTCTGTCGTTCTTTGTGATCTTAGGGCTCCCACTTTATAAAAGGAAGCTTTTTGGTCTGATCCATATGTATTAGGGTGTGATGGAAGCCTTCCTGGCAGGGATATTTACTACTAAGGAAGATAACAAATTAATAATTTACAATCAAATCATGTCTTCTATGGACTCACTGTTAGGGAAAAAAAATATATGGAATATATTTCTTTTCCATTCATACTCCATTACTAGAGAGCAAAAGAAATAGCTCAAGACTTCCAGAGATTTATGAGTGGGTAATTCTGGAAATCATAAAATCATAGAATTATTTGGCTTGGAAAAGATCTTTAAGATCAAGTCCAAATGTCTTGTCTGTCGACAACACTGTCTAAGAGAAAACTGCAGAAAAGATATGAAAACAGAGAAAATCAAGAGAAATCTAAAGGGAAACATCTTAGGAATGCAGCAGCTAAAGAACAGAACTGAGAAACAGATTTGATATAATTATCATTCAGACTGCTCTTCTGCTTTTTCGTTCCTAGACATGGATTATTTTAAAGCTGAGAGGCTCTTGGAAGCCTTCCTAATTTTGGCAAGTCTGAATACAGAGAAGAACTTCAACTTGCTTATTTTTGCAAGGCATACACTAAAGAATGTATGTTTTGAGTAAGATTTGAATTTATCTGGATTTCTGTTTTTTTGGGTTTAATTGTACAGCCATGCAAGACATTATATTAAAAGGAATCTGTAGAAAGAAACAGTGGCAACAACACAATTTCTGACGAACTGAATAATTTCATGTTGTACTTATTAGTGAATGTAAAATTGAAACTGGACAGCTTGAGGGGTTTTTCTTCTTGTGTTTCTTAGTCCACAGTGGACAGGAGGCAGCAAATGTGCAGCTTTTTTCAGGGAACAGCAAACTGGAGGTACTGTGCTGTATTGTAGGATGAATTCAGTGCTTTACAGCTGCTGATTTAAGCACTTTGAACTACAACAGATTAAAAAGAAAAAAAAATCAAGATGATAATAAATCTGAGCCGTGCACTTCAGCATCAGTGAAGCAACTATGGAATTGCTGTCCAGCACAGGTGTCAAAATTCACAGATGGGATGCAAAACTGAGAAGATGAATGCATTAATATGGCCTTAAATTCCCTGAGTCAAACTGGACACCTGTACCTGGAGAAACACGGCCCTGCCACGCAGCCAAAGGGGCACGCTCAACAAACCAGTGACTGGGAAAAGGTCAGCAGCTGCTGAGAACCTGCTGGATTCACCAGGGAACAAATCTTTAGAAAGAGACAAGGGACAAAGATGAAACTTGCTATAATCCTGTGTGCTGTCAGCTTCCAAATCTGCCAATCCCTCTTGTAGCTTCCTGTCAACATCACCCATAGCTTTGTACCCACAGATTAATAAAATATAAATGCCAAAGAACAATATCAGTAACAGGTTCATGAAGGCTAGAAATTCTGGCAACCTACAAGACTAAGATATTTCAATTTTTATGAAAAACAGACAATTTTTGCCCTTCCACCTCTATGTAAAACCAGACATTTTCCAACAAATGCAGTCCTCCAGAAAGGCCTGCTGCCTTAGAAGTTAATTTATTTTTCATTCATTTTGACATAAAGGTCAAGACAGTAACACTTCAGCATTTCAGGGTTTTAAGGCTGATAGTAACTTAACCAAACACATTAGCCTTGCATCTGTCTGGAGGTTTCAAAAACTCCAAGGGGCCTCATGGTGAATTTTGCACCTACAAAAAGCAGATGTTTTTATTTTAGATATTTAAAATCACAATGAGCCACAAGTCAAGAAACTTGTGAACACCAGAGACTCAGGGCAGAGAAAGGATCAGAATCTCTTACATTCCTACAAAAAGGTATTTATAGCACTTTATAGCATGTTAAACCCTATTTACCAGTATCGACAACTTTGAAGAAGTGTGCTACTAAAAACGCCCATCAATTAAAATATTAACAGTTAATAAGCTGTCCTGAGGATTTTAATCATTTAAAACATTTTTCTCCAGTGCTCTTGAATATCATATGAATGGGAAAAGATATGGAAATCAAGATTTTTAGAGATACGATGTAATTTATAATGTTTGAATACAAATTTGCAAGCTATATTTTTTTCAAATTTTGTCTTCATTTATATTTCATGACCTCTGCTATATGTCTAAGACATAAATGACAGCCTTCTGTCCTTATTTAACTAATCGATGATGCTGTTATTGTTGATAGGATAAGTAAATTATCTTTCTTTCAAAAAATCAAGGTTTATTCATGAAAGCTTCTGAAAAGCATTAAAATTTTGTATGTGTTCTCTCAGTGTCTGCCAAAACTCAGGTAAAAACCAGCTAAAACCACTGTGAGTAAATCTGGATCTGAAATAAATTAATGGAATGCAAACAGTGCAGAAATGTGTTAGAAACCCTAGTGGATATTTGAGGAATTGTTTGTTTTTCTATTCACAATACCAAGCAGACTGTACAATAAAGCTGCTAAATTATCTCAGTGATTAAACTGTTTATCACTAAGCAGCCTTTTCCCTTCTTTTAAAAATGCCAAAGTTACTTAAATGTCCTTAGACAAACAGGAGCAGAAGCCAAGATGCTGCACACATTTCTAGGGGTGAGACTTGGTAAAACAATTTGAAAAGTTAAAAATCTTGGATCTTCTCACTTCTCATTGTAGGTCTAGCAACTTTCCAGTTGAAGCAAGATGCAACTCAATAGAAGGGACGGAGGGAGTTTGACAGGCACACACAAGCAAGATTTTGACCACTAGACAGAAGGGATGGCTCTTTCAAGCAATGCAGTTCTAAATGAGTTAATTATGGAGCTGAGTCCTGAGGAAGCTGTCATCTCTCCCAACGCACCTGCTTGCTGGGAGGCGGCAGGCATGCGGCCAATGCGGGAAGGACTGACAGGATGAGCAGAATTCTGCAGAAAGAGAGCGATACAGGCGGCAGAGAAACGACCTCATCAATCCTGCCACACAAAAAAACTCACGCTGAGCAGCAGTTCTGAGGTAGTAGCACGGAAGGATAATTTCTTTTTTCGCAGTAGATTTCAGGAAGACTGAAATACCATGAATAACAGAATGTTTTGAGCTGGAAGGAACTTTAAAAATCATCTTCTTCCACACCACCTGCCATGGGCAGGGACACTTTCCAACTGACCAGGTTGCTCAGAGTTCCATCCAACCTAGTCTGGAACACTTCCAAGGGTGAATCACCCACACCTTCTCTGGGCCTCATCACCTTCACAGGAAAGATTTTTTCCCTAATATCTGATCTAAACCTACCCTTTTTCAATTTGAAGTCATTCCCCCCGTCTTGTCATGACATGCCCTTTTAAAAGTCTCTTTCCCTCTTTCTCGTGGGTTCCCTTCAGGTACTGGAACGACACCATTAGGTCATCGGTTCTTTTCCCAGCTGAACAAACCAAATATTCTCATTTTTTCCTCTTAAGAGAGGTGCTCCATCTCTCTAATCATCTCCTTGGCCTTTCTCCAATTAATGTCTCTTCTGTGCAACTACAAATAAATCCAAAAGAAATGATAATCCACATCTGTGATAAAAAAATAAAATTGAAATAGAGGTTTTGATAAATGTAACAATTCTGGAAGATCTAAGCAGAAAATCCAAGGAACAGTATTTATGTACAATCTTAAATTATTCCTGCAGTGAAGATTTGTAGTGCTGCATCCCATCTTCTTGTGGAATATGTAATTGTAATGGTACATGAAGTAGATATCAAAGTTAACAGCCCCTTTCAAGTTGGAATTCTGCAGATTTCAATCTTGCTCTGCTTTCTTCTAAAGCAAACTCTGCAGCATTTCTTTTATAATATTTTATTATCAAAAGACCACTTTACATATTACATAAGAACCTTAATCTGATAATTAATGGAATGGAGAATAGCAAAATAATTAACTGGATTAAAAGTAAGATCTAAACTAGTCTGAATACCCTGGAAATCAGTCCATGGTATTTAGGCTTGTTTTTGTCATTTGCAAAAGTTTAAAAAAAAAAAAAAAAGCCTCTTTTCATCCAGCATTCTGATAGAAGATATTTCTAAAGTTTTAGACATACAATTATTGCCACTACTTGCCATATCCAAACTCTTGGAGGTATTTTGTGCTTGCAGCAAGTAGAATCTACACTTTCTACTAGAAAATGTACTCTACTGGATTTGCATTTTCTTTAATTAAGTTAATTTGGCTAGATCTGTATCTTATCTCCCGAAATTATTTTCTCCAGAAAAAATCAGAACAGCGGATTTCTTAACATGAGGAACTAACAGGAACAGCAAGGAAACTGATGATTTGGTCTTCCTTGAATAAACCTCTATGACATGAAAGGAGCAGGTGCTGTTGGTCTAAACCTGAGAACCAGACCTGTCCTCCAACATCCAGCCCCTGGATGACAGCAGGAGACAATCCAGGTCTCCATTCCTGGCAAAGAAAATTTTGCAAATTCCTGTTGTTGATCTGTGAGAAGGGCTTCACTTTCTTTTTCTTTTTTTTTTTCTTTTTTTTTTTTTTCTGTCCTAGACTGTTTCTTGGCAAAGCTCTTGGTTTTATTGAGGTTTCTAGACAGCCCATGCTAATTCTGGAGCTTTGGCTGTTTAAATAGAAAATACTGCCAGGACAAACTGGCAGAGGAATTCATGTGAGCCATTCAATGCTGCTTCCACCTTGTGACCTAGAGGATGAGGAGCAAACAGATTCCTTTAAAGAATTCCTGTCCAGAAGGAATTGCTGTGTCTTACAGACAGCACAACAACTTGTTACCTCGGGTCCTTGACCACCCTGGTGTGCAGCAAATGCAGCTCCTCTGGCTGTGCCACAGCTGGTAACAGAGATTACTTGTGGTGCCTTTATGCCCAAGTTGCTGCCCCTGAAGTCAGGGAGATTTCAAGTACAGGAGGGCCATGAGTTTGGAATGTGAACGATGTTATAGTCTTTGTCTTTATCTACCCTGAAGAAAAGTCTGTCATCAAAAGGTCCCTTATTTAGAGTTGTGTTTTCATAAGCAATTAACTCCCCATTTCTGAGAACCAAACAACAAAATAGTAATGCACTGTGCATTTTAGGATAACTACAGTGTACCAATTACAGTTAATTGCATATGAGATTCTCAATGAGACTGGGGATGAAACAAAGGTGACAGGCAATTTACCAGACTGCACTTCCAGTGCCAAAATCAATTATGACATCCCAAATCCTGTAAACATATATCGTAAACTATGTGTCATTGTGTATCTTTGACTGATGTCCAGCATGTAGTGTCTGGCTGTGTTTAGCTACAGGGAGGATGCAGTAAAATATCCTTTAAAAGACAAATCTCCAGCACACATTTATAGAGAGAGAACAAAATATCTGCATGTACATTTATTGTTGCTGCTGCTGCCAGTGGCTCCAGCATGTTTAGGCCAGCCCCTGGAAGCCACTGGTAGCACAAATACAGAGTAAAAATTAATTTATAGGCAATGCTAACCAAAGCAGAATGAGGCTGAGTATGAGGCTGAATTCATAGCACTGAGATTATTATTCAATTTGGCTATTAGATGATAGTACCAGGGGATTAGAGATCCCTCTGGGGGTTATTCTGCAGAGAAACACCACCAGTTGCACGGTATCCTACTTCTTCAAAAACAGAATTTCAAATGTGTTCAGTTCACTCAAGCAATAAACAAGAAAAAGAGATACACAACCTTAGCAGACAGAGAGAAATTATAATTACGGTGTAGAGCAGAGTTTCTTGAAGATGGGTTCAATTATAATCAGTGACACACTTCTCACACGGTTCATGCTCTCCAGGTGGATGCACACAAACAAACGGGATGGAGACAAGGGACCACCAGCTTTGCACCCTTCTTCTTGCAGACTCATGGCTGCTCTTCCTTGGGCCAAACTGGAAATGGGGCACATTAAAAAAGCGTTCCCTCCAAGAAAAATACTTTTAATTGCACATTTCTGCTCCAATAATGTGAGCAGGATTACCGTGACCATACTCCTTTCAGTCCCAAATGGTGTCACACCAAGATGTGCATTTGCAATCCAAGCCAGGCCATGAAAGCAAACGCTCAAAACTGTCATGCTGAAAATGGGGCAGTGAATGGCAAAATACTGGGATATGCAAAAGATTACCTAAAGTTACCCTGTTAGAGCTGTTGCTGTGTCAGATACAGGCTGGAGTGTGTGGCATGATTTCAGTCTGAGAATGTAAATCCAAGCTTGCAAAAAGGTATCATGAATAAATTCCATAGCTAAACATATGAAGCCTAGCACAGAAATAGAAGTTTTGAAAACCTCCTTATGCTTTCATTTATTCCTATTTGAATGCGTATTCCAAAAAAATCACTGCCTCTCAATTATGGCTTCCTTGCTGATAACAGAGGCACATTTCTGTTTGCTAACCCACACAGGAGGAAAATGTATTCTCTTTATTATTTATAAGAGTAAAGTGCTGAGAGGCCCCAACAAAGCCCAGGCTCGGGTTTTGTATTTGCTATGAAAAGAGTGAGCCATATTCAGGCAGGCTACTTTCCACCTCAATCCTCGGGCCCACTGCTTTCTCCTGGCTGTTTTTAGGCAGTTTTCTGCTCAATGCTTTACTGACATCACACTTGAGACATGCCCTGCTTTCTCTGCTGATTACAGACGGGGCATTAGATGGAATTTTAACTGCATATCAGTACTGAAAAAACAGCTGAAAGGGCGGGGAAAAACAGCAATGACAGATTTCTATAAGATCACATCCCAAGTGCCTGGCACAATTAAAAAAGAGCCTTGGTTTTCATGGTCCCCAACTAGCAATCTATTCTAAACTAAACCATGACTCCTGTCTCTAAACAAAATCCCTGAGTCAAACATATTCGTATTAACACACTGTTGGGTAGTATTTGATTTGCAGGATTTACAGGCTGGCATCTCCTGTGCTGTTTTGTGTGCTCACAGTCCTCCTCAGCTGGGGTGAAGTCCTTCCATTACCTTGAATCAAGTGCGTCAGCATCGTTCCTTTCATTCAATTGCTGAGTCAGGAAATACTCTGTCAGGAAATACTCCTGCTTTTCCCCCTTATTTCACTCCAAAGGCAAACAGGTAAAAAAAAAAAAAACAAAAAACATTAGGTTTTTTTAAAACAACAATATTAATATTAATCTCAGGATGACCTAGGGATTTAGGATCTGTTTGCTGTCATTTACTGGGAACAGTACTTCTTGAAACGCCGTGAAAGGGATCTTCCCTGCTCATCAAGGCTGGTTATGCAACACTTCTGTATCTAATATTTCTTCTATTCCTGTCCTAATGAAACTATTTTTATTTATTAGCAACATTTCTAAATTTAACAAACTCAGCACGTGCTATATTATGTACAACGAATCCAAGATCTTACGTGAATACACACTTTGAGGTGATGCTGCTTTTAACATCAATGATTTCTATGATTGCAATTATTAGTTGCCAACCATGTTTCAAACTGTTGGGCCTGTCACAAAAACCAGAAAGAATTGCTCCTCTTTTCTAGCTTTGGATGTTTTATACTGCTGGACTACAAGGACTTACATATTTCCCAGATGCAGCTGGCTGTTCTTGCTGTCATGCATTCCCCTACACTCCTTTACTGATTGCTTTATCACATCTAGTTTGCTCACTTATCTTTGAGATAGCATTTTAAGGCACTAATTTTTCAGTTTTCTGATCTGCTTTGCTTAGAGGGAAAACAAAAAGGGATTTTCACCGGCTTTGATGCAGTAGTGAAAAGAAAGGAAATCATCTGCACCATCCTTTGATGCAGAAAGGAAAAGAGCAAAGGATGGAGGGGCTGCATGGCTTCTTGGCCCCTGTGTCTCCTTTACAGCATACATCACAGTAGATAATGTTAGCAGGGCTGGGGAGAAGAAGCAGACAATGGAGAAAGAAAAGCCAAGGGAAGAGAGTGGCTAAATTTACCCTCGGCAAGAACCATCTCTCAAAGCCAGCAAGACCATCCTGAGAGGAAATCCAGGATGGGAGAAAATTCGGAATGCTACTTAAGATAACAGGACCTGGTGAAATAAAAGGCAGTACTGAGCTGGGGATTTGAATTCCCTAATTCCCCTCCTCCCCGGCTCTCATGATTTTGAATGAAACATTAATACTGCTTCAGATGCTTCTTCCCTCCAAGGCCAATCAGCTGCTCGGCAGGGCGTGAAGCGGTTGTTCATTTGAACAGCTAACGAGGGAGTGCAAGGACAGAGCTCATTCTATGGCTTTCCCAGCACTGCTGAAGCTCACATTTGCCTTGACACACAGGGAATGACCTGAAGAGCCTCTCTCCACTTTGGGAGGAGTGGTGCTGTACTAATTCTGCGTAAACAAGCCCGCCTTGTCAGAAGGGATAATTTTTCACAATACGGCTGTAAACATCCACTTTTAAAACTGGAGTAGACACCTCGTCCTGCTTAGTGCCATGGCAACGACTACCACTGGAAATCTTCCTCATAGAGAGGGGTGCCGAAAAAAAAGGAGGTAAAACTGCCAAACAACCAAAAATGTCAAATCCCAAGCCTTCCATTTTAACAAAATTACTGTTCCTTCTCTCGGTGCACAGAGCCCTTAGGATAAGAAGTGAATCCTGAGACTGAATTTTAGGTGTTCCTGAAGGGGAAAAACTGCTTCCTCCTAATCTGGGAAGGAAGGAAAAGTTGAAGTGGCTGAAGATTCTGCTGGTTCTGTTGCTATTAAGGTCTGTTCTGGTTTTCAGCTCCCAAAAAAAAAGAGAAAAAAAAAGGAAGAAAAACACATCAGAGGAAGAAAGGGCAGGTTTTGCTCACGGTGCAGGGTCTGACTTGTAACACTAGAGAAGGACCAATAGAGTAATCACTATCAAATCGCTCTGGCAAACCCATACCTGTGCTCTGCTATTTTGGGAGCTGCTTTTAGCTATTTTATCATCACTGGCTCCTAGCAGCAGCAGGAAAGAAATCATCTTGACTAGTCAATTCGCTCTTTATAACACAATGACAACAGAACAAGAGACAGGTACAGAACGAATAAGGTAGGCAGGAACAAGACATTAACTCGAGAATAAGAGCAGATATAAAATTGTTACAACTTCTGCAGCTAAGAGGAGCTGGCAGGAACAGTGATGCTGCAGCACAGGGAAGAGTCAAGGTGACAGGTCTTCCTTATTAGGGGAAGCCATGATGGGCAAGCTTTCTCTTTCCTGATTAGCCACAGCCTGACTGTCAGCATCAAATCAGAATTTCTCAGGTTGGCTTAGAAAGCTATTGAACCCAGTCAACAAACAAACCAATGATAGGACCCCAAGACAGACAAAGAATTTGGACAGATCTGCTTCATCAATTCTTTTTTCCTACAGCAAAATCCACAAAGAAGCTCAAAAGGCTTTTAAAATCAGGACAAAAAGAGGCAAGTTTTAGTGTAATATAAAACAGGAATAGAAACTCTTACAACAGAGGCATAACAGCATGTTCACAACCTTTCCTGTCCACCATGTCCCAACAGGCAGGTCCTCAAAACCCCAGGCTTCAATTCTCCTAACTCTAATTTCCAAGTGTGCTGGGTGCTCTTTGGCCCCTTAGGGATATGAGGGATATCTCTCATGATTTCTCAATGGCATGATTTCTCAATGGCATGATGAGAAACAAGACCTTCTCTCAATGCAGGAGAGAGCACAATCACAGAAGTAAACAAACTTTGAGCAACTGGTTTAGATTTGTGTCTTGTGTTACCCCAAACAAATTGGTAAAGCTGAAAAAAAAATAGTACCAAGAAGAGAATTTTCTCTCAGAGCTTTACATATTCTTGACGTGACACCAGATCTGTTTTCTCTTGTATTTGGTTGCTAACGGAACTAAAATCCTTTTTCAGCAGGTAAAAGCTGCCACTGTTCCCCATATCCTACATCAGCCCTACTACAGGGAATAGGATAGCACTCAGTGAGAACAACTCAATACCTGCTGCATTTCCCTGCAGCCAGGCTCAGGAAATGACTCTTCCTTTATGCTGTGGGAGCGAATTGGCATAATGAATATTGAGATCGGCCTATTTAGGGTAGGCTTCCCAAGAAGAGATAAAGTAACTAGGCATTAATTTTATCCATTCCACTTCTCTAGGGGGAAAGAAATAAGTTCCTCTTTCAGATGGGTAAAACATCTGCTACAAATGGAAACAGAAGATCATAAGACTGTTGCTCTCATTGATCATTTTCTAATTAGCATTGTACATTCCTTTCTATAACAGTAGGATAATTTGTATGGAATTACAAGTTGTTAATTATTTATAAAACTGGATAGATGTGAGAAACAGCTTTTGTAGTGTCTTCACACGTATTGGTGAAACCATGAACTCCATAGCCATGAACCTCTTGCAAATGGCAAAAGCAAAAAGTTTGAAAAGGGAACTCTAAGGGAATTTTACATTCCTGTAGAAGATCCCAGTGAGACAACGAGATGGGTCAAACTTTGTGTACTGATTGATAAAACAGCTACCCAAACTCTTACTGCATTCTCAAACTGCACTAAATGTGAGAAGAAAACAAACCATACTGTTGAAGTCAGAGAACTAAAACAGAGATGAATTGAAGAGATTAGAAATGGCGCAGCAAATGAAATGAGATGCTGCTTGAGAAATGGAGTGGGAACACCCCAATGGGCAAACACCTAAAACACTGGTGTGTATATACACATTATTTAGAAAGGGAATGGAGAAACCAGACACAAAGTAACCTGGGTGGGAAAGATGAAGACTGGTTTCCAAGAAGAAACTTTAAAAGATAAATATTTAGTGTTTTGAATACACACAGGAAGGGTCCATCACAGGGGGAAAGAAAGTGTTTAGAGAGTTTCACAGAATGTAAAATAGAATTAGGATATTTTAAACAAACTCTCTGATGGAAATATAACAAACTGAAGAAACGTATTTCCAAGAGAAGTCAGCAAGGCCTTTTTTGTGAAAACTGTACATGTGAAACTCAATAGGAAGAACAAAGAAAGTGAGAAAGTATCCTGGCACGAATCATCCTATTTCAAATCCTCCTTCTTCTTATTTTAAATGCCCTTTGAAAGTTTTAACTCCAAAATCATTAGTGCCGGACTTCTTATTTTGTATTTTTTTTGTTAGTATGGTGGATTTACAGCAATAATCTGAAAGCTTTTTCTGACAGATTATAGACTCCTCCAACATTTATCTTTGGTAGGCACACATCAGCTGCAAATTGGCTTAAAAAATACCGACACATGTGCCAGTTTCACGTGCATCTACTGTATTTCTGAATTCCAGCTAACTCGCGAGGCATACAGGATCAAAACCTGCAGTGTCCACATCTGCCAAAGGAAGCCACTCTGATCTCTGCTGGCTAATGAATGCCTAAAATCCAAAAAAAGAGAGGCAGCTGAACGTCTTGAGCAACTTCAGCCACACAATACCCGGTGGGACTACAATAAGAATCATAACAAATGTGCAAACCATCACCTGTTACACACAACACGTTCCCTCTGTACTCTCCAAATAAATGGATCAAGGACTCTCTACTTAACAGCACCACAAAGCATGCAAAAAAGAATGGATCTTGTAAAATGATGAACTTTAAAATTGCAGGTTTTGTGAGTTGCAACTGGCAGCATTTCTTCCATCTGTAGTTAATTATTCTAAATTCTTATCCCTTGAATGAAAATTTTGTTAGCAATATGAAAGAGACATAAAGCTTTAGGTCAAAATAATCTCTCTTTATCTCTTTGGTCTAAATAAAGCCACAGAAGAGCTTAAATGAATGACAAAATATAGCAAAATATGTACAGTGCAATGTTCTTAAGTACAGCTTTGCACTACATCAACAATGATCATTATTTTCAGTGGGGGAAGAGATAAAACCTAGAAATGTGGTTTCAAACAAAAATACATAAATTGCAGTTTATGCTCAGCCTCTACCTACTACACAACAAATCTGGTACAGAAGCTGCACAGCCTCGAGGCTGAGTTTAACCAGATCTGCTGTTATGACACCAATAATTCTGGACATTTTAATTAAACTCACACAAATTAGTTTGAAAAGGAATTTTCCAGAAAGCTATCTGGGGGAACATGTGGCTGATCATTTGTACTTGGGTCACTAAATGTGAGGATCACACGAATCTGTAACAATTCAGAATTCCACCAGTACTGAAAAATATCATCTTTGTTACACAAGTTTATGGGTTGTTAGGAATTAATAACCCATAAATCTGTTAGAGAAGCACCTCTGCTTAAGTAATCAGAGCTTTGTGTGCCAAATGTAAACTGTTGCCTGCAGAAAGATTATGGGCAATTCTTAGGGAAGTATAATTAGGAAATTCTTTCCCCTCTCCCCCCATCTACAAGGAATGTGGGAATCCCACTGAAATAAGAGCTATGACAAATGCGGTGATCAAGATTTAGTGGCACAACCAGTTTGTATGTATAAGGACTACATTTAGCCTATTGCTCTCCATCAGCAAAACTGGCAGTTAAGATGGGAATTCAGGTGTAAGACAGCTATTTAGCCATCCTCATTTTCGAAGGCCATTACTCTTCAGGTTTTTTTCAATGATAGATATTTTTGCTACTCACAGTTGAAAATAACCCTTTTTCCTTAATGTTCACTGCACAGTTGGAAGAGACTTGCATAAACTGTGTGATGACTGTGGAGATAACTTATTTCTGATTCACTTAGGATGTTATTCTAACTTAGTATTACTTCACAAACAGGCTTGCAATGACTTCAGGAAATAAGTACTATTTATATATATATTTTGTGTATGAGTAAATACTTTTTTTTTCTGTTAAATACAAAGGGGTGCAGCTGGCATCAGTCTATTTAACACAGTGAAACTCACTGTTATAGTTTCAGTGTATAAGGCAGACTGTAAACAACAAACATTGGGTAAATTCCCCATATAAGTGAGGACTAAAACCAAAATGGAAATGGAAGGCCCGGAAAGCTTCTACTTTCCACACCTGTACTGAATCTGAATACAGAGGCCAAGAAGGGCTGGAAAGAACCTTCCTCTTGCCTTTTTCTCATAGAAAATGAAATGAAAGCATTCTCCTTCCCACAGTGCCCAGGAGCAGCCATGGGACAGTGGTGGTGTGAGGTTTGGTCACAGGGACTACAGAAAACCCACTCGTGTTTGTTTTCTCAAGTTAAACTGCTGCTATAGTGAGGCTGCTTTGCACCTCTGAAAAATATAAAGTGTTCTCAGTAGAGCAGGGCTCTTTCATATCTGAACAGTATTTAACATGACTGTGTTCCAGCCTGATCAAAGCCCGGTTTTATCATATGGAAAATCTTTGTAGTCTTCCTTTTTCTCTGGTTCTGAAAAATAAATTGTAACTTAAACACTTATACATCTTTAGGTTACCTGCAAAAAGAACAAAAAACATTCTAGCAAAAAGTTATAGGCAGTTATAGTAAATTAAAATTTTTACTTCCATTTAAATTTATTCACCTTATTGTTTCAAGCCGTTTTTAAGCACACAGGTAGTCCCTTTACTTTGAACATGATTTGCTCTTTTCTACAGTATCTTCCAAAGTTTAGCTCTCTGTTTGTTTCTTTGTGCTTTTCTCTGTCCTGAAGTTGAAAGTATGCACTAAGAAAAAAGTACTAGTTCATAATCTACTTAAATTCCACTGCAAGATCATAACTGCAGTTTCTCATACATTTTGCCTTCAATACCCACCCCATTTCCATTCTCAGATTTTTTAATTCCTTGACTGTCAACTATCTTCACCTCAATCAAGAGCTAAGATCTGACTTTGTCACTGTGCAATATTGATCTCGTACTTACAACCTGTAGAATACTTTATGCCTAATGGCCATCACTAAGCCCACAATATTCATTGTGTATTCTGTTTTAGCATCTATTAGTCATTTTCAAAGGACATAATTAAGAATATTTTAAGACCTTACTGGCTCATCCTCAAGATGTGCAATCCAGGGCAACTGAAAAGAAACCTTTACTTTTTTGTTTATATTCATTGTTCTACTAAAAAATGAATGGAAATTAACTATGATTAGTGGCTTGGACTTTTTTTTATAACTTTTATCTTTATAAGCAGTTTTTTTGCCTTAATTCCTCTTGTAATGGTTTGCCTCTCCATCAAGATTTTCTGCCTTCATGATTTTGTTGTTGTTTTGGTTTACTGGATTTTTTTTTTTAATACATTGATAGAATTCTTCTGCTCAAGCAATGTCCATTCCTCCTCTACAACATTTGCTTTATCTGATGCCATGGGGTGATATTCCATGATCTGGAGTGATTGTTTCCAAATGCCCACATGACAAGCATGGTTTTCACTCGCGTATCTCTGAGAGGTCCATCTGACTCTCCTTTATGAATGTATTACATACTTGATGTGTTCAGACTTTGCAATTCACCCTCATAAAGCCCTTGTATGATATAGAAATATTGACATTTTACAATGGAACAGAAAATGAGGCATCTCATTAAGGTATCTAAATGCTTAAGGATGCCTACTGGGATTTTCAAGGTTGCTCTGACATATAACTCTTATTGAACTAATTGAAGAATTTTCACTAAATGCCTAATTTGCATTTTTAGTTTTCTGAAAAGCTTTAAAACTTGACTCACTCATGTCACCCCTTAAATCCAGTGGACCGGGGCATTAAGCCCAGATATCATTAGCCCTTAAACTTACACTCAAAGCACGTGCAGTACTCCCCAAAACAGGGGAAAATAAAAAATAAAGATGTGGTGCACATCACCAGCATCCAGTCCCCTCCTGGTCTGAGTCACACAGCAAACACAGACGGCAGGGAGCCACAAAAACAAGTGCATCAGATGTCAGCAAGAGAGGAGTGCACCTCCAGGGATCTGGTGCTCAGTGCTGGGACTGAGGGGCGCCACAAGGCTGAGCTTGGAGACTAACGCTGGGTCAGGCTCAGCAGCCCCTCAGCTCATTCCCTTGATGCCTGATGATTTTTGCTTTTCCCTTTACGCTTCTGTACCCTCTATGCATCCGCCTGTACCCCTTAGTCCACATGCCTGTAATTCCTGGAGCTTGATATTCCAGCTTAGTTTAGGAATTCTGCTGGGCAGAGAGACCAAACATCCTGAGGAAGGGATCAGTGTACCCTGTGCTATCTTAAACCCGAGCTCAGCCTTGGGTGAAGCCTTCTGTCCAGAACATCCTGTGTAAATTGGGCTCTGGCCTCATCCAGGGGAGGACTCATTAGAATAGGGGAACATTACTGCATTTGTTAAGTTTCTTATTAGGGAATCTCAGATGCTAATTCCTGAAACCTATAAAACTTGCACCCGTGCTGTACACGGGAGTGCATTCTGCCATCAAGTTGTGCACCTGGGATGCCAAATACCGAGGTAAAACCCTTTTATCCCCTTAAGTGTGTCTGTGTCATTATTAAAACTGGCCTTTCAAGGCAACACCCTCAGCTAGGGGTTGGTTTTTCCCAACAATTCCTGACAGGGGACAGAGCCAACACCTGTCAATGGCTTCAACCAAAGGTGCTGCAGAATTGACCGTAACCACTAAGTTGTTGGGTTTACACAAGTAGCAACTTTATTAAAAAAAAAACAAACCAACTTTTAGAAGCATTTCTCCACGTGTTAATTTCTGGACAATAGCTAATCACGGATGTTTGCTAGCTCCCCTCTAACGTTGTAAACATTTTCAGATTACTCTTCTGGATGGCCCAAGAGCAAGTTACTCAGTTTGACTACAGCACATCACCCTGACAGCTCGAGGGGCAGGAAGCTGTGGAACAAGGACACTTCCATCTTTTGCCCTGTTCTAATAAGGAGACGCTGTCCTTCAGCACCGCTTTTCTCCACATCCCTATGTTCAGGCCCCCAGTGGCCGGAAAGGGAATGGATCAGCTCTCAAGGCTTTTTAAGGCCTTTTTTTCCCGTGTTAAGTCAATGAAACTCACCACAAAAAGCCAGCTGGATTTGGATTTTGGATTTGGTCAGTGTACGTACTGCCCTTTGACTGTAAATCGTATTGTTTCATTTTGGAATTCATGTGCACTGTCTTCTCACAGCCCACAGCACCACAAGTAAACAAACTAAACAAACCACATGGACAGCCAGTTCACTGGGATAATGTATGTATTTTAATCAAACAAATCTGAGACTAGGTAAAATAACAAATTCCTGACATTTCTCCCTTACAGAAGTCTTTTCCAAGTCAGGGCTTACGCTTAACATGTTGCCTGCTAGACCCTCTGAGACTGGCTGCAGCTGTAAAAAATAAAAACGTTCAGATTGAGGCCAATGGGAAGATGCTGCCTGCAGCATAATTGCTCAGTGTTGTTGCACATTGGCTGGCGAAGGTTGGGGAGTGCTGCTCTGTGTAATCGAGCAGGTTCGCAACAATACCGGAAGGCTGTTGTATAATAACAGTTCAAGCTAAACAGGTAGAAATAAACACACATTTTTTTTTTCTTTCATCTTTAGGTAGAGGTGATAAATTTTTACTGAGCACACCATGTTTTAAAATCACTCCCAAACAGATGTCAGGTAATCTTTTTGCCCGAGGCTGATGGAAAAAAAAAACCAAACCAAAAAAACAGGTAGCTTCTGAAAGAAATCTGAAAAGCTGTTATCCAGGTAGCTGAGGTTAAAGTCTCCATATGCATTTATCCAAAGTGAGCACTGATTTCAGCAGACGTCTTTGGAATCATGGCCTGATACACAAATATGTGATTGATCCTTTAGTAAGTGAAAATTACAGAAAATCACAGGTGTCTGTCACAAAAATTACTGCTTACATGAACAAAGTAATTAAATCTGCCTATATGAACCAAACAATTAAATTTGCCTACTTTTAAAGAATCCTTATCAAACATTGCATGAATCACTCCAATTTGAATATTTTAAGTAGTGAAAAGCCAGAATGGCTGCAAATTGCTTTTGGATACAGGCAAACTGAATGATGGAAAATTCCTTCTTCATTTATTGTGATAGCAGATCTTTTTTCCCCCAGTGAGTATTTTTTACTTAATTTTACTCGTTTTCTCCAGGCCTTCGGCGTACCCAAGGATTTGTCAGGAAGTTGCACTCTGAGTGTTACCTCAGGCTCACCAAATTACATAAAAATATTGAAGAACAGATTGTCATTAGACTGCCCTGTGCTAAGTGGAGTGATCTATTTCAGAGAACAACAAAGCAAAGAATACTGTGCTGTGATGATCAGCTGATCTAACAGCAAGGCTTTCCAGCACGGTAAACGTTTATCAATGCCTCTTTTAACTCTCTAAATTTCTCCTTTAAGTCTCTTAAATTTCTCCTCACACTGAACAAACTCAACTCGACGATGTAAAAATAAATATAATAAGCCCCTACTTTAGATCGCAATTCGCCTTTCCTTTGCATCCAGTGATACATCCTTGAGCTTTTCACGTTTTTGTGCAGCTGGAGCTCAGCTTCTTTATGAGAAAGCTTCTTTAAGTTAAAGTTTTTAAGTAAGAGTGCTACGACACGATGCGCAAACACGATCCTGACATACACCCAGAAAACCACCTAGTGCACATCTCGTCAGACCTACACCCCCCACGTCTGCTACAGAAACGAGACGAATAGTTTCTTTTTAGCTTGTGACATACGGAACCGGGGACTTGGCTTAAATCGCGTTCCAGTTAAACCGAGCTACGAACTCCCCGCAGCTCTGCGCTCCATCCCCGGCGCTAGGGGAGCCAGGGGAGCGGCGGGGCAGTCCCGGCACTGCAGCAAAGGCGAGGCGGCGGCGGGCAGGGCGGCTCCGACCCGCTCCAGGGCCATCGGCCGAGCAAAGTTCCCCGCGCTGCCGCACCCGGCGCGGGTTCGGGGAGAGCTGCGGGCTCGGGCTCCGCATCTCCCCCGGCGCAGGGCGCTCAAACCGAGCCCGGCGGCACCCAGCAAGGACCGGCGTCCTCCCCCGAGCGGGCCGGGCAAACGCCCCCAGCCCCGCGTCCCCGGAGCATCCTCCCTCCGCCTCCTTCCCTCCTCGGCCGCCCGCTCCCGGGCAGCCCCCGCCGCGCCGGCAGGCCTCGCCCCGCGGCACCCCGCACCCGGGGATGCTCAGGGACTCGCTCTGCTCCCGCAGCCGGGACCGGGGGGAGGCCGGCCCTGCCCGCGCCCCCGAGGGCGGCGGCCGTACCTGAGTCGCTGAGGCGGGGCCGGGCTCTGTCCCGCAGGTAGTAGATGAAATCCCGGCAGTTCTCGTTCTCCACCGCCCCGACGGAGCACAGCTCGGCCAGCAGCTGCAGCGCTTTCTGGCAGATCTCGTCCTCCCTGTCGCCGGGCATCGCCCCGCAGCATCCTCGGGATGCGGAGCGGAGCCCTGCGGTCAGGCGCCGCGCCGCTGCCCGCCGCCCGCCTGCAGCCGCCGCGCCGCCGCCCGCATCCTCCT